>VWZY01003086.1:0-63484 GCA_013399075.1 Chloroceryle aenea
GTTTTCATGTCTATTAGATGGTGTTTTTTGCTGATTTGTTGAGGCACTTACAGAGGAGAATCTCCAGTGCTGCCCCAGCTCTGCAATAAAGAATGTCTGCTTAACAACTACTCCGTTGTTATTGGGTATTATCTTGGAAACCTTACCTAGCCTCCCACCTTGGTGAAGAGTGCTAGAAAGCAGGGGGTTAGAAAGCTCCAAATTTTGTTTCAGAAGTGTCCCCTCTTTACTCTCAGTCTTTCTCAGAAAATTAGTTTTTCCCAATCACTCTACTCTCCTTGGTTTGCAAAGGAAAAAGAAGCCACAGGATACCCCAGGGTGCTCATGGCTTTCTCTGGCTCTGTAGCAGCTTCTGGCAACACTGACCTGCAGTATTGCCTGCCATCTTATATAAAATCACCAATGAAAAATCTTTCTACACTTACCTTCTCCTTCCTTTGAATGAAGCTGTTCGCAGTTTGGCTTTCTGTCTGACACTAAGGAATGAATGAAATATTTCTCAAGCCTCGCTCGGGAGAAACACAAGCTTGCCAAAACAAATATTGTTGCAGGTGTTGTTCTTGTATAACACTTCAGAACAAAATCTCTCACACTTGTGAGTTGTTTTCTTCCTTCTCCAAGTATAAAATTGGAGAAGCCTTAGAAGGCTGCAGTCATGCAGCAATTAATTACCAAAAATTGTCTGAGAAGATCAGCATGATGCCTTTTATTTGTTGTTTGTAGTGATCAGATGCAAAGCAACTTTGTTTTTCTGCACCACTTGGGATTTTTAGCTGACCCTAACTTGAACTTTCTGGCTAATATATCCAGATGTATGTGGTCAAACTTATTATCTTTAATTACATGCTGAAACCTTGGAGTGTTTTTTTTCTAACCTGGTCCTAAAAAAACAATTTTTTTTTTTTAAGTGAACTATCTTTTGGTCTCTAAAGGGAAGAATATTGGTACATGACAGAAATGCCCTAATTAAGTGTAAGCATTTGCTTCCATGAACATCCAAGCAATTATTTTGGTTTGAGTTTTGATTTTTTTTCTATTCTCCTCTGATTTAGGGGATTAAATACTAGTATCAATTATGAGATTTCCTAAATAATGTTAAAAAGTGGTGAATATTTGATGGCATGAGCACAAGGATTTCCCCTGGATATTGAGCCTTAGACTGCGAGGAGTCTTGTCATTCTTGTGTCTGTCCTCTAACTACCTGTCTTTCAGTTAAAATAAGAAGTTACCATGATTACACTCTGAAAACTCTCTGTAAATAATATTTTATACACAATATCTTGACAGCTTACATGTATTTGGAAAACTTGCAAACACTGAGTAAACAAAAGTTCTTGCTGTGGTTTACATTACAGGAGAAGTAAACATCAAGGTCAAAGTAGCTTCTTTGGCAGGGTGGAATATGGAAAATCAAGCAAAGGTATACAATGCCAATTGTTATTTCTCTCCTGTTTCAGAAGAAAAACTGATTGCAGATGACCTGATTGTGCAGGCACGGGAAGCTACTGACGAAGACCTCTTGGTTGTTCACACAAGGCGCTACCTTAATAAATTGAAGGTGCTGTACTTATTAATGTGTTTGGGTTTTTTTTAAGCAAACTTGTCTGGACTTAGTGTCAAAGGCAACAGCCTACTAGATTTGTTATAGAATCAGCTTTTACAGATTGTAGGTTGGCATATTTTGCGAATGTTGTCATTGAGAATACCGAAAGGAAAACAGAAACAGCAGGCAATTCACACTATAGAGGGGTGGAGGGGAAAGAGCATCTACCATGTTGTATAGATGACTTAAGATGATATTTCAGGGAAGTTAAATGAACATAAGGAAAATTTTAATGTTTGAAATTTAAATAATATTCTCATTAGTACCAGGGGTTTAGTCTTCAAATGTGTAAGTTTTGATTTACTCAAGTAAAATATGGTTCTGAAGTTGAGAATACATTGGAGAGCCCTAAAATAGAAAACTTCATTGGATAGGTTTTGCTTTATGGGTTTGGCATATATGTATTCTGAAAAGAGCTTTGTGTAGGGGTTCTGTTGTCAGTCTGGGGAAGTACTGGGTTCATACTTCTGCGCTGCCTGTATCAGTGGGTATCGAGAGGGTTGGAAGATCAGTGCAGGGGCACAACTTTGCATGTTGTCTGTGCGTGAAGGTTTCCAGTACCATCTCTTGGAGGATTACAGATTCAGATGAGATAAAGAGCACTCGCTGGGTGTTTCCAAATGAAGCATCCATTTGTTAAACTTTAATGTAACTTTAAAACATATACAGGTGAGATCTCTGTTTATGAATACATTCAGTCATCTGTAGGTGGAATTGGATAGTAGATGAAGGCAGGTGACACGGATTTTATTTTGCAGCTCTTTGCTTGGAGGCCAGACAAGGGGTTTGTACAAGAAATAATTTTCCATTTCATAATTCAAAAGAAGGTACTTTGAGTCATCTTTGCCCTTCCACTGTGTAAGAGATCTTGTATTGCTGTTTCTGGAAAGTGTTATTTTTGGGTTCTGTTATTTGTGTGAACTTTTTTCACTCTTACTCCTTTTCTGAGTCCTTTTAAGCTTCTTCACTCTGTGCTATAGTTACGTGCAATTTCATACATCATTAGATTTGATCTTATTGCAGTGATTCTTGATATCGAGCTTTTAATTCCATAGAACCACCCACCTCTTTTTACTGAATCACTTCTTTGAAGCAGGGTGTAATGTGCATAGCTTGGTTTGGAGTACCATCATCTTTTTAGTACCTACAGGATGGCTTTACAGGGAATTGTCCGTATAACTTGGGTCTTGGTGTTCAAAACCAGTACTGTCATGTGCATTCAGATGTGGTTGTGTATCTCTCATTCCCTTTTTCTGGAGAAAGTTTTTCCTGCAACTTTAGAAACTGGAAGATGTATTGGTCATGCCAGCACATTCCTGCGATCCTGGGCACCCTGCACTGGGTGACCCTGCTGGAGCAGATGGGTTGGACAAGGTGATCCACAGAGGTCACTTCCAACCTCAACCACTCTGGGATTCTGTGATAGGCACAAAGTAGTTCAAACAGTACTGGAAATGAGTTCTGTGTTGGAAGGAAGGGCCTCCCTGTTTCCCTGCTTTAGGTAGCATGACTAGTCCTTAGTACAAAGTTTGGCCTTTTGAATTGAGGTGATTTCCCCTCTGTTCCTTTGAAGAATTTAGCTCTCTAGAGTGGTGACTAGACTTTGGATAGTTTGCTTGCAGTACTTTTCCACTTACTGCCTTTTCTACTGTTATGTAAAATAACAGATTTCCTGCATGTCAGCATTCTGAAATTTTGGAAGGAGATAGGCAAGGAGGCTAAAGCTACTTTGAGGTCATATACATCTTTTACTTGAACCATCTTTATATAGAGAGAAGTTTTATGATAACATTTGTGAGTGAATACAGAAATGCCAGTGACAAGGATAATGCTTGTGCATCAGTGGAATGCAAGATGGCCTTTTCTGAAAGTGGTCTGAAACATGATCAGTCAACTGAAGTTGTAAATTTTAATCTGTCTTATGTATTTGCAGATTGTAGGTTTAAAAATAAAAAGTGAATCACTTTATTAGAAACATAGTTTTGGTTTGGTTTTTTTTATGTGTAGTGAAAAGTGCATTTCTGTGATTACAGGGAGTGTTGTCTGGTGCTCAGGGAGTTGTGTCCTTTGACTCTTGCTCAGTCATGTGAGTGCATCTGCCACGAGACTTCTCAGTTATTGTAGTGGTGGTTTTTGAGAAGCATTTTCATTAGCCTGTAGCTGCATTTGTGAACCCAAAGACTTCCCTTGTGGGCAAATGGCTTTTTCCTTGATTTTTAGGAATGACATAAACACAGGAAAGAACTAATTCTGAAGCAGTGAATGTTTTTCAGCTGGGTGCTGCTCTGTGAGTGTCCTCAGTTGTGAAGAGAAAGCTTTACTTGCTCTTCACTCATACCATGTATGGATTTCTTGCATTCACTTAAAATCCTGCATCAGCATAGCGTGTTCGTTTGAGTATTGCTCCTGCTTCTTCCTGTTGAGCTGAATTTTAACTGTGTTAAAACCTTCTCCAATTTTGTGATCATTGTTCACATTTGAGATCAAAATTTATTTTATTCAAATGTGACCTTTTCAATTCCATTTTAGAACAGGATTGAACCTAGTTTTGTATATTATGCTTGTTAAAAGCTAAAATATCTTGCAAAAGGACTTCATCAAGCCTGACTGTATTACAAAATAATTAAAGCATTTTGTTAATGATGGAGAGCTGATAGTGTGGTAACAGAATCACGTCTTAGAAAAGTAGTAAGAGCTTAAAATGAACTCTAGATAAAAAAATAAAGTTAGTCCTTAAGAGCTTTATGACTGATGCCTCTTCTCCACCCCACCCAATAGTACTTTGTGGCTGAAAAGTTGATAACTGGGAAACCAAAGTAGCTCAAATTTTCTTGACTATCATAGGACCCTGAAATTGGCCTGTGATTCTCTTGGGTTAAAATTGACCATCCTGTCATTCATAACTAGACAGGTAGTGGCAATCGAGCAATGAATGCACTGAATCTAGTTACATTTGGGAATGTTGAAGAAAATAGGATCTATTCAGAATTTTTGTACAGGGTGTCAGAGCTGCATTTCTCAGTATCTGAATGTTTCGGTATTGTATGACAAGGTGTAGTCTTGCTTGTGACTTACACTCTGAAATATATTTAGAAGTGTTATTGCTGGTAGCAGTGATAGTAGAAGTTCTTTGAAGTAATCTCTGTGTCCGCAGAAAAGAAAGGCGTTTACATATCACAAGTATTTGGTATTCTAACCTTCAAATTGTATTCTTAATGATATGACTTTTTAACAATATGTTTCCTTGAAACGTTTTCCAGAAGTGTTTAATATGCAAAATGAATTTTAATCAGTTCTCCATGCTAAAATTTGCACTGTGTGTTCACTTAAATATTTAACTTCTTACTTGAGTTGCCTGTTTGTTTGTTTGTCCTTTCTCCTTGGTCTATCCTTTTGACTTGGGAAAAGATATTTTAGGTTTGAACAATATATCAAGTATTGTTTGCTATTAATACTGCTGAAGGACATTTTACAATTCTTCCTCCCAATCCCAGGGCTATTAAAAATCTGAATATAGTAATTTTGAAATACTTGCTGAAAAAATGCTGATTTACTACCATTTGACAATAAAACCTGAAAAACCTCGTGATGGTGATTGAAAGTGATAATTCTCATCGTTAACAACTTGAGGGTGAACCTATTTGGAGGTTTTTAATAAGGAATGTTGTGATCACCTCCATCTGGAAATATTAAAATTCTTTCTAAGGACCTGTGAGCTCCTTTTTTGGTAAATAGCAACTAATGGGAGACCTAAATATCATAATTAAGATGAGGCATATTAATTGGTACTTTTTTTCTTTCTGCCCCTTGTAGTGGTCATTTGTTGTGGCTACAATCACAGAAATTCCACCAGTTGCCTTTCTTCCCAATTTCGTTGTTCAGAGAAAAGTTTTGAAACCTCTACGAACCCAGACAGGAGGAACAATAATGGTAAGGTGCTCTTCGTTTCCTTGTATTGTATTGGAACTTGATCAAAACTATAAACCTGTGGGTTGTAATATTTTATGTAACTTGAAGGTGTGGAGGCCTCTAGAGGGAAGTGAGTTAACACACAGTCCTAAACAGGAGCAAAGTTTCCCACTTGTTAGTAATGGCCTTGGCACTGTGTAGGAAAAGATGCCTGGTTTGGCTACTCCTGAGACCAGATAAGTGTTTACATGTAAAGATCATATCACTTTGCTCATTTTAATGATAAACTAACTTTAATCTACTTTATTGTGCATACTACATAAGCAACTCATCTGAGCTCAAGTGAGAGGTAGCTTGTTCCACCTTAAGAAAATTGTTTTATAATTGGTTAAATGAATGCTCTGGTCAGAGGAGCTGTGTAAGTGTCACCAGACACTTAATTTTCTCTCAGAATTGCTGTTGGAGATGTTGATGAAATAGGAGGAAAGAAAACAGTTAATAACTAGAGCCAAGAATGAGTTATTTAAGCTATGTATTGAGGAAAAGATGCCTTCATAAATGTAATCTAGGAGTTAATGGAACTTTTTCTTTCATTTTTATCATTCCTTGTCACATTAGAGAGACAGGATTCAGAGACTGTTCTGCATGGTGGTGGGAGAAGATGGTAACAGTCACAATTTCTCTTTGCAGATGCTGAGCTGTAACAGTTACATAAATGGAAGACACATAATCCTATATGAAATCATTAATTTTATGGTATAAACAGATCTTAGCAGCTTTTTAGCTGTTCTTCCTGGAAGTAGCTGTTAGAGTGAGTGCACATGAAAAGGAGAGAAGTTCATATTGCTTTTTCTGTATCTGTTTGAAGCCAGTTATTGAAGCAAACTGTTCTGTGGGTTGGCAAACGTTTCCAAGTACGTCGGTGCCAGATAGGAGAATACTATTTATTGCAACTACTAGATATTAAAGGTGAGCGAGAGTGGGAAGCCATAAATGAATGATAAAGTAATGGTATTATTTTCAGAAATAGGCTAATATATAGCTTCCCATTTCTGTCAGCAGAAATATAGGTACTTAGTAATCTGCCTTGGAATCAAGGTTGCTTATTTTTAAATGCTTACCTTCATGAGTGTATCAAATATTCATTAAAGACATAAATAATGTAAAGATTTCTTCTGTGATTGATTTGTGCATAAAAGGCAGTGCAGTACAGTTTTCAGAAACAATGAAAAAGATTGAATTTGTTTGTGAGTGAGCCTAAAAATTTGGTGAAGCCGTTCTCCAAGTTTCATGTGACTGATATAATTGTTGCTACTGTCATTTGTCTGTAGAAGTGGATCTGGACACTATTAAGTTGCAGCCTTATGGGGTTTTACACAGTTGATATCAGATTTTAAGGCAAGATGAAATATCCTGCTTTTCTGTTGTGTTTACATTTTTAATGATGGAACTACTCAATGCCCAATTCTACATCAGAAAAAAAAGCAATTTCTTTCAGGATTTTAGTGCTCTGTTAAATTTTTGTCTCACCCAGCTGCTGGATTTGCAAGTGAGTATGTAAAAGTAACTCTCTGCCTGTTGTTTTTTGTTACTAAAAGGTAGTAGAGAAAGGGATAGAATGGACTGGACAACTTGTGACTGAGCTTAAGTATCTGATGTTCAAGTTTCAGAAACCTTCTAAAAGTGTGATTTAAATTGTTTTCAGCATGTCATCTTAAGTCCCTTTGTAATATCCAAACACTGGTCATAGGTATTGAAAAATCTGGAGCTCTTCAAAAGGTTTGAGTATACTGTCATTGAGCTGTGTTCCAAACAGGTGCATTTTAGCATTTACAATGGGGAATGTAACATCTGTGTAATGTAGAGCTTCATGATACTGTGAATTGCTCAGAATAGCTGAAAAAATATATCAGCGTACGTATGCTTGTGTTCAGAAGAATCTTGTTTATGGTTGGAGGAAAAGGTGAGAGTTGTACTCACAGCAGAGAAGTAGCAAAGGAAGATTTCCAGTAAGTTTCTGAACATAGGCATAGCAGAGGGAAAGATCAAAAAGCCACCTCCTTGATACTGAAATTCTGTGTGAGGTAGGTCAACTGCTGCTTATTGCTCTCAGCTGTTAAAAATGGCCAGTGGCTTCTTTCTAAATCATTAGGACTATAGCAAGTCCTGTGACATTTACCACTTTTAAGTGTCCTTGTAGGGTGCTGAGTCTGGTTTTAATTCAGGCTTGTGAGTTGGAAGTGGCTTGCTTTTATAAAATACAAGTTGTATGTACTTTACCCACCTTGGACTCTGTTTTCTCACCTAGTGTTTTTCTCACCTCCTAAATCCCCTTTTCCTGATTCTACTTCAATTTTCTTGCACTGCTCTGTCTTCTTGGACATACATGTTATTTAAAGTCAAAGAATAGTGAGGTAAGGAAATACATGAAAGTGTTTGTACAGTGTAGTGATGTCTGATGCTTTTGTTCTACAAGTCTGCAAGAAGCATGAGGAAACCGGTTAAACTACTGAAATTGTTAAACCAGCCTAAAAGGACAATGAGTTTGGAAAGAACATGATAGGTTCTGGATAAATCTTTAGGTTTAGTGGATTATGGTAACAGTCTAGATAACAAAAAACGCTCCTCATCTTAGTTGGTGGTAACTGGCAAAAGCAGGAGTGGTGGAGGTGCAATACAGTCCATGTCCCCAACACAAATCTGCAGTAATCACCTGGAACTCTTCTTCCCGGCAGTTTACCAGCAGGACCTACAGATGCACCAAATTGGTTAAGGAACGTTTTCACTGTGAGGGTGGCAGAGCACGGGAACAGGCTGCCCAGGGGGGTTGTGGAGTCTCCCTCTCTGGAGAGGTTCAAAACTCGCCTGGATGCGTTCTTGTGTAATCTGCTCTATGTGATCTTGCTCTGGCAGAGGCTTGGACTGAGTGATCTTTCGAGGTTCCTTCTGGCACCTGACATTCTGTGATTCTGTAATAGTCTACCTTTGATATTCCCTGAGGGTTTTCACAGTACATGTGTGAAATCTGTCAGCTTGGTCAACACTTTTATATAGTTTAATGATGTTTTTCCTGGTGCTTGTGTTGTCTTTTATTCAGAAGATGTGATCCTAGTTCTACATGGTCATGTAGAAGAGAGAGCCACTATCTGACTATAACTGATGTCTGTATCATGCCTCCTGAAACATGGATGACATCACTGGTCACTTTGGGATTGATCTTGATGCCATATGCTGTTATTTTTATCGGTTTTATTTTTCATTGTTGGGAAATAGCCATGTACTTTAGAAGCAGTTTTGATTCATCAGGCAATAAAATTTGTACAGTACCAGTCAGAAGTACAATCTTCTGCTATTCCTGATGGCCCTGTTTATTATGACAATTCCTGTAGAGTTTCTGTATTTTTAATGATTTTTTAGAAATATGAGAAGATTGTTTTTTGGTGAGGAATCCCTAGGAAGTAAATTAAATCACAGATAATGTCTTTTCCCTGTGACTTAATGGGTTTTATAGTTCAGAAACCACAGTCTTTTTCTCAAGATGTAATTTGTTTAAGTTAGCACATTCATAACAGGATGATATTTACCTTCCCAGTAGTTTTCTTAATACTAAATTAAACTGTTCAAGTATAAATATTGGTGATGAAGAATTCTTAACTGTCCATATCTACTTTCATATATGACTTTAAATGCTCTTTCTGTGATTACAGAAAGGAATAATCTGTTTTTACATTTTTTTTCCCCTCACTTTTTTTTTTTTTAATTACAGCTGGTAATATCATCTTCTTTAACGTGACACCTACGGAATACAGCAGTTAAACCCTTGCTTGAGTCTTCCTGGCCAAAATGAGTCAGGCTTTTCAATTAAAATTTCATCATTGAAGCTTTGTGTATCTCTTCTCTGTCAATACTTTCCATTCCCTGAATGTCAGTTGAATTCAGAGGAGAGAGAGAGGTACAGTTTTTCTGCATTAGATGGAAAAAGATTGGTCATGTTGTATACTACGCATGTTACAACATTTAAAGGGTCGAAGTCACAGGACATTTCATACTGTAGGATTTTTCTGGCCCTAGCTGAAAGTCTGTTAATCTGGATTTACAGGATTTTTATTTTCAGTTCCTTCTGTTTTTCCATGAACAGGAAGGATATTAGGATATCCTTGCTCAGGTTTTCCTCTTCCCAATGCTCATATGTTCCGCTTTTGCATTTGTCTGCCAGGGGTCAGTGTTCATCTCTGCAAAGCGCCGTTAGTTTTAGCTCTGTCCAACTGCCAGAGAATGAAATACAGATAAGAGCACAAATATTTTTTCCAACTCATTATGCTGAGGATAGTTTTATATGGTTGGTATTTAGAGATGTTATTTGGAATCACCTACAGTGGTAAAACATCCAAAAATTCAAAGGGCATGTCTGAATGACCAGAGTTGTGTCTGGGGGGAAAGCAGATGGTGTTAAATTGTTGATTTGTTCATTCATGAAATTCTCACCTTCATTTTCTTAAGGCAGGAAAACTTGCTGTTGATAGAGGCTGGGCAATCAATGTGGGTAAGTACAAATGTAGTGCATTAAATGATACTTGAAATAATGTGGTTAAAATTGTATTAAATCATATTAAAATCGTTTAGCATGTTGTGGATTTTATTTATAATAGGAGAAAGTGACTGGATTATGTTTAACTAAAATCAACTCTAAAGGGAAAAGAAGTACTGAATTTATTTTCTTGTCCACTATCACCCATATTCCACTTTTAAATAACATTTTATTTGAAAGAAAAAAAGAGATAGCTGGATAAAGGCATGATACCATATATGACAAAAACTTTGAAGTAGTGCAAAAAAAAGTAAGGAAAAATGCTTGGAGTAAATGTAAATATTTCAATGAAATCTTTCTTTTCAGTAAATGATGAAATAATTTTCATAAATGTTATCAGCCAGTTTAGATATTTTACCAGATCAAGAGATTGGCTGATATGCAGTTAGTGTCTATTTTTGGCTGTGCAGTTTTTCTCGAAGAAGTCTTGAAGGGATGAATTACAAAGAATATAGTGTATATAAATCTGCTCTCCTGCTTGTAGCAAATAGCAATGCAAAACCAGTAAACTATTGAAGCAGTATTTTGTGTCATGTAAGACTCGGATTGTTTTCGTAGAGCTCCTCAGTTCTGGCATCTTCCATTGCTTCCTATACATCATCTACAAAGTGAATATCCAATACTAAAAATTAAATTAACATTAAAAACAAACCCCAAAGCTTGTCATATTTGCTGATATATAAAGTGAGTTTAAGTTTCTTGCCTGCTTATTTGTAGCGGGTTTCTCAGTAAAAAGTTCTGCTTTGCTGTATAACAAATATGCTTGGAGAGAGGCAAGTCTAAGTAGCTTTTTCATGTAAAGAATGTGTGTTAATTTGCTAAAGAAAGAAAGTGCCTGATGTGTGAGCGAGCTCTGTCTGTTTGCAATGACTCCCTATGTTTCTCAGTATTAATCTTTTTACCTCTTCAACACTTTTGTGTTTAGGGGGTGGTTTTCATCACTGCTCAAGTGACAAAGGTGGAGGATTTTGTGCATATGCTGATATCACACTGGCTATAAAGGTAAGAAGTACTCTTAAACCAGTCTTTTCTACTGTTGGTGCAAAAGGGAAAAAAAAATCATCTGTGTACATTGGTAAGGACTAGTTTACATCTTAATAGGAGAAAACAAAGCTATCTGTAGATGGGTAGGAATAGCAAGCAGAGGTGATACTTGATGCTGCAGCATATAAAAGTATAACATGGTATTGTTAAGTGGAAGGAAAGAGTTACAGGAGTCACAATTATGAATGTAAATATGAACCACCACAAATACATTAATGTCATCTTGGGAGAAAAAAAAAAAACAAACAAAACCAAAAAAAACCACACCAAGACCAACAACCAACGCTACAAATCAAAACAGATTGACTTTTAATATCCTCAGTGATGATTATCCTAGCCTTGCAGTTGAACCTGAAAAATTTCATGTTAGTTGCAGTTGTGACAATCAGGATGAATTCAGAGACAGAAATCCTCTCTCTGAATCAAGCTGCTCTATAGAGTGCTGAGAGTGGTTCAAATTAATGAATAAAAATGTGACTGTCTCCAAAATAATCACTGAATGGGAATACATTTGCATTTAGCTGTTGAAAGACTGAAGCAAGAGCCTGCTGCAATTAGGGCTTATTTTTATCAAATGTACTATGGTATATTTGTATACTGTATTAATTATAAAGTATCAGTAATAATCAAATGTAAAGAAGCTCTAAAGATGGCAGCACACTATGACATAACATCCTAATTTCTGCACATGGTAATTTGCAGAAAAGTAATTCACAGCATTCTAGTTCCCTATCATTAAAATACAGATTGAGAAATTAGAGTTGGTGACAGTTTGTACAAAATCTTTGGGTTTTACAATGTCTATTTTAAAGATAATAACTTGTCAAAGTTAAGACTCAAATTATTAAAAGATTGAGCAGAGTCTGCTTTAGAAGTTAGTGTGGGATGCTGTAGAAAGACACGTCCTCGATCCTGTGTTGTGTCTGGCTCTGTGTGGGAGAAAGAGGAGATAAGTAGAAACCTCTTTCTTTCCTCTCTCCACCAGCTTTCTCTGCCAGTAGACAGATCTGTGAATGCATATTTCAAACATGTACAGGGTTTTTTATCATATGACCACAAAAATTCCTCTTTTCTGTGAAATAACTAGAGCTTTTGTAATTAAATATATTGGAATTATTTAGCCATTTATTTGGAGAACGTATAGACTGCATTCAAATTAGAATAATAATAATATACTGTGCAAGGCTTATGCCTCCAGTGTAATCTATCACTTCATCAATTTCTCCATCTGCCTTTCCTTATATATCCAGTTCCTGTTTGAAAGAGTACAAGGGGTGTCTAAAGCCACAATTATTGACCTGGATGCTCATCAGGTGAGTAGTTTACCTGTATTCAGTGCTGTGAGTGTTTTGCTTGATATATGATAATATGAAATATGATAAATACCATTTTTTCTAATAGCAGTATGGACTGTCAACTCAGAGAATACAAAATTAATCATAGACGATGGAAACTGTGAGCATTTTAGTTGCTTAATTACTTTAGTTCCAAAAGGCTGTTAAGCAATTTTAATAAAATTAAACTGCGTTGTAGCTCCATCATGTGGCTAGATGTAAAAAATATTTTTGAGTTGCCCACACAGTCTCCAGAACAGATGAGTATCCCAGAAGAAACAAGACTCTCTTAAAACAGAATTACAGTTAGTTCAGCACGCGTGATCATTGCAGCAGCTTTTGCAGGGGAGGAGTTTGACCTTCAGAATTTTTATGGAAAGCCTGGCTTCATGCTAATGGAGTGAGGAGTACAGGACTCCTTACCTGGTCAGGTGTTCTACTGTGGGTACTGAGAACACATCTCAACTTTGGCAGGATTTTCAAAATAAATCCTGAGAAGAGGGAAATAGTATATTTAGAAAAGCAGTTAAGACACCAATTTTTTTTATATTTTGTGTAAATAAATAATTTTAAGTAGCTCCATGGCAGTACTAAGCCTAATGCATCTTCTGTAGTTTCTTTTATATCTAAGTTAAGGCATCCTAAAATTGCCATGAAATGAGGACACAGATTAT
The DNA here is from genome assembly GCA_013399075.1 of Chloroceryle aenea. Taxonomy (NCBI): domain Eukaryota; kingdom Metazoa; phylum Chordata; class Aves; order Coraciiformes; family Cerylidae; genus Chloroceryle; species Chloroceryle aenea. The sequence goes on from VWZY01003086.1 coordinate 13,153, forward strand.
GCAGCAGAAGGATGTTTGTGTGCATGATTTTTTTCATCTGTCTGAGAGTGTTGAGGTTGTTCAGCCTGGAGAACAGAAGGTGCTGAGGACACACTATTGTAGCCTTACATTATCTGAAGAGGGCTTGCATTAAAGCTGGGGAGGGACTTGTCTTAAGGGCTTGTAGTGATTGGATGAGGGGTGATGGCTTCAAACTGGAAGAGAAGAGATTTAGGTTAGAAATTAGGGAAAAGTTCTTTACTCTGAGGGTGGCGAGACACTGGAACAGGTTGCCCAGGGAAGTTGTGGATGCTCTGTCACTGGATGTGTTCAAGACCAGATTGGATGGGGCCTTGCATAACCTGGTCTAGGGGGAGGTGTCTGTGCCCATGGGGGGGGGGGTTGGAACAAGATGATCTTTAAGGTTCCTTCCAACTTGCACTATTCTATGATTCTATCATCTCTGTCAGGGTATGGTTTTGTTTGTTTGTTTATTTTGGGGGTGGATGTTTTTTGTTTTGTTTTTCAAAAACTTCTTGGAATGTAGTTTGATTTTCAGGTATCATACTGGGAATCTGTCTGCACACTTGGATCACCCCTTAGTTTCTCTGGGGAATGGGAGGTGCGTGAAGCAGTAGCTCAGTAGATAGTTTTTAAGTGTGCAGATGCTCTCATATTGTAAGCGTTCCAGTTCTTGGTGCATTGGAACTTGCAATACATCTTGGGGCATTCTTCACATTTCTTAAGATCTATGAAAATTTCTGTTTCTGTAGTTTAAATGAACTTCTGTTGAGAGTAGGGGCTGAAGTTCTGTATGATACACTGATTTAAAAAAAAATCTTAGTGTTTGCTGTGAAGAGAATATTTTTATACTAGTGGGTAAAAATCTAAATGAGAGCCAGAAGAACGCTATTTAAATTTAGAAAGAGTGGAAGGGGAAATGAAATATTCAGAAACTGAATTTGTTCTCGAGCATCCATCTGTACACCCAATACAATCTTTTTGTAGGGGATTCCTGGTGTTAAACTGTATGTTATACTGTTGGGGCTCTAGTGTTTGTAATTTTCCAGAGATTACTCATTTTACCAAGGCTTGAATTATCAGAAGAGCTGAAGACGCTTTATTTATTTATTAATCCTTGCATAAGAATATGAGTGTCCTTGAAGCAGTTGAAAGTGACCTCTTTTTGCACAACTGGAGGATGAGATCTATTTGGTGGCCATATCAAGGTCATATCAAGCATTGCATTGCTTTTGTGATGCTGTTGAAGACAATTAGCTTTTAATTTTTTTTTCTTTTTCTTCTGTGCTCAGTGAGATCTATGATGATTCACAAAGATGTAAGGATGTTGATTTGGAGAATACTTCAGTCTTCAGGCTGATAGTGTCAAAGGCCCCCAAACTCTACACTTCAAAATAACCTTCAAGTTTGTAAATGAGTGCCACAGAAGTTTTAAATATTTGATATTTCTAGTCTTAATTACTGTCGAAATTGCAGATTATTTAATTGTGTTAGTATGCTAGGAATAGCTAACTGTCAATTTCCTTCAGGGAAATGGCCATGAGAGGGACTTTATGGATGATCATCGAGTATATATAATGGATGTGTACAACAGATCTATTTATCCAGGGGATGGATTTGCTAAACGTAAGTATAATTGAAATTCATGTTCCAAAATATATAAGACCTACTCTGTCGTTAAATAACCTCATTTACTAATAAGGTTCCTTGCAACAATGTTAACTAGGTTCTGTTACGTTGTTTTTTTTTAATTTCACATTGAACATACGATTTTCAATAACAACTGTGATATATCACAATAGTGTTAATGTTTTCTCTCGCTTCTGGAAGGAATTTCTGGAATGCAAGGTGTGGGTAGTACGTGGATTTTGTTAGCAGCCTGTTCAAAAGCTCATGCCATGCTTAGAACAGTGAGTTAAATAATCCTTTTTATTTCAAAATAACTGTTAGAACTTAATCTTTCCCTTACCGTAAATTTATAAAAGAATTCACTATTCACTAAGGATTAGCTAATGCTGTGTAAAAAGCATTTGAAAGTTATTTAGGTGTATTGTTTTATAAGCATCTAGAAAACAAGACTGTGAATCAGGTTGGGAAGCGAAAGTCAGTCATGCAGATGTTAAGAGCCAGTGCTTGTTTTTTATTTTTGCTGTTGCTTCTTTATCCCTACTGTGATGTGCCAGTTGTGTCTGGTGACCTGCTACAATTATAATCAGAATGCAAAAACCCAAAGTTTATTTGATTTTTAATTCTGTTACACTGCCATTTCTTACCGACTTAATTTGTTAACTGAATCAGAGTTTATGGGGGAAGAGGTTCTTCTGCTGTCTTGAATTTCTTCAGAATGCCACTCATTCTGACAAGCCTACTTAATTTGGATTTTTGGCAAGAATTAGATGCAGTGCATTGTACTGGTTTTTAGCCACTACAGATTTTGAAAATTACAGTATATGTATTTCAAGGTATTAAACTAAAAAATGATCATTTAAAGCATATTGTGTCTGTAAGCAGACAAACTGTAAGCAAATGAAGATTATTTTTCTTTTTTACTAAAGAAAAGCATCCCTTTACTCATACATCAGAATATCAGGTTTTGACCAGACTAAAACAAAGTGTGCCCTTGTTAGCAGATCTGAAATGTTCAACTGCTCTCCCAGGAAACTGGGAATACCAGCGTTCCCTTCCTCCAGATGAAGCATGAGGTGCAGAAGGCTGCAGCCAAAGGCATGTGAATATTTAGTTCCCTGTAGTTTGCATAAGGGTGTCTAAATAGGTGTTCAGTGGCTAAACCCTTTAAACTCTCTCCTGCAAGGTGCCCAGACAAAGATGAGATCACAGAGGGCACCTTTCTGAAGGGAGGTGGTGACTTGAACCTCAAAGCTTGAATCCTTAGGCTAAACTCTTGATCCCTGTCTCTCTGGACTTCCTGTTCATTTTCTCCATGTTTTATGTTTTATTACAGAAGTCTCTTCTGCATGTTTTTTTATGCCTTCATCAGGGGAGGGGGAAAAAAATGAAAAAAAAGACTAGCTATCATTGCCTAGTTCTTAGCCATAAGCATGTTGAGTCCCTAAGGGGAAGTAGTTTGGAATTACACAGATGTTTAGAAAGACAGAGATGATGATGGATGGAGAAAAGGACTAGTTCATTGAAAAGGCAGTATAAAAAATTGATAGCTGAAGCTCAAAGTTCAGGCCTTAAAAAAACATTGCTCTTGGTCTGAGTGGCATTTCAGTCTTCCAAGTTGTAGAAGAACAACAAGGTGGGCAAAAAGCTATCAAAGGCAAAAGCTGTGTTCATTTTAACCTACAGATACATCAGTGTCCATCAGTAGTCCCTGATCTGGGCAATAATATTCACTGTAATTCTGTGTTTTGTGGTGGAGATGAAGATGACTGACCTGCAGAGGCATGGAATCTTATTCATAATTGTCTCAACTTGTTAAGGGCTTCATCAGAACAGCACTTTTTTGTTCCCCATGCTAATGTGTTTACCTCTGTCCAATCAGTGGCTTCTGTGCCAGGAAGAGGCTCAGTTCAGTGCTGTTCAGAAGAGCACAGCTGGGCAGACTTACAACAGTTATAGAACAGTAAGAGAAGATTCAGGAAAAATATCATAAAGAAACAAAATCCTTTGAAACTAGTGTTGGTGCAGTAAAATAAAGGGAAGAAAAAGAATGCCTCACTAATGTTGAACAAGGATGGAAAGCAGAAAAAACCTACCCAGCAATCATAGGAATGAATAAGTATCATTCAGTGTTTGAATACATTCATGAACACTTGGTGGGTGCTGAAATCACACTTAAGATCATAGAATCATAGAATAGATTGGGTTGGAAAAGACCTCCAAGATCATCGAGTCCAACCCCTGATCCAACTCCAATTACTATATCATGGCACTAAGGGCCATGTCCAGTCTCTTTTTAAAAACCTCCAGGGATGGTGAATCCACCACCTCTCTGGGCAGGCCGTTCCAATGCCTGATTACCCTCTCTGTAAAGAATTTCTTCCTAACATCTAACCTAAACTTCCCCTGGCAGAGCTTAAGCCCATGTCCCCTTGTCCTGTTGTTGGTTGCCTGGGAGAAGAGGCCAACCCCCACCTGACTATAACTTCCCTTCAGGTAGTTGAAGAGAGTGATGAGGTCACCTCTAAGCCTTCTCTTCTCCAGACTAAACAACCCCAGCTCCCTCAGCCGCTCCTCATAGGACTTGTGCTCAAGTCCCTTCATGGACTTGATGTAGGACTTGATGTAGGACTCCAAGTCATTTAATTCAAGGCATGGCGATTGGTGAGGTAGAAGTTACGCCTTGAAACACCTCTGACACTGATTTAATTATTTCAGATTTGGAGTTACACATAACTCCGTAGTAGCACCCAAAGCTAGGCTGTATAACCTTGGGTTTCTTTCCTCCACCTTCTCAGCCCTCCTTGTCTACTTCTGATTCTTTATTAGAAGCATTAGAAATAATTTGATTTAAATGAAGAATAGATATTTGCTCTTCTGGAAGGATTACAGGGTAAGAACATTAAATTGAAAATGCTTGGGGCAAAGATGAATCTTGTTATACATTCATAAAGCACTTCGCATAAATTCATGATCCCTTGCTGTTAAGTTTGGAGTGTTGTGATAAAAATAAAATATCTTAATAATTTCTCAGTGATATTTATCTTGTTTTTTTCCCCCAACTGTTTCCTCTGCAATAGCAACTGTTTTCTTTCCTTTATGCTTTATTTAGGTTACTTTTAAGTTAATAATTTCCTTTATGATTTCTCTGCTGATTAGTAAATGGACATGTAGATAAGCTGCTTTTCAATAACATTTTCCATTTGAGTCTCAGACTTCTTTTTTTCCCTGCATCTAATTTTCTCTCTTCAGTGGAATTTTTTCAAGGTCATTGTTCTTACGTTTGCTGGGAAAACAAGTAGCTGAAAAATGTTCATTAATTCAAGGTTCTGTGCGAATGCAGTAGATGTACAAAATTTCCAGAAATCTTTTCTTCTGAATTACCCAAATCTTACATTTTCTTTCAAAGCAATGCTTTGTTTATTGAGTAATGTAAACCCATTTGTTTGTTTATTTATTAGGTGCCATAAAACGCAAGGTGGAATTAGAGTGGGGCACCGAGGATACGGAATATCTTCAGAAGGTCCATACTCATGTGGAAGGAGCATTAAATGAATTAAAACCAGACATTATTGTTTATAATGCTGGGACTGATGTTCTGGATGGTGACCCGCTGGGAGGACTTGCTATTTCACCTCAGGTTTGTATAATACTTAAATACTTACAGACTTGGACTCCTTGCTAGGCACTGAAGGGCCATCTTGAGAGTGACTTGTGGGTGTTTAAAGGTAACATGCATACTTTACACTAACCAGAGCATTTTCCTCTTATAGATAGATCTCCATTGCTTTTTTTACCATATGGGTTTTCCTGACTCTAAATACTTTTGTTCTTCAGGTGTCTGTTCCAGTATCATTCTTCTTCTCTCTAAAATACACTGATTTTGAACATCCAGCAAGTAACCAGAGAGGTGTATATTTTCACAGTTCACCTTACTGCTGTTTTTCCTGTTTGGTTTGTTCCTCTTTTTGTTGCTTGCTTTCCCCTCACATAACCCGTTTTGTGATATATTTCTTTTGGCACCTGCCCCAGTATCTAGCTTACACTTAATTTCTTCTGTAGCACTCCCAGCTGTTTTAAACTGTTCTTCTGGTCTCTTCGAGTTCTTCCAGCAATTTTGTCCATCTTTGCTGCGTATTGTTAGCAAACAAACAGATTTTGTTTTCCCCCTTTCCTCATTCTTTTCTACACAGATAACATTTTTCAGTTCAGTTTACCTTCTCTCCCCAGTTTGGTATCAGATTTAAGTTTGAGTTATCTTGTAGAGATTTACAGAAGGCTTCACCTTCTAGATATAACAAGTCTGATTTTCTCACAATAAGCAAACTTACAGATCTCTTATTTCCTCCATTTTTTAAAATGATTCCTTCTCCAACAACTCCTCAGTTTTGCCTCTCTCCTGTTTTCGCATTTGATTCTCTTCTAGTGTCCACCAGTTCAATAGAGAAAAGTGCTTTCTTGATTTGTGAGCTGTTGAATTCCCTTGAGATCTATTCAGTTTTCATTCTAATTTGCAGTATTTCAGTTCTCTTGCACAGAGCCTAGTTATTTACTGTTTTTTATGAGCCTATATTATGTATTTTCTCATTCTTACCATCTCTGTCACTGAGCAGCTTTTTCGTTGCTGACTTCCTTGCAAGGTCCTTGATGGAGTTGTTCCATGGTGGAATAGCTCCAGAGCTGCTGTGGATCTCCAGGTTTTTTTCTATGGCTGTGTACACAGTGGAGAGGATATGATCTGAGGTGCAAGATCTCATTTGGTGAAGCAAAGCTTTTCGAAAAGCAGCGGCCACAAAATGGAAACTAGTGATGGAGAATAATTTGAGATGTGCCTCTTAAATTTTTTTATGCCATTTCAGATGGAGCAGTGTTATTTGCCAAGAAAAAATGAGTTGCTGTAACTTGTTTGATATGTATAGGGGAAAGATGAAATTTAAAAATGGGAAAAGGAAAGGGAAATTATTCTTCTGGTCACAAGCAGAGGTGAAAGGCAGAGTGAAAATTCTCTGTACAACCAGTGACTGAACTGCCTAATGGAGAAAAGGTTTATGTAGCTCAAGCCATTATTTTTGGAATTGAGGGCAGGGTTTCATGTCTGATTTCATTGGCTTATATGTGAGCGGCATGTTTCACCAAGCTTGAAGTCCCAGGTGATTGGAAATGCTGAAAGTGAATGCATTGAACCTGGATAATTGATCTCTTCAAGGTTCATTAGTCTGATCTTCGGTCCCAGCAGTTGTAGGTGTCATTCATATTTTAAAATCTTGCTACAGTGTTAATTCTACTCCAAATCATGCCTCCTCAGAGTGCTATGAGTGATAGTTTCTTGGTGCTTGAGGCTATAAGCAGAAAACTTGATGTGTAGCAGGGCAGTCCCGCTTACCGCTGTTTGTGTCAGGCTATCATTTACATCTGATGTATTTTCTTACTTGGTAGCATGGAAATGCTGGAATAAGCCCCTGTGTTTTCCCACAGTTCTTCCAGGCTCAGCCTCTGGAGCAGGAATGGGGGGGTTAGGCTCCTTTGAATAGCGACTGTATCCAGTGCTTGTGTGGTATAGCGTCTGCAGCATCCAGAGATGCTTCCCAAGGGATGTACAGCTCATTCTGTAATTCTGTTACTTCCTTTAAGGATCTGTTCTTAATATAATTCTTCAGTTTTCTTTGTCTTGTTTTTCAGTTGTTATTCCTACTCCTATTGTTCTTTTACAAGGCTGTGTCAAACCGTACAAAACCCATTAATGTTGTATGGTTTTTCAAAGTATTTTTTTCAGCTACATTTGAATTTTATTCTTTCCCTTTACTGTTTGTCTTGTGGTCTAATTCTTTTTTAATGGCAGAGTAATATTTCTTGGTGTATTTATAGTCTTTCTCTAACCAGTCTGAGTAGTGCATATTCTTTTTGTTGTAACACTTTTGCTGCTGCTTCCTTAATGTATTTTTTGTTTTATTTGATTGCATTTTAATCTTTTTCTCTTTCTCCAGCTTTTGCAGCTATTACAATTTTGAGATGTCCATTTTAAACTGTTGCCTATACTGCTGTTAGTAATGGATTATTTATGCCTCCTCTGTATCTTTGGAACTCTTTGCACAAAAGTAGATTTTTAGTTGTGTTCTCACATATTTTTGAATTCTCTTTTCCCACATGTACTTATTTGAAACCCAAGAGACTCAAAAGTCTGCTATTCTATGGGTTCAGTAGCATCACAGTATCTCTTGGTCAGTAATCTGTGCTATTTTTTTTAGTTCTATACCCTTCTTTAAGTAACAGGTTATTTAGACTTTGGCCATAGATTCTTTTAGTGTTAGATTTTATTATTAGCTTTAGTAATAGCTAAAAACTATTTATTAAGAATGATTTATTAGCTTTATTATTAGCTTATGTTATTAATATAAACTGGAAGGTTATAATTCAGCTAATGATTGTGAACCTGTCAAATCTGATTTAAACGTTTGGTTCTTCTGTAGGTTTGTGAAATCTCAATCATGTTGCTTTGTCAGAGGGTGCTGTGTGAGTTGAGCACAAATTAAAGCACTTTGAATTCAGAAAATCTTTCTTAGTCTCACTTCCTCACCTGTAAAATATGGTGAACACTTCTAAACTTGTAGTCAGTTTAGACTTTGTGGCCTTTGAGCAGGAATTCTCCGAGGAATTTACACTGAAGTGGTGTCCTCTAAAATCAAGTCAAAGATTTTTGATTTGCTGTTTTTCCTTCTTTTTCTTGGTTATGCATGTAAACCTGCTAATGGGCTTTTTTTTTTTTTTTGAGTTGTTTAGTTTGTAATATGTAGGGATTAATCACTTAGCAAGCATCCAGTACTATTAATCCATAAACCATAAGCTAGAACTAAAATATCATATTCAGATCACTTCTGGGTGGTTTTTTTTTTTTTCATAATTGTTGAAAACTTGCAGGGAATCGTGAAGAGAGACGAAGTCGTGTTCAAGGCTGCCAGAAACCGCAGGATTCCCATCCTGATGGTAACATCTGGAGGCTACCAGAAGAGGACAGCACGGATTATTGCCGACTCCATCCTCAATTTGCACAACCTGGGGCTTATTGACTAGTAACCAGTGGAGCTGAAAACTCCAAGGTAGAAAACACAATTGGAGACTCTGCTAAAGACTTAACCAACTTGTCACTTCAATGACAAGCTACTACATTTTAGGGAACAGCTTCTGGTTTTAGGAGCAGGAAGTCTCCACGCCATTATCAGGGTTAGGATAACGTATTTTAAAAAGACTCAACTTTGCTGTTGCTGTTAACACAGTAGAGAGAATATGCAGTCACAGAATAGCCATGTCTACTGAACCTATCTTGAGCAATTAATCCTTTTAAGCTATCTGAGACACATACTCAAGGGTACTGTCTTTCAGTTTATAATATTACTGGAGAAAGCTTTAATTGCTTCTCCTGTTGCTATGGGTAGTCTATGGTGTTGAAAGAACCATGTGTTTTGTGACCACAGACTGTCCCAGACTTATTTCAGGTGATACAGTTTGGACTGTGGTGGGAAAAATATGGACTAAACCTACTGGTACGTGTTTTTAGAGGCAGCATTTTTTAATTTTATCTTTTAATTGAAATATTGTTATAAAATGAGTTCTGTGCAGGCTTCAGCTGTCAGTTGAATGCTAAAATTAAGTGCAATACTATGAAAAACAGATTAGTTGGTAAGATATTAAACCATAGTCTATTAGAATGAAAGTTAACTAATTTATATATTATTCCTGTTGTTGATAGTGACTTAAATGCTACTTTCAAACACCTTGAGAAATAAAATATGAAATGCCTGTGGCTCCATATGCAAATGAGCTGCAAAGGCTAAAAAATAACAGTCTTGGTTTTGCCTCTTTCAAAGCGAGGCCTGCATATAAAAGGCAATAGTTACTATGCATCATAAATCACAGAGCAAAGGAACTACAATAAAATGAAAGCTAATTTTAGAGTTCTGAGAATTCTTGCAGAAAATATGTAGAAATATAGGGTATCTTTTATTATTGCCAGCTTGTCATGTATAAAAAAGTGAAGAGTAAATTTGGGGCTTTGTTGTGTGTGGGTTTTTTCTTGGTTTTGTTTTCTTTTTTCCAACTAGAGCTGTGTTTTTCACTTGCTTGAAGAGTAATGGTACTCACAGTTGCTGTCATAGTTGGCAACCAAATTGTTCATATTTACAGATAAGAATACAGTGAAATTTCTACATTAATGTGCTAACTTTATATGGAAGCTTCTAGGAGGATTTGGAAACAAAGTGGTATATTTAGAAGCAAATCCAGTACAGTAACTGTAAAGTTTAGTCTATATAAGTTGATGTATTTTGCATTAGGTACTGTTTGTAGCGCTGGGTCATGACATACTGAACTATATATTTCACAAGAGCTTTTTTAACTTCCAGGTATTCACTGATTTTTGGTACAAATCTTATGTCATGTTTATGTTTGAGCATTTTTATGAAGGAAAACAAGTATTTTCCTTCTAGTAGAATCAATGTGTAAGCTATTTAAGGAATGTTTAATTCTAATCAGAATAGTTACCTTTTAGATTGATTGTTAATTTAAAGAATTTGCACAATTGCTATAAATATCTGCTTTAAACCAGACTTGACATATTGCACTAATCTTGAGTTGCAACACTGTTATTAAGAAGCACTTTTAAATTTCTTACTATATTGACCATCAGAGTACAACTAATGTTGAGATTTATTTTTTCTATAGTGTCTGATGTTACTGAAAGATGCTGTTATTTCATATAATTTTTATAAAATTGTAAATTTAATTTCTATAAATGAAAACCCTTGTCATAGTACCATCTGGTATCTTCTGACACATTTTCTGTTTGTGTTAACATGTTTTTTTCCCGCAGTGGAGATTAAAGTGATGTTGAACAATACTGACTGACTTTTCACTTCATATGTATCTTGTCTGTCCAAAACTTTGAACGGAACAGTTTATTGAAAAGATGATGTTGTTTTCATACTTAAGTCTCACTGGAGTTTCAGTTATGTTCTAAGGGTGAATAGTACAAGATTTGTCAACAGCAGGTGACTTCTCCAGGAGTTAATGTGTTGACCTCTTAAAGTGAGCTTGGAAGTTTTGTATCCAAATAGTTTTTAAAGTGTCATCATAAGGGGTTAAAGTCACTTTCTAATTCCAAGTTATATTCCATTACCAAATATTTTATTGTTACAGGTATTAAACTGTAACTTAAGCTTCAGTAAGGCTGAAGGTCTTTTATAAATCAATACCTTTTCAGAGAGAGATAGATGTTTGCAGGAGAGCCTGCTAGCTTTCAAACTCATATGTAAAATTGGCAATTGTTAATGCATTAACTGCATTTGCAGTGTTCTTTATAAAGTTAGGATTGGGAAACAGAAGTCCTTCATATTTTTCAAAAATTTTAATTTAGTGTCATATTTGACTTGGTTGTTAAAACCAAAAGATTAATTTCTACACATTAAGAAACTAGTTCAAGATAAATGTGAGCTGCACTTAAAAATGAAGTGGTGAAACTGTTTCTAAATTGAATTTAGACTGCACATATTGTATGATTCATAGTTAATACACTGTTGTCATTAAAGTTCACTGAAAATTTCATCATGGAAACCTTGCCTTGACCTACCACCATAAAAATCTGTAACTCTGACAAAAACATATGTGCAATGCAAAGACCTATGAAAGTCTGCTGGAAGAGTGCAGTGTAGTCACAGATTTTATGGGGAAAAAGTGTGGAGTTTTGGTCATTTGGTTTTGGTTTTTTTTTTGGTTTCGTTTGTTTGTTTGTTTTAATGTAACTATAAAACCTTCCCATAATGGGAAGGAGTGTTTGAGAGTTGATGCCCTAACTTACAGTCAAAGAACCACCTTGAAGCAAGACCTAGTAGGTATAAGACATAAGACATTGGTTTTGAGTCAAATTGCAGAAAGAAGTAATGAGGATTGCTCAACAGCTTATAGTTAACGTATGAACATGCATCCCGTCAAAACACGGGATGTTGTAGTCATACACTGACTGAACTTCAGCTTTAGATGCTGATATCAATCTCTTTCACATGGAAGGTTTGATTTTGTTTGTTTGAGTTTGATGGTTTTCTTGAATACCCTGCATTACAAAGTCCCAGACTTGCATCATGAATAAAGGGAAAAACTTGAGAAATGCTGTAGTAAGCTGTGACTAAAGCTACTCCTTGCTGCTCCTTGCAGCTTGAAGAATCTAATCATCCTGAAACTGTTCCCTCATACCTTCTCCTGCTACCAGAGTAAGCTGTTCGCAGTGTTTCTGCCTCTTCTAGCTCGTACAGCAAGACTCACGAGTCTCTTCAGTGCTGGCTGCTGATGGTGTTTGTGGTCTGTGAAGTGACACTTGGGAATTTCTTGTCCTTTTACAAATGGTACTATACAATTGTGTCCTACAGGCAACACAGCCACTTTGAGGAGAATACTCTGACAAATCCAGAAGTTATGGTGTTAGCAATCTTGGACCTAGACTTTGCTCACATTGTGCTGCCAGGAGCTGAAGGAGCTTGCTGAGTTTAGAAAGCTGCATGGTCTAGGATCTTGGTGCTCTGTGCTATGCCAGTTTTTGAGTAATTGAAAACATTCTTCTCTTGAGGAAGCTTCAATCCCTATGTTAAGAAGAAAGTTCACTTGCTGTCTTTGCCTAGTGGAAGATGATCTTCCTTACCTCCCCCCAGGATGATTCGGAAATGTAAAGATATCAGAAGCAGTAATAAAGCACCTAATCTGAATTTGCCTTGAATTTAGCACCTGTTGTGTATTCCCCAGCCCATCTAGAGGCAGCCTTGCAGATTGTTCAGTATGTACCAGCCTTTAGCTTGGATTTTCAAGAGGTGTAATGATGATTCATGTTTTTTTGTTTTGTTTTGGGTTTTTTTTTCAGCTTTTTAGTCTTACCTGGATCCTGACACTTTGTGTAGTCTCCTAGATTTGTCATCCAGCGGGCATCTCATTTTCCCTTCTTTAGTGTCTCCTTTACACAGGACAATTTGCTACAGCGAATTGCTTTTTATCAAACATCAATAGAATTAATTCCTTCTAAAAAGAGCTGATGCTTTGGGCAAGCTGTGTGATGGATTAATTCCCATCCCTAGGCCTGATTCACTCCTAGGCTTACCATGGCAGTAAGAACAGGAGCTTGGTTTTGCTAGCTCCCTGACTCAATGCAGATACAGTTGGTACCTGTAGGTCATCTGTAGGAGAAAGAAAGTATTTCCTGCCCTGCTTTCTTGCAGCCTTTTGATTGTGTGAGAGTGCCATGTACATAATACTGACTTCCTGAAACTAAAAACTAAATTGAGAGTATTGTGTTAAGGCAAAAATGCCATTTTGATTAGAAAGATGGAACTGGTGTGGGAAATAAGGGGGGGGGGAGGGCTGTGGTTCTGACCTACCAGCCTAGTGCAGTTCTGACCTCCCTCAAAACAGCTTGCCTCAGTTTGTACCTAATTCATCTCCAACCCTAAATTTAAAAATTATGAAAAGTCCTGCCAGGCACATCTTGTGTTACCAGTCCCACAGTATTATATTTTGCTAGTGCAGTGGTCTGTGGAGCCATAGAGTGCTTCCATAAATCATTTTTTCCTTCAAAAGTAGCATTACAGATAATTAGTTAAAATATTTGTTGCCAAATATAAGGCTAGCTACATATTTCACTAATAAGATCCAAACTCTTGTTTTATTTTGGAGTTGAGAGTAGACATCCTGTGAGTTTGACTGGAACTGATTATCTTTGTTCTGGAAATGCGTGTTTGATTTGTGTAAAGAAATGAGAAAAGGGGAAAAAATGTATTCAAGGCCAATTTAAAATAATGCAACTTGTCTTAAATTTAGTCTTTAGCAGAGCCATAACGTATTGCAGTGCTTTGTAAGAGCAGAAAGTTGTCTCCTTTCTTTCACTTTTGACACCAAAGGTGGTAATTAATCCTGTGAGCCAAGAGCTTCCCTGTGATTGCTCTGTGATTCTTTGCCCTTGTATTTGCTACAGGTACAGAAGAGGGCAAAAAGTACTGAAGGTCTGTTTAGGTCTACAGCAGCAATGAGACCAGGAAACGGAAAATTTCCTAAACCAAAAGCTGCAGCCTGCTCTCTCCTTTCCTTGTGTATGCCATTGAGAGCTGCAGCCAGCAAGAGCCTCTGTTCTTTTCTATATGAAACAAGTATGGACTTCCTTGGTATATGCGGGTATCAGCATTTTTTATGTGCTTCTTCCATCTGTCTCTGTCAGTTGTTGCTGATCTTTCCTGTGACAACTGTCCACCAACAGCATCACCAAGAAAATTCTGCTTTTCTGTGCTGGTGACCACAGTGTTTCTATTGTGGGCCCTTTTCTCCAGCTGTGGTACAACTTCCCACTGACCCAATTTTCACTTCATAGAGGTCTCTAGCTACTTAGAAGTTCTCAGCTTAAGGGCTTTGTGGAATTTGGGGTTACTCATTTTGGCCTATGGCTACTTTAGAGTTTAGATCTTAATTAGCGTATGAGATTTCCAGAAGCAGATGAGTCAAGGCAGGCTCTGAGGATCCCAGCAAGCGGCAGGTACATGCAGCAACTTCTGTTGACAATTGTGCTTTTTAGGATAAGCAGCTCAAGAGAGTCCCAGTTCAGAAAGAGGTGTTTTGATTGCTGCCTGACTAGAAGTAATTAATAAGAGCTTGTTCAAGGATGGAAACAGATTTTAATTTGATTCCTGTACAAATCAAAACAGGTTGACAAATACCAGAAGCAGATAGAGATTTATTTGCGGGGGGGGATATCCAAAAAACAGTGTGTCTGATGGTTCTTAATTTCTATGATTGGCTTGGAGTATTATTGTAAATTAGATGAGTTAGTCTTTGTCAAGACTCATCCTGTGGTAATCACAGAAATGCAGCTTAATAGAAAGCAGAAGGGGGAAGACAGAGCTGCAGGTGATGTGCTGCAACTGCTGTGATGATTCCCCATGGTAATCAGTAGTGGCCTAATATGATGCAGTCATAGACATAAGCAAAAAGGTGAAGTTCTGAAGCAGGCAAGTGGTTCTAAAGATTTTAATTCCTATTTGTTTACTTTTTCCAGGACAGTTAAACTGTAGTTATTTTAATGTTGTGAGATTCAAGTTCTTTTAAAAAAGGAATAAATTGTTGATTCATAGAGATTCTATAGGAAGTGTTTATAAAAGGGCATCATAAACAGTGGCTACAGCACAGCTACAGTCTAACAGACAGCTCGGGCACAGGCTGTGCCACGAGTGGGGCTGAAAGAAGGGCTGGGTGGTAACACCTCTGAACACCAGGCAGCCGGTTCTGAGCTCTGCCTGTGTCCATTCCCAGGCAGCCTCGTGGGATTGCAAAATCTGCTGCTTAATGCCACCCATATCTTTACACCGAATTTATAAGAATTTCCTGAAACACTGTTAGAGGAAGTGCTTAGGTTATTGACAAGTTGCAAACAACTATTGATGAAATACACCTTTTCTGGACAAATTGTTTCTGCTTCATGATATGATGTCTCTGTAATTAATTCTGAGGTTAATTTTCTTTATCTTGGCCATTGTTTCTCAAAGTCACCTTTTATTAATAAAAAAAAAAAAAAAGCAACAAACAAAAACCCAAATCACAAACACCCTCCCAGCCAAACCCAAAACTCCTGGGCAACTTTGCAGTAACAGGGCTAGATGTATCACAGGAACTGTGGGAAGATGTTTTCAGTATTTTTATGTAGGAATGCAATTAAACACTGCTCTTAAAGCTATTGATACCATGTTAGGGTCAGGGAATGAAATTCTACAGGCACAAATGAAATGTAATCACAGCTAAAGAAATATCCTGTGATGAGATTATAAGGCCAGCTTGGAGCTTGATATCATCAGAACTGGCAAACTAAGTACTGAAAATCAATTATTTTAGATGGTAGAAATGAGAGTTTATGAAAGCAGAGAAGTCTTGGGCCTTTTTTGGGTTTTGTTTTCCTTTTTTTAGGAGAAAAGCTAAACTTGAGCTTTCATTCTCTCTAGCATGCAGTATCATCAGCCCTGCAAATTACACTTCTCTTCTGTTTCCCTTTTCTGTTACTAGATGTTCTAGATCTAAGTGTGGCGTCCCAAAGAGGCAGTTTTGGAGTGGAAGCCACAGTAAAACACTGCCTTATTTTGATTTCTAGAGGGAAAATCACCCAGTATTTGTGTCTTGGGTGATTCACTCTTCTTCCTCCACCTCTTATGTTTACTGACTTAAAAAACATCGAGTAGTAAGACAGTAAAGTAATTCTTCACTGTAACTCAAATATTACATTGGTTAAGAGGGGGTTTTGGGGGTTGTTTTTTTGGTTTGTTTCTTTTTTTTCTTACACTTTGGAACCCCCTGGAGTGTTTCCACATACCACGTTCAGATTTGGCTCTTTCATTGTTCTCTGAATAGTTGCGGTACAAACTGTATTGTGACAGAGAAATACATGCAAAGTGCAGCAGCTACATTAAAAGGCAAGGTAAGTCTTTTGTGTTTTCTCCAGGCTGCATCATTTATTCCCTAGGGACCTGGGTTTTGAAGCAAAACTGGTGAGTGATAGAGCTGTAGAGGTTCTGTGGTCCTTCGGTGCTTCCCACTGTTCCTTGGGGTTAGATACAAGGCCATATGCTGATAGATTAATTTGAAAGCTGCCGACTCCTGTATCTAACTGTGACTGTGGATGCAACCCTCCGTAACTACTCATACTCGATCAGCTTTATCTGATGCCAGAGACAATTTTCCCTACATTGCCATAAAACCCCAGAAAGTTACTAAATGCTTTATAGCCTAGTTTCATTTAGTTAAACTGTGTGCTGTGTTTCTGTTCTGGTTAACTAGAAAAACTAGTTCAAAGAAAGATAAACTGTGGGGGGAAAAAACCCAGCTGTCTAAAGAAAAATTACTTCCTTTTTTTCTGAATATATAGTTCTCTAAGCTATAAGACAAGGTTGAAAAGCAAGGCCTGTTTTAGTGCTATTTAAAAACTCTTCCCAGAATTCTTGCTTGCTCACAGGAACTGTGTGTTGGTAGCAGTGATAGCAGGCTCTGTGTGGGGGTGTTAAGGATCCACGCATGACTATAGAGAAAGGTCTTGATCATTAATGAAGTTGCAGTGCATTTCTGGAAGTGCTGCAGCAGGAGAGAAGTTCTGCTGAACTTCACACAGCAAGCAGGGGAAGGCCAGCTTCTCTGCTCATTACACAAAGCATCTTTGTGACTTAGAAGAGCCTGCTTTGGTAACTTAGATGGATCAGGGTTTCCTGTATCCATTTGTGCACATGTTGTGCCATCCATGCAATTTGAGTTTCATGGTGTCATAAATAATGGTCAGAATGGAACAGCATCTGTAAAGCTGTGTCTTCTCCTGGACTGATATATCAGACTACCTTAATCTGTCTGGATTAGCAATGAAGATGTTTTATTGGATTTGAAAAAAGAAAGGCTGGGTAGACTCATTTCATAGAAATCCTTGGTTTATAGAGGAAAGGTTGGAACAAATAATCATTGTTAGCCTTTTCATTTCAGTGCTGCTTGTTTAAAACGTGCCTGTTTTTGCTCCTTCTATTTCCTTAAGCAGATGTTGTTTGCCCACACCAACAGCGTATGCGAAGCAGGGCTGTGAGAGGCGAGAGCTGTGGCATGAGCGTGCAGCCTCCTGTGCCAGTACACAGACTTCTTGCCGAGTGTGGAGCAGCTGTGGTGAGGAGCTGCAGATGTAGGGTTTCAGAGCCAAATGCATACACTTGAGCGGGATGCTAATAATTCAAAAGTTTACCTTATTTTGACCTCAGAAGAGAAAATATGTATGTCTGAAAGTTAAGCTATAATAGACATCCAGTCTTCACAGTGTAGTTGTAGTAATTGTATCTTATTTTTAAATACCTGAGGCTCTTGATGTAATGGGTCTACACAGCTTGAGGAATAAAGCTGAGTCACCAAATGAAGAATGCAATAAACTGCATTCAAAATAACTGCCATCTGTTTTGTTTGTTTGTTTTTATATTCCTCCTCATTAAAACTGGAAGGGTGATTTTTTCCCAAATGCTGCTTTGAAAATGGGGCATTCCTGGGCTGTAGTATGGCCATTTTCATCTTGTTCACAGTCTCCTTTTCCTCTTTAGCAAATTAATTTGAGGAAAATTAAAAGAAACGTATTCAGGATACAGGTAAACCCAAAAACTAACCTTTTATTTTTCCATTGATGGCCAATCCTTGCTAAGGCCCTACCTAATATAGTCTGAAACAAATAATATGGGATGCACTGCTGTCTGAATCATTTGTTATTAAGGTCAATTTTATTAAAAATATTTTAAAAAAATAATTCAATGGATGCAGAGCAAGACATTATAGTGATTCATATATGCAATTTGTAAGGTTTACTTCACATAAACATTTCCCAGCTAAGGGCAAGGAATAGTTCAGTTTGGATGTGGGCAATATGAACCTACAAAGAACTGTCAAGGTCAGCACTAACAAAGTTGGGCCTGGCTTACTGTGCATTTCTACACCGAGGACAGCATTTAGGGGGTTTGGTTTGGTTATTTTTCTCTACTGGGGGGAGGGGGAAAATCAACTCAACAAATTACTGTGCTGTGGATGTGTTGGAATCAATACTGGCCACACAACAGATAAGCTTCTGGTTTCTTTTTCTGAGGTATGGTCAAAGACCTTGACATTTTACAGTGTGGAAAATTGTCTTCCAGCACATCTCAGTAAACTGCTGTCTTGGAGAGACACACTTCTTCCACACTGGGTGATGTTACTGTCACAAGAGAATATGTACACACTTTCTTGTGCTCACAGCATGTGGGGAGAGTTGCCTGAGATGTTTTTGAGATGAATGGTGTCCTGTTGGAGACATGCATTATAGCTTGGGGGACATGGGGAAATATGGAAATAGACTTTTTTTTTCTTTTCAGTAGCATTTTAAATTAGTGTAGAGGTAATGATGTTATCATTTTAGTCATCAGGAGGAGTTCAATGTTTGAAGCAAGAGTAATATGCAGGTGGATGTGTTCTGATGGTAGCTCACCTCTCGAGAATAATAATACCATTGTTCACCCTTGACCTGTGACTGTTGGGAGGTGGAAAGCCAACAGTCCTCCCCATAGGCGAGGAGAGACCCAGAGACTGGCAACTGGTGAATCTTATTTTTGAGTTGAAGTTGATTGTTTAAATGCTTAGAAATGTTTTATTCTATTTTGTTAGTTTTTAATATTTCTCTTCCATTGTTGGCAGCAGCTCGGGTGTACTGAATTGAACTCTTGATGTACCTAATACTTAGGGCTCTAGTTGTGTTTCATCTCTTTGTTGTTCTGCTGTAGCTGGTTTGCAGTTCATCTACTTAAAAGGAGGTGGAAAAGATTTTTTTCAAGTCAAAGGGCTGGCTCAGTTATTCCTCTTTTGACTATTTGGAAGAATTTCATTGAGAATAAAAATTGCAGATCTGAAAAAAAAATGCTGTTTTCATAATGATACTTCTGCTTTTATGGAAATGTTTTGCTTCTGTTTTGCACTCTACTTTAGGTGGGTTTCAAGCTCTTCTTCAGTGGAAGAGGAGAGGATGCAATCTCTCTGTCACTAATCATCCGTCAGGTTACTTTAGTGACCCAATACATAAATGGAAGAATACTGTGCGTGAAAATTTCTTTTTGAAAGTTCCCCTGTGTTACCAGCTATGGCGTATTCAGCTCTAAAGGGGTTCCTCTGCTGCATGGAGTTGGCATGTTACAGGAAAAACTGGCACACAATTCATTCAAAAGATGTAATTATTAATCTCTGACTGTTTATAAATTGAGCCAAAATATGACTAGTAATACAGAGTATCACAAAAATTACAGAAAAGGCACAGACATTGCAGGGACTGAAGAGTTCGAGGCTGACAGCTGGCAAGGTTTTATCCTATCACCACATAACTCTTTAAGGGGAAAGTCAGGCCACAAGTCCTAGAAGTTGCTTGCCTTGTTTTTTGCCAGGTTAAGGACCTGTGGTGGAAAACGATTGCCATTATTGTCATGAACATAAAATTTTGAAGAGAATATGTCTGATAGGAGTAGGGCTTCTAATTAAGCATGTGATGGTTGAGTTATAGACTAATTATCTTTTCCATCTGTTACCTAATAGAATTTTGTAACACTGGGATTTAAGGTTTGTCAATTTTTGATATCTTTCAAAGCCTGGACATCTTTGCCAAGGCCAACAATGAAATGAGCACATTAAGGTAATGAATCTCCAGTGAACAGACATAGGTTATTTGGTTTGGATGAACAAGACTACATGTATAACTGGGGTGTGTTTTGGGTCAACTGGTTACTGGAGGTGGGAGTGCTTTAAGAGTTTAATGCTTTTATAATAAGCTTTATTTGTGGGAACATTCAAGCCTGAAACGTGAAAGAATGCAGACTTCAAAATATGGTATGTGAGAAAAATGTATGATTTAGTGTTTCCATTTCCATAGAGGAAACAGCAATGCTTTGCTTGAACCAAATGATAAATTTGCTTTATATTTAGTCATATGATGTTCAGGGAAAGAAATCCCCTCTAAGTTTTTGTCAAATCAGTTGAGGGAAAAGTTAGATATCTTAAAATAATCTGTTATCTACAAGGACGTGGTTAGATTGATCAACATGCAGCAGCTTGCATTTTTCCTCTTTTTAAAGATGTTTTATAAGGGCCCTTGAAAAGTTAATAGAGGTGTTCTGTCAGAATCTGCACTGCGTTTGTGGTCACTGCACTGTCAGACCAGTTTGTAAACATTATTCTTGGACAGGACTGCCCTTGTTCCTTCAAGCAATAGAGGTAACTGGGGTGGGGTCTTTCTCTATCATCAGTGTTTCTGCATTTGAGCTTTGTCACAGCATTTTGTTTTTTGAGCTGTACGTTCTTCAGCACATGATACACCTTTCCAACAACATCTCATACTGAAGTGTGTCAGGAAAAACTCTGCACTACATCTTGGTAGTTCTGATACCATAAAATGCATCTTTGAGTTCTTGGTGTAGCATTAAAAATGACTATGACCAGGAAGAGGTTTTGATATGCCATGGAGAATAGTGAAGAATCCTAACTAGGTGCAGTAAGGATTTGGAATATATACAGCAAACCAGCAATAATGGTCATTGCTGCCTTTATATCTGTTGTCATTTTTACTACATATGCCTGAGTAAAGAGATCTGGTGCTGTGTGGGGTGTTAAAAATTTTGAAGGGGGATGTTGAGTGAATTTGTAGGCCACTAAGCTGCTCAGTGTTAGAGACTGCTGAGCTTTGTTGTACTGCTCAGCGGCAGCATCTATAGCATTGGCATCCTCTAAGATTGAAACTGCTTGTTCTCTGAGCCTATGAGCAAGATTCATGCTTATAGTGACTCTATCAGGGGTTAACATGACTGGTTGCAGGCAGATTTCCTCCTGGTGTTGTACAAAGGATGGTTCAGTCCAGTTTGATTTTGAATTTGGGAATCGTAGATGCTGTAGTTGCCCCAACCCTGGCAACATTCCGGGTGAGGCTGGACAGGGCTCTGAGTAACTTTCTCTAGTTGCAGATGTCCCTGCTCACTGCAGGGGGCTGGGACTAGATGACTTTTAAAGGTCCCTTCCAACCCAAACCAGTCTATGATCATGTTGAAGCAAGTGTACTATTATCAGTGACCCGCTTAAAACGAGCTCACACAAAAGAGTTCCTTATTCCTCAACTCACTGGGATGATCTGTGAGAGTCTGAAATGTCTTTGTGTTAGATCAGGAAGAGTCAGAAGTTTATTGGATGGAGCCTGTTAGAAGCGTATAGGTTTGGATTAGCATCACTTCATAACAGACACGTTGTAGGTCTATTGAACAGGTAGAATAACACAAGAGGCATATTATAAAAATTAAGTTATTTAAGCTTTTATTGCATTTGCAACAAATGAAGCACTCTTCACTTAAAAACCCCAGCAGCACTCAGTTTAACAAGCATTCAGCTACTGTGTAAACCTCTTCATGAGCCATTTCTCAGTCCCTCTAGTTATGCACTGTGTAATACTGTGGCCCAGCCTGCTTCCAGTAAATTGCCTCTCGGGCCCTGTGGCAATCTTACCACCACCCCTTATTCACCCTCTTTCCACAGGGAAGAGTCTGAAAAAAATGTGGTAATGGGAAAGATGACCAGTGTTTACAATAAGCTAATGGACAATCCAGCTGTTTTGATAGGTTGCATAATCTTGGAGAGGGAAACCCAGTGCCTTGAAGACAAGGCAACACCAATTATCCTCTTGATGGTAGCAATGTTAGGAGATGTGTTTTCATCTGTGCTCGTGGTCGTATTTGAATCCTCCAATCCGTCTTTTCTAAGTTACTTACTGCAGAGGGGTCTAGTGGTTTTATATTTTAACTGGAGGAGATATCACTTGAGTATGTGTTGAATTTGGAAGTCTGATTTGGCTCAATTAAAACATAATTAGGCTTTCTGTCTCCATTGTAGAGGCTGTAAGTGCTCTGGAGAAACGTTTAATGTTGAAGACTCATAGTGTGGTTTTGGCTGAAATGTAGATAGAAATATGCAATGCTCTGAGAAATTCCAGGACTCCCACTAGGTCAAAAAATTTTCTCTCTCAACTATAGCATTTCATCAAGTTCCCCAGTAACATGTCTCCATCTATCATGATCGTTATTGCTTGGAAATTCACCAACTTTGCAATGAGCTGAGAGCATTTATTATATGTGCTGGATGATATTCTCTTAGTAGAGAGGTCTGATTAAAATAATTTCCATCTCTTCTGGTTTCAGACTGCATTTGTGTTATATGCTCTTGTTTTATTGTAGGCTACATGCTTTGGAAGAGATCAGTTTTGTTACATGAGTGTTTAGTCTAATTCTGTTAGTGACAATAATTTTAATCAGCATACCATGGTATAGTATGTTCAGGACCCAGTCACTTAAATCTTGGTTGAAGCAGAAATTGGCTGTACTTTCAGAAGCATACTTGGCATAATTCAAAACATTCTATACAGGAGATCTTAAAAATCCCTGAGCTAGTCATCTCATTATAACCAAACTAATTGGGAAGTCTATGATAATGGCTCACTTTGGTCTATCTAATGTTTACATTTTTGTAAGAACTGTATTGAGCTGGTCTTTTTATGGAGTATAGATTTTTGGGGTGGAACTACAAAAAGCATTACTTAACCAAAGTTAAGATTTGCAGTGCACCTGTTCTCTGTTCTAAAACTGGCGGATGGCATACCTGCAATCTCACAATGGACCTTTCCTGGCTTTGGCACAGTGTTTTTGAGCATGTTGTTAAAATGTAGTTGAAAAAATTATTTAATGAATCATTTTCAACTGAAATAATGCTGTGATTTGCATATAGAAACAGAAAAACCTCTTCCTTTCTTACCACCACAGTCTAAAGATGTTGATGATGCAGTAACTTTGTAGTACAACAGGACACTAATGTTCCCTGGAGTCTCAGGCTATTCAGTATTTTTGATCCTGTGATGTGCTGGTCCCCAGGACTCCCCTTATTCCAGGATGTGCATGACTCAGGCTGACTTCGTGCATCTTCACATAGTGAGTGTCTTGATGCCCATTGTTTTGGGGTTTTTAAAATTAGAAATATGGGAAGCTGAGGCAGAATATTCTGAATTCTAGGCATCCCAGAAGCTTTTTCATGTGGCCTCGTGGTGAAATGTTGCCTGTGCCCTTTTCAATATCCTGCCTATTCTGTCCTTACACAGGTGCTGTTCTAGCACTGGGAGCTGTCTGTGCATCTTCATTGCTTCTTAAAGAAATAAAAGGTCTTAAAAAGTTCCAACTGTTGCAACTAGGGCATCAGTAAGTGCTGGCCGGGACCCAAGTTTCTGCAAATATTTGGGCACTCTGGGCACATTTGGTTCCTAATTCCTGTGGAGTCCAAGGCATGTTAAGCACCTCAGTGGCTTTATTGAGCTCATCTGATGAGAGTTGCCAAAGGCTACACAGAAGTTACCTGCAGAGTGAAGAGTGCTCTGCTGGGATCATAACTCCATGTCCAGTGCTTTAACCACTAGAGGACACTGCCTCATTATTATTATTATTAGGGAAATTAACCACTGAACACTTAAAATGCCGAATTACAGGGGTCATCTTTCTGTTGGCTTAATTTAATCTCAGATTTTTTTTTAATTATTTTTCACCATAACTATCCCAGCACTGCCATATGATCAGATTCTACTTTGAACTGACTTAGTGGCCAATGAAAGACGGCTGTGCTAACCTTCCTCAGGGAAAGCAAATTCCTCATCTAATTGCTCAGCCTTGAAGAAAGCAGAGCAATGCTATAGAAGACCATGCAATCTTAAGAGCCATATATTGGTTGGGTGAACTCATCTGTGAGTGACACTGACTGTTACAGTCTCTTTCAGGCTCTGTAAGCTTTTCTCTCTGCTCTGAAGCACACCAACAAGGATTATCCAGGAAGGTGGACCCCACAACACCTGTCCTGTGTGCAGTTCCGCAGGAATGCAGAGGGCAGCTGACTCAGGCCCATGTCTTTCATCCTGCCTCTTTCTCCCCATTCTGGACTTTCCTGAAAGGGCAGACTGGTAATAGCAGATTTGGTGTGGTCACCTCATGCTTTACCAGCATGTGCTGTGGCTGTGGCAGAAGCAGGAGGCCACTGAGTGACTGGTGCTTCAGACTTGTGTGTAGGTCTGAAACGTGAAGGCATCTGGGGCAGAGTTTTGCTTCTTCTGGGAAGGGAAGCAAGAAGGTACAATTCTTTTTCCACCTTCATCTCAAAAGAGCTTTGAAAGTAGGCTGTCCATCAAAAAGCATTTCTTTCTGCATCTGGATCCAAACAAGAGAATATAGAGGTGCTTCAGGGTAAATAGATAGAACATTCTGCTGCTTTCACTGATCATAATATTTCATTGTAACCTAATCCCATGGTGGCAGCAGAAACATATCCAGATTAAGTAATATGATTACATTCACAGAGCTGCTATAGCAGTGAGGAATATCTGAATATAGTAGTAGATTTTCTTGTGTTAAATCCCACAACTCATTTCCATTGCATCATGAATTTACTGAGTTGGGAAGTCATTTTATGAATGAGGTAAATATCTCTCCTCCAAAAGCTGCTTATTTTCTTGTACCTTTGTGCACCGTGCACGTTGCAGATTGGAAATGTGCTGGGTGAAGTTATGGAAGTGGCTCTTTTCAGTCGCTGTGAATCACTGAGGTTTCTAAGAGTGAATTCAGCTTTGATAGGGTGGTGGTATAACCAGGAGCATTTAGTGACTGTGATCATTAGTCAGCTCCTACACAGCATCAATACTGGTGTACCCATGTGCATGGTATAAAAGCTGCTGCTGTCTGCAGCACATCTTGCTGGTTTTCAGCAGCTCCCTTTGGGATGACTGCTAATATTTGTTTCTGCTCCCTGTAAATAGAAACTATTCCAAATACCCCTCTTATATGCAGAAACTGGTATTATATTAATGGAGATGCAAAGACCCTCACGGAGCTTAAAAAAAAATAAAAAATATGAAAATAGTAATTGTCTAAAGGTAGATGAATGAACCCAGCAACCACAACTGGCAGAGTCTGTTTCTGGAAGGTAAATGGGCACATTTTTCACTTCCTAGAAAGCATTTCTGTGCTTTAGTCAGAAAGTATCTTATGCAGATTTCTTTGCTGAATGCTGCCAGAGAGCACCATTTCACTTACAAATGCATGATAGCTTTATTAATGTCCATTGTTATAATTGTGGTGAATTCGTTTCTTGTAAACTGAAGAGCTTTTCTGTTGTTTTAAGAAATGTTGTAGCGCAAAGGTCTCTCAAGACTTGAGTTTGACTGAAAGGCAGCCAGATGGGAGACATATTTTTTGACTGACAGATGCCTGGGATTTGTAGCACTAAAGCTTCTGGTAAAGGCGGAGGGAGTTCAGAACATAATGGTGCTTAGAAAAAGGGAATGTTAAGAGCAGGTAGCTAATAATTGTCCATGGATTGGAGGTATATAGAACTTGATCACTTATACAGCTGGAGGCCTCAATCTATTATATAAGCAATGATAAATATAAATTGTTTTGTGTTCATTTTATTAGGAGAGCATTTGGGTTTGTCTTTTAACACCTGCTGTAGGACTGCACCAAACTCTTCTGTGTCAAAGTAGGCAATAGATGATTTTTTTGCTGAGGCTGACATTCACTGCCTAGGTTTACCTCTAGCTTTACCTCTCAGGCCTGTCTGCACATACAAACAGTTATTTGTGGTTTTGAACTTCCCTGGGGATGTTGCTTACAGGCTGAGCTAGTGCAGCTCCCCAGCTGCTAACACGATCTCTGTGCAGTTTGAATAATACTTAATGCTGTAGCTGCTCTCATTTAAGTGGAGCTTGAGTGCAGCAAACACAAGCTAAATCTATGATGAAAACAGCTATAAAAATGGGTATGTTGAAGAGATTCTGTTTGTGTTCACAAAAGTAAAAGAGAAACAGTAAAATCACCCCACAAACACAAATGGGCAAGTCCCCCAGATCAGCACAATTTAATGGATGAGCTGCAAAATGCTAACGTGCCACCCCCAAAGCAGAGCCAAGGAGGCGAGGGATGGTGCAGCAGCTGAGCTGCTCAGGTAGGTCCCATCACCAGCCAGCCCTGAGCATTGTGGACACCCTCACACAGCCCATGCAGGGTCCTGGGGAGGGATGGCTGAGGATGTGTTTTGAAAGCCTCCTTTCCTTTATGCTCTCATTAAAGCATTTTGATCTCATTATGCTGATCAGGGTGGACAGACCAGGACGAGGACTTGTGAACTGGGTCTCTTGGCAAGAGCTGATAGAGAAAATTTATTCTGGACAGCTTCATATCGGGAGCCAAATTCTAGAGGTGGCCTAACCTTTGATGCCAAGAATTTTTGTCCTGTCTGGTTGGAAGTATAGGAGTAGTTCAAAGTAAGGGGGGTAGAGAGACACAAGTGACTAGATGAATTCCAAAATGCTTTTCAGTTAAATTCTGCAGCACTTGCTGTTATTCACTGTCTCTTTTGAATTTCACCCTGTTTCAGAGTCAGATTATCTAGAGGCATTAAACTCTGATGTTAAAATCAGTAAACATATTGGGCTCCTTTAGCACTAAATTGCAGTGATGCTATATTAGACAGTGAAAAAATATTCAAAAAATTGCTTGGTAATATTTTAGAAACTGTGTTAGATGCCTGCCTTTTACTGTCTTCTGATATGTACTTTATAACTGCATGGATAAATCACTTTAAAGTTTCTCTTTTGCTTGGAATACAACAAAACTAGGTCTTTGATATTTAGATCCTCCTAATTGTTCCTGGAATTTTTCTTTGGATGGAGCGTTTGGCATGGATGATACTTTATGAAACAGCCCTGTGTCTGGATCTCATTCATCACCGATCTTGAAAAGAAATGTCTCTTGGCTTTCAGATACGGCCATGGAATTTTTCAAAGGATGAATTCAAGCTATAAAGTGCATGTACACTTAAATATGGGTTCTTTTTAGATACGTAGAGCTTATGTAAGGATCAGATTAATGTTAATGGTAAGTGTAAATTTAAATTTTATTACTATAGGCAATGGAATACTCACCTTTACATTGAGCTGAGTTTAAATGTGTCATCATTTACCAAATAAATTTATTGCCTTGAAATTAATTCTGTTCTGATCAGACATCATGAATGGAAACCAAAGTTATTCTTGTGTATTCATTTCTTCTGTCAGCTGGCATGTTCTATTTCTCCTCCCAGGGTTTTGCACTGGAGTGTTCAGCAGCTGTCCTACTGAGAGCATGGAGCAGACCCCATCTGGAACTGGGATCCTGGTGTTTGAGCTTGGGTTGGGCGAAGGTAAAGAACAAAGACAGTCCGGGCCAGACTCACAGATTCCAAAGTGCAGCAAAAAAATAAAAAGGGGATGGAGACCAGAGAGGGGTCCTGGACTACGCAACGTAATAGTTTTTTCTCTGTCTCTGATCTCAATGCCCTTAGTTCTGAAAAGGTGTTTATGAGTTGTGCTCTCTCCCGCTGGCCTTCAACAGAACTACTTCTAGTGTGTAAAATTAAGCTCATACATCTATCATGTCAGGTTCAAGGCTTATCACTTTAACTGGAGCCAATATTTGCTTTAGATATTTTGCTGGAATTATAAGGTAGGGTATTGGCTTGTGTGAAATGAGCTGAGCTTGTATTAGCAAAGCCTGGCACTTCTGATAGGGAGCCTTTAGATTTACATAGGCTTTTGTCTTGGGCCTGACCTAAATCACCAGCATTTAGGGACAAGAAATGAATTAAGTCTTGTCTCTGTACAGACAAATCCCTGGCCTCTGCTGAGTAGTGTACCATTAACAGAGCCAGCAGTGGTCATGTCTTTCCTGGAGACGATCATAAATTGCATTTATTAATGGCAGATTATATACATTTCAGCCAAATCTTTATCAGCACTTAGGCCAGACACCAGATAAACAGTTGGCTGCAATTCTGCCCTCTAATAAAATTGTACATGAAACTTGAACTCAGTTATGCAGTTTAAACACTCTCTAATAAAAATGAACTGATTCTTCAGTGGTGTAAACCAGCGATGCTGCCTGAAGCCAAAGCAAGTCTGCTGTGATCTGCTGAGGATCTAGCCCTTCTTTACTGGTGGGAGAGTCCTGGCTCCTGCCCTGGCCCCTGCTGTGCTAGTGGAGGAGGGAGGAGAAGGAGGATGGCCGCTGCTGGGGAGGTGACCAAAAGCCAGCGGTGGAGTCAGGAGGCCACCCATCCCCAGAGCATAGGGTGCACCCTGCTATGCATCTCCTGGGCTTCAATGTGCTTCACTCTTTCTTCTTGGAGCTGAGCTTCACTTTACATCTGGCTTGCCATTTCATATCAGAAGGATGGGATGTTTGCTGCCAGTTGCACTACGGGAAATTTCCTGCTGCTGGGAAGCAATTCCCAGCTCATGGTGTGCTTGTGCAGCAGAAGGGCTGGGTGAGCTCAGGCTGCTCATCAGAGCTCCCAGGGACCATGCTCCCAAACTGCAGTGCCAACACACATAGTGACAGCAGTTGTCCAGGAGAAAAGAGCAGCTCCAGCCATGTTAGTGAGGGCAGTGTTTGTGCTATTATTTATCCAGGGTTTTTTTCAAGACTTTTAAATATTTTTGACATCTGCTCTCCATTATACAACAATATAGCTGTCTTTTTAGCAAAAGAGACATTTTTCACGATTCCTTTCAGAGTTAACAGACACATTTTAAAGTACCCACAATAACTGCAAGGGATTTGCTTTCAGGTGATTTGGCCATACAGCTGAATCCAACTACAACACTGCTTTCTGTTCCATGTCTACATTTACCTTGGTCACAACTAAACCCAAGTTTTTATCAGAGTTCCTGGGTTTGTTTTTTATTATAGAAATACTTTGACTTCGTCTGGATGCAGGGCATGAAAATTCTGGCAGGAAATCTGAACCTTGCAGTACTTCACGTACTGAGTTTGTGGGCAAGCCTATTTTGTTTGTTCTTTGTAGGGACAACACGGTTGTGTTGGGGCTTTTCCCTTTCCCATTAAAGGTATCACGTCTAGTTTTCTTTTGTGCCCAAGTGGAAAAATATTTAAACTTTGAAAGGTTTTTAAGTAGAAGTAGCATGTAAGAGTTTTAAGACAGAGGTATGCAGTACTGAAAAGCTGACCACCGTTTCCCCTTTCATACCACATTGCATTCATTGTATTTCTTTCTCTGAAACACAAGAGCTGAGTGTAGGACTTGGGCTGCTTTCAGAAAGAGAGAGTGCTTTGAAGGAGAGGCTGAGGGTGCAGTGGCTGTAAGGGTAAGAGGGCACCCAGACCTAGGCTCATGTCTTCAGCACTTATTGCTACTCTGCCTGCTTTTTCACATTAGGACAAGTCTTGTGGGCACCTTTGGTTTGGTTTGGTCTTTTTGTGACTCACGCTAGAACCCCGAGTCTGTTGAGAGTTGGAGATGCAGAGCGGGGAGAGATGACAGTCTGGGGAATGCTC
Source organism: Chloroceryle aenea (assembly GCA_013399075.1). Taxonomy (NCBI): domain Eukaryota; kingdom Metazoa; phylum Chordata; class Aves; order Coraciiformes; family Cerylidae; genus Chloroceryle; species Chloroceryle aenea. The sequence continues at coordinate 42,762 of VWZY01003086.1, forward strand.
TGGAGGACAAAGAAGAAGGGGTGTCTCTGAACTCAGTAGGTCCTGGGGGGTTTGTTGTGGTGTTGGGTTTAGATTTGTGTGGTTTAGGAAATTGTTACACTTTTATCAAACAAGGAAGGGGAAACATTTCTACAGAAAATAATCTCCTCATAGGCATTCCAGATGTTTCTTGATACTTGCAATTCTTCACTTCTTGTTTTATAGGTGGGAAGGATTTTCTAATCTAAGGTTGGGGTTTTTTTAACTTTTAGTTAAAATAATAAAAATATTTTAACTTTTGTGTATTTTTTAGCAGTGCTAGAAGTTTGTTAAGAAAAAAGAAAAAGGTCTATCAGCAATAATGTAGTTTTCTAAAGCACACAAGTTCTTCTGATCAGGTAAGCTGACCTTGAGCTGTGCATGTGAGCTGGTCAGAGTATAGCTGAGAGTTAAGACAGGATGTTCTGTACCCCTGACAGCTTCTGGAAGTCTGACCCCAGGGCTTCCAACTTGTTTTGCTCTGTCTTATTGGAAGAGAAAAATTAATCAAAGGAACAAGTAAGAGCAAAAAGACCAGTGGTCATCTGTAATAATATATGGCGGGCAACCTGTAACTAACCAACACCCTGCAAGCTTTAGAAATGTGAAGAGCAATGTCAGTGTCTCTTATATTAGCTCTCGACAGCTTCATTTTCAGCCACACGGGGAGTCCAGGCCTTGTTCTGTATTCTCGACCCAGGAGCAGGAATTGCACGTTTTTACCCATACCGTGTTTGTTCCGTTTCTCATTCTGGACAGTGGCCAGGTGAAGTGTTGGAGATGGAGCTGGGGACATGCTGCTGACTGTTGATATTCTGCAATGCAGGAAAACAGCTGTGGTGAGTTTTCTAAAAACTGTTGTTAATTAGAGGTACAGTAGCTGGCTTGTAGCTTGTCAGTCCCGAGATGGTGACCTGCTGTCAGAGCTCGCCTTCAACCTGCACTTCTCTAGATACTGTTTTTTCTCATCAGGGTTGAAATGGTTTGGCAGAGCTGACTCCAGACGCAAGACAGGTGTTGGTATGTGTTTAGGCTTCATCACTACAGCTTCCATCTCGCAGTGACTCCAGAGGTCTGTCCGCAGGCTGAAGCTCTGCACCAACTGCTCTTAACAGCAGGTCGCCCTTCTACGCTTCTGAGAGGTGACAGAGACAGTTTTAGAGCTGCAAACCTTCACACAGGTGAAGATTGGCGAAGCTGCCCCGGGCTGGGGGACCTTGTGGCTGCCTCCTGGCATTGCTTAAAAGACTCTTTCCAAGTCAGAGGCAACAGCCCTCCCTGGAGGAGCAGCAGGAGGACCAACCCAGGCCCCTCTGGGCTTTCTGACTGGGAGAGCTCTCATGGACACGGAAGAAGCCCTTGCTGAAGCACTGGAGGTAAAAAACATCCTCTGCCCTTCTCAGGGAGAAAATCCTACTGGCCCAGAAAGGCTGCTTCAGTGCCACCCACTCACCTGCTCCCCATGCTCTCCATGGTGCAGACAAGACAGGTCTGTCCTGTGGGAGCAGGAGGAGTGGGAAGAGGCAGCAGCTGAGAGTCATGGTCCCCTGAACTTGCAGCATGCTGCTGCTGCCACTGCTGGGAGGGACTTTTTAGCAGGGCCTGTTGTGACAGGACAGGGGGTGATGGTTTTAAACTGAAAGAGGGAGATTTAGACTGGAGAGAAGGAAGAAATGTTTTGCGCTGAGGGTGGTGAGACCCTGGCCCAGGTTGCCCAGAGAGGTGGTTGATGTCCCATCCCTGGAACCATTCCAGAGGAGGTTGGACAGGGCTCTGAGCAACCTGCTCTGGTTGCAGATGTCCCTGCTCAGTGCAGGGGGGCTGCACTAGATGAGCTTGAAAGGTCCCTTCCCACCCAAACCATGAAACCAAAACTGCTGCTGCTGCTACTTGGTACTTACTCTGTGCAATGTGCAGCCCAGTAGCAGGGTTTGCTTATGCGCTGGTTTTTTTCACTATGTGGATCTATTGCACAGCAGATAATCTGCTTTTGTCTGCTCATGTACCTCTCGATACAAATTTACCCTTTCTTTGTCACCACTGTTATGTAGTCAGAGAGTGATAATTTTCTATTGTAGGAATTTCCTGGGGAGCAGGAGGCAGCCTTTCGAAGAAATGCAGGTTACGGGTTTCTGAAATGCTGGTTCGACTTGATCAATGCTTGATCTTGAAGGTCTCTTCCAACGAAAATGACTCAATGATTTTATGAAGATGTGTAGCAGTGCTACTGAAAACTTTGCACACCCATCCCAGGAGAGGAGAAGGGTGAGGGTTTCTTTCAGCCCCTTCTGGCTGTTGCCGCTCTGACGGATGTTCATGCTGGGCATGGCAGAGGGCAGGGTGGGGAGCAGGGAGGCCAAGGAGGGAAGCAAGCTGCTCTAGAGGGGGGTCAACTGCAATAGAAATAGAATAACTCATACATTAAAATGCCACTTCAATATTGTATCTTTTTGCTAACAAAATGATTTGTTTAAGTGTTTTGAATAAGGTTCTTACTTAATTTAACTGTTTACTTAAGAGGTATGGAAGGCTAAATCAAAACCTGAATAACATTAAAACCAAAGAAAAAAAGGCTGCTTCTCCCCATAGCCTGTGGATTTACCACAAAGTGAGTTTTTCAAGCAGAAAGGTTCTTGCTCCACTCCGGGCAAAGCCTAACTCAGTGCACCAGAAGGATTTTCACTTGAAACATTGCTGATGTTCTCACGCTGCCTTTCATTAGTAGAAATGGGCTGATTTCTTACTACAGATGTTTGATTTTTGTTTGGAAACAGTAGGAGAAAAAAATGTGCCCACTGTGAAGATTTGCTTCACACAGGTCAGTGTGTTATTTCAGCTGGAGAAGTTGCATGTTCGTAGCAGATTTCCCAGATGAAAATCGGTACCTGTGTGCGTGCCACTGGAGCCAGGGCTCTCTTTTAGCGTGACACACTGCGCCAAGCTGCTAGGCATGTTTTGTTTGGTTTGGGGTTTTCACTGACTCGAATAAGAGTGGTCACCCAGGGTGTGGGACATCCTAGGCAATCTTTTAAAAATGCATAAACCAGATTTGTTGGTTATCCCGAATCAATTCAAACAGCCCAGTGATAACATAATCCTGGCTTTGTACCTGTAAGTGACGTTTGGAGCTCTCCACTACAACGAACATAGTGCAGTTAACAAACTTCACGTTCAGCTCCAGCACACAAGTGTGTGTTCTGGGTTGTTGGTTGGTTTTTGTTTGTCGTTTTTTTTGGTGTGTTTTTCCTTGTTTTGGTTTGATGTTTGTTTGTTTGTGGGTTTTTTTATCTATCTGAGTCTCTCTGCCCTTTTCTGGTGGTGATGTTTTTCTCCCCTCAGGACTGTGCTCTGCTAAATACCCTTTATGTATACAAATACCCACGCTCATCAGCGTGTCCTTGGTGGGAGGGTGATGGCTACAGACGTGCAGAGAGCTCTTGCTGCCAGGGGTGCAAAGATTCACTCAGATCCAGGACAGTTTTCTCTGAGCCATCCAGGTCACAGGCAGAGTAAGATGGCTATGCAGTATTTCCCAGTATGTTTTGTGTGTTTCTGTCTCTTGCTGCTCATAGTAAATAGCTATGATTGCAAACAATAATTAGATGTTGCTTGAAATATTTGGACCTTGTGATAAAAAATTATCACATTCTCTGCAGAGCTTTTTTTTTCTCTAAATAGCAAATTACTCTTCAATTTTCCTTTTTCTTAGACATCACCATAAATTCCTTCATGGTGCCAGAGGGGCTGCTTCTCCCCAGGTTCCCCAGCCTCATTCATCAAACACATGTAGCCAAGTACATGAGGTGGAGGGCATGCTGGATATAAAAACACAGAATGATTTAAGTCGGAAGAGACCTTTAAGATCTTTGAGTCCGACCCTTAACCTGGCACTGCCAGGTCACCACTAAACCACGTTCCTCAGCACCACATCTCCACAGCTTTGAAACCCCTCCAGGGATGGGGACTCCACCACTGCCCTGGGCAGCCTGGGACAGGCCTTGACAACCTTTGCAGGGAAGGCAACCTCACATCTGACCTAAACCTCCTGTGGTGCAGTTTGAGGCAATTTCCTCTTGTCCTATCACTTCTTCCTTGGGAGAAGAGACCGACCCCCACCTGTCTACAACCTTCATTCAGGGAGTTTTTGAGAGTGATGGTTTTCCCTGAGCTTTGGACACTGGACAAACCAGGCATGCTGCCATCTCCTGAAGTGGAAACAGAAGCAGAAGAGAGCATCAGGTAAGTGGCAGTGTGTGATATGGGCACTATGGGGCAGCTCCTAGAGCTGCCACTTTCCTTGGTGCCACTGCTAATAATGGCATTTGTCTGGGCCTGTCTGCAGGAGGAGGTGCTGCAGGAAGCCCTCTCACTGAGGAGCTGCATCATTGCTTTGAGGAAAAATCCCACTGTGAGCAGTTGGGAGGAGGAGCAGGCATGCTGGAGCCTGGGTCAGAGATCTCCTTTCTTCTCTCAGGAGCTTGGAGGAGCTTTGCATGGGAGAAAGGAAAAGGGGTCAGGCAGCTTCTACAGCACTCCCTCAGATGCTGGAGAAGGAAGAGGAGGAAAAACAGGAATGAAAGGATGCCCAATAACTAAGTACTCTCCTAATTTCTCTCCTGTATAAATGGTTCTCTGATGTTTTCTCCACCTCCATCATCCTTCATCTCCCAGCATGTGGAAGGAGTAAGTGGGGTCTGAAGATTGTGGAAGGAGCCTACAGTGCTTTCCTGGGGAAGGGGGATCGTGAGATTTTCAGAGGAAATGAGGGACAGAAAAAAGGTTTGAGGATCTGATGTAATGGCTGAGGGACCAAGGAGAGGAAATAAGATGAGAGAGAAAATGTTTGTGACTCTTAACTGGAGGGCAAGCAGAGGAGACTAAAAACTGTAAGAGTTTGGCACCTCCTGGACACTAGACAGCTAGCCCCAAAAGATGCTCAAAGGGTATCTGCAGCCTGAGTCCATCCAGCACTGGTACTAGGATCAGCATAAAGAAAACTGAAGGTTAGTATAGAAAAGTACCTAAATATTGCTGTGTTTCCAGCAGGTTTTGCAGCCTGTACTGAGCACCATGGTTTTAGTTGTGCTGTTCCCAGAAACCAACCTGATGAGTTCAGAGGGAGCTAAGGATGTCTGTGCAAGGTCCAGCTGCAGTGTGGGCAGTGAGTGGGCACTGTCCTTCCTCACTGATGAGAAGTGGTGGGTCAGGCTGGGTGGAGAGATGCTCCATGTCTGCCTGAGATCAAAGGAGTCCTGAGAGAGTTTGACTTTTGGTGTTGATCCTCAGCTGCTGCAGACTTCTTCCTACTCTGCTTTTGGGGGCTGATACGGGGAGGATGCATCAGCTGAAGTCATATTGGGTGGATATTCTGGATGTGGGTATTTTCTATAGTTAGTGTGTTTCTGTATCAATAGATCTATCTGAGGGGAGGGTAAGGACCATTTTAATCTTGCTTGCTACTGATGAGAAAGCAGAGGATTGGGCTAGAGCTATAGCTTTTGAGGAGTGACCAGTTATAAACAGACACAGGGAATGAGGAACGTGGCACCACTTTGCTTTGGAGCCCAGCCCCAGACCAGGATGCCTGGAACCTTTTCAACACAAATCTGTGGAGTTCGTTCATACAGCAAAAGATTTTCTGGCCTTATCTAACCTTACTTACTCACCACGTCTCTTAATTTCAAAAATCATTATGGGAGCACTCTGCCCAGGCCGGAAGGTCCATCCTTCCCCTGCTACTGCTCTGCAAGAAGATGCTCTTTGTCTTGCTGCTGTATGGTGGGTCTCCTGGGTCCCTACCACTGCAGAAAAATAAATCTGTTTACAGGAAACAAACATCTTTGTGTAAACTACAGATATGAGCTGCCAATTTCATGTTCTTCCAGCACAGAAACACGTCCTTCCCTCACCATAAAGTTCTCTGTTAGCAGCAGCCACGGTACAGCTCTAGGGGTGTGTAGTTATGAGATCATGTCACTCAGGAATAGAAAGCACCACCAGACAATGTCCCATGTCTTATAAATACAGATGTGTGATGATTATCTCATGATAACCATCTTAGTTCCTGCTGTAATGATACTCTTAATACTTTCTCCTTCAGAAATTTTTAGTTTGGGATCACCCTGTGCTTGGAGATGGAGCATAGTGCTGTGCTCAGGGTCTGCTCTGTGAAACTGAGATCCTAGAGCTGTGTATGCCACGAAAAGATGTATCTGTGATGTGTTCCTGAGTTCAAATGAAGTGTGTAACCAGAAAGTCAGATAATTTCTAGTTGGAATGGTGGGTAGTAACGCTCAAACCACTAATGTCACTATATATGGTTTCATGAGATTAAATAAGAATACCCTTATTGTCAACCACATTTTTTTTTTTATTGCTAGATAATATGGTGATATATTATTATAGCTTTTGCCATATGTTTCTTCTGTTTATATGTTCATCATTTAGACTCTAGGAGAGCTGCAGCAGGAGTGGAAGCACATGGGGAAATGACTCACTTCCCATGGGCTAAACGTGGATTTTTCAACCCAGCAAACCACAGGAAAACTGATGTGAAGGTATGGAGCATTTGTTATTTGGGGAAGAGAATGTCAGCAAAAGAGTACTTCGCGTCTTGTCTATTTTTTAATAGACTAGTAGACTCTGAAGTAAGTGCTAAGAAATTTTACTTATTGTTGTGTTACAAATGGTCAAGTATCTTAAACACCTTCAGCTGCAAATGATCTAAAGGATGATGCAGTTGCAGTCCATCTGTGCCCTACTGTCTCGTGATAGGAGGGCTTGAGCTCTGATATGAGGAGCTGGGTGAAGTTTCAAGAGATAGAAAGAGGCTCCCTTTTCCTTTTGAAGAACTCCTCCCCTGTTCCCACTAAGTGCCCAGTACAAGCACTGCTGGATGTGGCTTCCACTTGCGTGTTTTCTTCTTCCCAGACTAGCACTGAAATGGCGAAGGCCCTGCTGGAGGGACCTCCAGAAGCAGCAGGGTTTGTACTCTCTGTACTCGTGTCCAGGTAAAGCCCTGGGTATATAAAAGCTTTTTTTCTCTGCAGTAATTTTCAGGTGCATCCAAACTACTCTGAAGCAAAGCTTACTTCAAGGATTGGTTTAACCTCTGTGGGCTTCCAAGAAATCCTGCTTGAAAGCTGCACTGGGGGACTGCAGTGTGTGCAGTGTTCCTGAAGTGTTCCTGTTCCTTCACAGTTTTAGACTGAGCTTGGAAAACACATACCTTGCTCCTAAGGGACCTTAATGTCAGTCAGTTTTTCCCCTTTTGTTTCCAGAGCTGGGAGGTAGGAAGGAGAGGATTTGGAGCCCCTATCTTGCAGGAGCTTTGTGACTTCTCTCCGTGAAAATATTCCATGGAAAATCCTCTGGTCCTGCACAGGACTCAGAAGTGATGCAAAATCTCCACCCACTTCTCCCTTTCCCAGAAATCCAGCTGTGTGTCTGGGTTTGCATGCGGGCGTCTGCCAAGTTTCATCCCAGAGATAGATTTTTTTACACCTGGCTTACAACCTGCTGAAAGAATTTTATTATGGAAGCGGTGACATAACTTTATAGTAATGTGAATACACTGCTGTAATGCTGGTGGTTTACAACACTTTTATGAGGTGTGTAGGTAGGAGGTGACATCTCTAGCGCAGGCAGAGCTAGCAGTACCTGGCTGGGACCTGTCCATTGAGGAGCTGGGTGGCTTCATGGTGCCTGCTGGCAGCTGTGGTGTTGGAGGGTGTCTAGTGCAGCAGACCTGGGACCTGCTAACAGGATGACGACATGGGCAGAAATAGATTAAAGCAATCATCAGGAACTCTGCTGCATGGATGCATGAGAGCTTCCCATAGAGATCATGTTCACCTGAGAGCAGAACATGACCCCTGAAAAACTTGCAGTTTTTTCTTAGCCCTGAACTAGAGACAAGAAAAACAATTTTCTAGATGCTGATATTGATCAACTTCAAGTAGATTCAATAGTTAGAGCTCTTACTTATCCACTCCCTGCCAAAAAAACCCACAATCACATAATCGCAGCATGGTGAGGGTTGTAAGTGACCACTGGGAATCATCTTGTCCAACCCCCCAGCTCCAGCAGGGTCACCTAGAGCAGGGTGCCCAGGATTATGTTGTCCAGGCAGATTTGAAATCTCCCCAAAGAAGGAGACCCTAAAACATCTCTGTGCAGCCTGGCCCAGGCTCTGGCACCCTCAGAGCAAAGAAGCTTTTCCTTATGTTCAGATGGAAAAAAATTAAAAAAAATTAAAAAAATCATTAGCAAAGGAAGAGAAAAAAGTGTCTGTTCTGTTTATAGCATGGACCCCTGGCATCTGAACCTTGTAGCAGTGTTTTTTTGCTGCTATGATCCATTAAATGAAATGTTCCTGGCTGGTGCAGTTGTGTATGAGGGAGCTAGGACTCTTCTGAACACTTGAATTCCACTGCAGCATTTCTAGGGATCAGGTTTTAATTAAAATGTAAAACTGTCTGATATGATCTTGCATTATTGCTATTAAGAGGATAAAATTTTCCATTGTAATGTAACTTCAGTACAGACAGAGTAATAGATGAGGAGGGGTTGGTGACAAGAAAGAGAAGTTTTGGCTATTCCCATATAGGTGGCATACAGCAACCGACTTGTGTTGCAGAACCTGTAAAGATGAGGTGCTATTTCAACGCTGAAAAAATCCCTTTGTTTACAGCACTTAGGAAAGAACAAATACACCTTTTCAAAAAGAGCTTGTTGTTTCTATTGCACATACCACTACTGTGCGAGACAGCTGCCTCTGCTTCAATATTTTTTCAGTTACTTGATTTTCTGAAATGATTGATTCAGAAAACCATAGCCCAAACACCAATACGAGCAAACCAGCAGCTTCTATTCTGTATCTAGACTATTTCTGCAGAGTATCACTCCCCAAAACCACACAGACGGGTACTGTGTCCAGTAGAGTGATACATCTGGAACAAGCATATCATCTATGTACAAATGTGACTAAAGAAATTAAAAGCTCAGGTATTTGGGGTACTGAAATAGTATTCTTGGAGAGATTGGTGGCTCTAAAGGGACTGGACGTCCCAGAAGAGGGAGAGTAAATGGCCATTTTTAGAGAGGCACAAATGTACTCTATAGGGTGAGAGCAGGAAACAGAGCCCAGATTTGAAACATGAACAAAATAAGTGTGTTTTGAAAACCTCTGTGGGTCTTTGATGCTCTCCTCCATTACTCCTCTGATGGTCTTACAAGCTGGTGAAAACCAGATGTAACAGCTGGGTGGGAAATGGGCAACAACACCAGCAGTATATTGGCCGCAGGTATAACAATTTCAATTATTTAATTTTTAATATTGAAGACAACGAGAACCTATAAACCTATTTTAAACATTCCATATTAGTTAACTGAGATGGGAGTACTGTCCAAATCCAGGTTTTTTTATTTTCTAATTGCTACTGTTAATTCGAATGGCAAGGTATGAAATTGCCTGGGTAGATCAATGAATAATTTATTACTGCTTTTTTAATTCAACAGATTTCTTTCTGTTTTGGTTTGGTTTTGGATTTTGTTTGTTTGTGATTTGTTTGTTGTTGTGTTTTTTTCTTTTTAAACAGAGATTTGCAAAGTGAATGCAAACAGCTAAATAAAAAAAAGGTGCCAGTGCCAGCAAGTGCTTTGATGGGGTTTTGAAGAACTTATACCTGTTTTCACACTTTCCGTGTGGGACTAAGTTTGGAGAAGGCATGTTAATGCTATCTTGGGATGTTCAGTCAAGGCTGGTTAATCCTGTCTGCTCCTGCCATTTTTCTGTGTTGGCATTCACGTTTCCATGCACTACGCTGGAAGGCTGTGCATGTGTCAAAGATGAGCAGAAGTTTCTCATGTTGCAGGGGACCTGTGGGCTGGTGGGTCTGCGCTGTCTCTTGGCACTGCTGCACCAGAGTAGATCCTGAGCTTGCTATAGTGGCGTTTGAGCTTAGTCACTTGCCTCTATTGCAAATACCAAAGCAATATCTGCTGGTTACCAGAGAATTGAACCGTTTTGCTGATTTTTTCCCAAATGCTGGTGGAATAAGTATTTTCAAAGGTTGAAACAAAGAAACAAAAGAAAATTATGGTTATTGCTTCGGGATGACATTGTTTTCCTTCAAGAGACCTAAATGAAGTAAGTTGCCATTGCAATGAAGGAGTAAGGAGGTGTTTTTGGAAGGTCTTCACCAATGGTTTGTGAGAACCACAGTGAGCCTGCCTTGGCCTCAGCAGGTGTGGGAAAAGATGGACGAGTACAAGCAACAGCAAGTGGAAAACCGAGAGGGTGGATAGTGCTGCAGGGTTGAGACAGTTTGGGGTTGCAGCCTTCAGTAAATATAAACAACTAATGCTGCAGAATAACAAAACAGCAGCAGAAACTGATTGTCTTCACTCTGAACCAACTCACACTAAATCAACAAAGATGGGACTGAGGAATGCAGAGCTTCCACCCTGAGACAGGCATGGCCTCTGCATGGAGAGCTTACCATAGAATCACAGAATGGTTTGGAAGGGACCTTAAGGATCATCTAGTGCCAACCCCTCTGCCATGGGTAGGGACATGTATCCCATGAGACCAGGTTGCTCAGAGCCCAATCCAACCTGGTTTTAAACCCATCGGTGATGGAGCGTCCACAGCTTCTCTGAGCAACCTGTGCCAGTGTCTTGCCACACATCATTGCATCAATATTGCTTTTTCTGTGATCTATTAACCAAAATGTCAAAAAAACCCCAAACCAGTCAACCAACTTATGGAATGTCCAGGGGTCTCAAAGGTACGCCAAGACTTCATACGTGAGTTGACTGAATATCCTGGGGAGGTTCTCAGGCAAAGACTCATAAAGCAGGTGAGTCAGGATTGAAACATTCTTGAAAGCTACTTTGTAAAATGGGAAGAAATCAAGTGAATGCCATATATGTGTTTTTCTCACCGAAACCCACGTGTATTTCAGTAGATCTCTAGAGTGCTCCTTGCTGTAGAAAATCTCTAACTCTTGCCATATTATCACATGCATACAGGCACAAACAACCATATTTAAGAAAGAGTGTATCTGAAACAAGTTTGCATCTTTCACTGCAGATCCTAGAGCTTGTTTACCTAAGTCTCACTGCATGGGGAAAGAAAAATACTATACATATGTACTGCGGTATTACAAATATTTATTCTTTTAACTCTACTTCTCCTATGGCTTCCTTCCCTGCAGTCACACCAGCAATTCCTGTGTTTCCAGTATAATGCAGTGTCTTTGGTCAGCATTTTCTAAATTTATTTTAAAATACAATTCTGTTTGCTTTCGATAGGCACATACAAGAATATCTATACTGACATAGTTATGTAGTGTATGTACACAGAGAATGCAGTATAAGATCACGTGCTTTGCCCTCTTTCGTTGCTGGGAAAGGTGGATCACCTGCTTACATAGAGGAGAAATACAAGGGGAACAAAATGGACACTGAGATTTGTCACAGGCTTTGATAGCCTATGAATTTTTCAAAGCAGTGACATAAATATTTTACAGGAAATCCCTGAAGCTTCATTTCAGAGATTTCTCCTTGACAAAATACCTAAGGTTGGAGGTCATGGGCTCTTATCCTCTCCAGTCTGCCTCTGATTCTGTGCCACAGTCTTGCCTGGTGGTCTCAGACACTGATTCTGTTATCTTCACTAGTTAGATATTCTCACACTCTGTTCAGGGACTCCGTGCTATTGGGGACCAGGCTTAGTCTTTGATTTTCTGCCATAATCTTCTTTCCTTCCAGAATTTCTCCCCATTTTTTTTTTACTGATCTAGAAGAATATACTTTCCTTCTATTATTTTTTTTTTCCGGTAGTGCTAACTTCCCTCTCTATTTGTTGTGTCCATTGACAACAAGTCCACCTTCCCACCCTCAATGTGGGTGCAAGACCCTTGACTGATATGGCCCATCAGCTGTTTCGGGCCATGGCATCCTTTCTTTAGTACACCTTATGCTTCTAACTTGATCATCTTTCTCTGTTTTCCTTGACCAGTGTCTCCATCTCTTTCTGTGTTGTTTTACTGCCTTCCTCATGTTCCTCCTGAAGACTTGGATCTTTCAGGATTTTTTCAGGCTAGTAAATATTAGCACTATAAAACTTAAACCTGTAGCTCTGGATAGACCATACTTAAATTATCTTATATCACAAGCAGGCCAATGGCTATGGTTCCCCTGGTTATCTGGGCATCTGCTCACCTCCTAACGGGACCAGCCACTGCAAACACCCCCAGAGACGCAAGATTCTAAACACCCAAAGAGTTCAGTTTGTTTGACTCAATGGTCTGTGTATGTCAAAGGGTCTAAAAGATCAGCTCTTTGCTGCAGGGAAGTTGCAATTCATTTCTGCAGCACTTTTCTAGCAGCACAATAGATAATAAGAGGAGAAGTAGAAGTCCAGATTCGTAATTTCTAGTAAGACCAGAATGAAAATAATGGGGAATTAATTTGTTTCTTAACATGAGAATAGGGAATATTTTTAATATCCAGCATGATTAATTTACAAAAAAATCAGAATAGATTAATTATACATACATAGCATTTCTTTTCCCAGATGATCATTCAACCAGATAACTATGCAAACCCAACAATTATAGCAGCATTTCCACTGCTCTAATAATGCTCACTGGTGTTCCAAACCTCAGCCTGCTCAGCCAACTCCTGGGCCATGCAGCAGCTGCATTTAAACAATATCATGAAATGACAAAGCACTGCAAGTGAAAGCTTGGTGGTGGCTTCTTTGCCAAAGGAGTTTTGATTCAGAGCAAGATTTCTATCAAACTGGTGTTTTCTCACTTCCAGAATCTTTTCCTATTGACAAATAATGTTCCTCACGAGGTTGGTTGTGACCTATTTTGTCTTCAGTTCTCAAGTAGGGTGTCACTGGAATGATTTTGTGAAGTAAGTCTTTGGTTTCTTTCCAGTCTTTAGTTTTTCTCAAATATTAATCTGGAGATTGCTTAATTCCTAGCCCTTCTGCTGTTACTTTTAGATAATTTAGTGGAAAATAAATGCTGTCCAGACTTAAGCTGATCCCTTCTCAGCTTCAAGGTACACATAGACACATTTTCTCCTACTCCTTCTGTTGGTCTGGGGTGACACTGATTTCTTCTTGAGCTGGCAGTGAAGGCTGCCAGCCCGTGCCGGGGCACAACCCTTTCACAGTCCCACCTTGGCAGCGGGAGTGGCTGCTGGACTTGTTCTGAGGGCTGTTATCTGAGCAGAGTCCAAGTGGTGGGTGCAAGAAGAATTTGTGATGGTTTATACAGGTCATGTTTAAGCACACACTTATTGCAGTCTACCATAGCAGTGAGGCATTTATTAGTCTCTGTGTAACCAGCTGCTTGGTTATTTTGTCCTTCTTTTTACTTGTTAATAGATTCCAAGTCTACAATGGTTTTGATGCCTGCACTGTACCATGTGGCTGTTCAAAACCTAGACTGGTTTTGATGGACTTGTGGAAAGAGATGGTGAGTACACAGCTTCCAATCATAGAATCATAAAATTGTTTCGGTTGGAAAAGACCTTTAAGATCATTGAATCCAATCATTAACCCAGCACTACCAGGTCACCACTAAACCATGTCCCTCAGCACCACCTGGATTCTGTGTTTCTCAGCCACAGCCGTGTTTCAACGGGGCTCCTTTGATTCTTCTTCCAGTGGCTATAAACACCAGACTTTTCTCAACTTCTCTATTTTCATTCTATATTTTTACAATTAACTGTATATTTCACCACTGAAAATATTGCCTAATTGTCAGTCCTGGTGTAGGCCTCATCCCTTTCTGGCATAAGGGGAATGTGCATGGTTTCTGCTGAGTGCCTTGATACCTGTATGTCTCCTGTTTAGGGTGCTCATGCAGAGCTGTGCTCATGTTGAAGTTAAACTTCTTAAAGAGCCTGCAAGATCAACCATGAGGATTCCAAGTTCCTCATGGACCTACAGGTGTTGAAAGAGAGACAATTCCAAATGGACACTCTGATGATATGGTGTTAAAATACCTGCCTTTCCCCAAGCTCTAGTAATCTTCCATGGTTCAGCTGAACTACCGATAGCTAAAGAATCACGTGTGAATTTGCATTTTCAGAGGGAAAACTATTTTCCTGTGAAGTTTGACTACACTTCCTTAGCGACAGCAGGCCATTTGCTTGGTACTGCCTTGGCTCGCCTGAAGCACTATTGGCTTTTGCTGAATGTCCATGTTCGTGTTGTGACTGTTGAAAAGTTATCAGAGAAGCTGCTTGATGTTTTCCAAGTAGCTGTTTTAAACTGTCTGCTAAATAATGAGCAGAGGTCTGCTGTGCTGCCATTTTTGGTGAGGTTTCAAACGGCCTATTTTTGGGCTATGATGAATTTTAATAATTGCTGTAAGTATGCCATTAGTCAAAATGAAGCAGAAAGAAACCCAATTATTGAACTAGACTGCTGTGACTGGAATCTATAGCTGATATATTAAAGCCCAACTGTCATGCTTAATAATTGACTCAACCCGCTAGCAATTCTGGAAAAGAAAGTGAACATTAATAATGAGTTAACTGATCATTATTTCTTTTTCCCCATACCATTAGAACAATAACCTGCAGTATATCAATTAAGCAATACAATAACTTTCCATCATATATGCTGTCTGCTTTTGCCTGTACTTTTCTACCTCCTGTGTTCCCAACCCCACTTTTAAGTAATTACTGCTTTTTTTCGAGGCCTCCATTTGCTGCCTTAGTCTGCAGAAGCATTGAGGGAGCTGTCACAGGATGCAAGTATTTAGCACATCCATGTTTTCACCTGAACAAAGAGGAACTATCCATGTTTAGACAGGCCCACGCCTACTCAAGAATACTTTCCGTGCATTCAGTCTTTGAATTGCCTAGCCTGCTTTCACAAAAAGATAGTGAGGCAGAAAGAAACACGAAAATGCAACGATCAGCATGTTACAACATCTGAGCCTCTGTCTTCTTAAGCTCCCAGTGGCAGCTCTCTTCGTCAGGTTTGAAGTGACTACTGGTGGGACAGTAACAGTGATCAGCTCCTACAGTTGAGGCAAACCCCTCTCTGCTCAGGGGCACTGCCTGTCTTGTGGCTGGAATAGGAGTAGCTTTGCTGCTCTTTTGACCTTGCGGCTTATCTTGACGTGTAATTGGTTCTGTGTGCAGTGCCTGGTGCTCAGAGTGTGTGGGTACAGCTCAGGTGGCCAGCAGTCCCTGCCAGGCAGGGCAGAGCTAGCTTCCAGGGGTGGTCAAATCCTAACTAAGCACAGCTCACCTACCACCTGAAGTCAAAATCGGCACTCCATAGGCTTAGCTGTGCTCCTCTCTCAGTGGGTTGTGTGGCAAGCATGGGCATGAGCCAGATTTCTGCTCGGGAAGGCACCTACCCATTCTGAAATGTGCACCAGTATTGCCTGGAAAGCCCACCTGTGGCACAGTGGCACTGTAACAGTGATTTTTCCCAAATTATTTTAGAAATAAAATTGGGTGGGTTTTTTTTTTAGTGGTAAATGTTCTTGCAAGGAGGATGGAAAGGCTTTGCCCTCAGGCACAAATCGGAGGTACCTCAAGGGAATAATTTTAATTTGGGTCTTTCCTCCTGCTCCTCAGCAAGCTCTGCCAAGCTCATCTTGCAGCTTTGCAAAATTCACTATTTTGGGTCTGAACTTGCAAGAGAATCTGAGAAACAGTAGAAACACTGCACAAATTCAGAATATTATCTGAAGTTATCGTAAAGATGATGATTCTCTGGTCTTTGCTGAGGGAGAGGAAAGCTGAATGCAGATGGCAGAGAGCTGTCCTCTGAATTATTCAGAGTTCTTTGGTGCCCACCAGAGACCTCAGGATAAACTAGATCCTTTTGTACATTTACCTTTTTGTTTGATTTTGGTTTTTTATTTGAGGACGAGATTGAACTCTCCAAACAAAAACCTAGACATAATGACATCACTAAGAGCTTATCAAAAATGGGGCAGTGCCCACAGCTGATTACTAATCCCCTGGGGCTGGGTGGATTGATTTCTTTTTGCTCTTGCGATTTATGATTAAAGAGCTGAATTTACAGATGCAGCTGTGTTTGAGGGATGGCTGAACTTCAAAACCACATTTGTTTTTTCACATCCTACAAAATGGCAGTATGTACTGGGGATAGAGCATTCTCATATTTACCTTTGCTATTTCTTCATCTTCTGTCCCTTGCTCACCTCCAGCTGCTGGCAGCCAGCACCCTCAGGTGGGAAAGCAGACACCCGGAGGTGTGAAGACAATTCTTCAGGGTCGGACATCAGCCAGGAGGATTGAGAGCTTAGGCCTGTTTTGGGGTGTTGTGGAGCTGCTCACGTGGTGTTGTGGAGGAGCCCTGCTGCAGGGCTACCATGGCCAGCATGTCTCTGTGCCCCTAGTCCTTGCTTCCTGCCCTTCCCTAGGAGTTCTGACAGGGTGCAGTCTGACAGCACAGGTTGGAACCCCTACCCCTTGCTCCTTGTTCTTACAGTTATCTTTCTAGACCATCACTAGCCTCTTTGGGCTAATGCTGCCAGGATCCTCTTGCAGGCTCAGTGACAGAGCTCAGTATGGTTTGAGAATGGGGATGAAGCTAATCCAGAGGCTTTGCCAGATGGAGACTTACACTCTTTTTATGGCTTTCTTTTTATAAGATAATTTTACCTTTTAGTGGTTCATGGAACAGTTCTACCATAAGTGGTTCTTGAGAGGGTTAATTAAAGGGGGATATGTAGACAGACACCAGATAAAAAGGGCTTTACCAGTACATTTGTTAGTTACCAAAGTCAATCAAGTCCAGAAAGCCCCAGCTGTATCCTGAGCTGCATCAAATGTAGCATGGCCAGCAGGTGAAGGGGAATGGATTCTCCCCCTCTATTTCACTGTTGTGAGACCCCACCTGGAGCACTGATTCCAGCTCTGGAGCCCCCAGCACAAGAAGGACATGGACCTGTTGGAGCAGGTCCAGAGGAGACTATGAAGATGATCTGAGGGCTGAAACCCCTCTCCTATGAGGCCAGGCTGAGAGAGTTGGGGTTGTTCAGCCTGGAGAACAGAAGGCACTGGGAAGACTTTATTACAGCCTTCCAGTATCTGAAGGGGGTCTACAAGAAAGATGCGGAGGGACTTTTTACAAAGGCCTGTAGTGAAAGGTTGAAGGGTGATGGCTTCAAGCTGGGAGAGGGTAGACTTGGATTAGAAATGAGGAAGAAGTTCTTCACTCTGAGGGTGGTGAGACACTGGAACAGGTTGCCCAGGGAAGCTGTTGATGCTCCGTCACTGGATGTGTTCAAGGCCAGGTTGGACAGAGCAACCTATTCTAGCGGGAGGTGTCTCTGCACATTGCCGGGGTTTGGAACAAGACCAACCATGCGATATTATGGGACAGGCTGTAAAAGAATGCTCTGATCCTGGAAAAGGCTGTTGTGCCCTTCTGGTCCTATTGCAATGCACTAGAGGGGATGGAAAGTCAAGAGGAAAATTTTTACTATGAGAACAATCAGTCATTGAAATTATTTCCCCAGGGAAGTGGTGGAGTCCCAAACACTGGACACTTTTAAGATTCAGTTGGACAACGAGCCAGACCATCTAATCGAGACTGTGCTTTTACCAAGAGCAGTTTGACCAGATGATTTCTGAGGTCCCTTCCAACCTGCAATTCTATGAGATTGGATTCCCACCATGGCCTGAATTCACTTTTCCTGCACAAGCTCAAATAGCAGGGAAGTTGCAGAAAGCTCAGCCTGGCCTGCAAAATATGCCAGGACTGGGGATGTGGCATATCCAGGAGGGAAAAGCTGAGCTTGCTCCAGGGGCCACAGCAGTCCCTGTTCTGCAGCTATCAGCCAGTGGGGGTCATTCCAGTCACTTTCTGAAGGACGTTAAGCTCTAGCTCAGAGTTTCGTGTTTTTCAAGGAACTCACTCCCTGTGGATCTCCCCAGAGGTCAGCCTCTCATTAGCACAAGAGCAACAGGAAAACACCTTCCAGTGCTCACCTTTGTGGCCGCAATAAAGGAAGTGATGAAATACCAGAAAAACACCTCGTCAAGAAGTTGTTCTGCAACTTCAGAAAGAAAGAATGAAAGAAATCCTAGGAGTTATGAATTGGTTGTAGGGCTGAGGAAGGAGAGAGTGCTGCTTTTGGATGTGGAAGAGGCATCAAGGTATCTGTAAAATGAACAGGAAAAAATGTTACTTGTATTTAAAACATTCTTTAAATCTGAAGTTACCTATACTGCTGTTCCAATTTGGAGCAAGTAAATGGCTCACTGCATTGGAGGATATTTACTCACTAAGTTTCTTTAGATAAATGCCCCTGATGCCTACGTTATCTGACACTTTATTTTTCTATATTTAACAGGAACCAAAGTACAAGTCTTTACTCCAGGAGCCATTGCCAAGGAGATGATTATTCATTAACTCTGGATAAGGAAAAACGGGCTTAGCAACACTGAAGATCTCTGGGGGTAGTCTCTGCATTAATCTCCTGTCAAAATCCTGTTGGTATTCTGTGTAAGCATTACTCTGAATTAATAATGCAAAATAACTAGAAGGTAGCCGAAACCCCAAGGAGAACATTGCAATTTTTAGCCAGAGTGGGCTTAATTGCTATTGTTTGATGCATCCATTGCTTCCAAAATGTGCTGCACTATTTCTGGTGTGGGTGTCTGAATAATTATTACACTGTGCACTTTATATAGAAACTAGAGCTAAAGGACATTTTATCTCTCAATTAGAAAGGGTGGAATAATAATTGCTAATAACCTATTTGATTAATTTTCACCCTCATTGCTGAACACATTTCTTAATAATAGATGCCTTCATTAATAGATCGGTTTCATAGAATATAAATAAATTAAAGATACTTTCCTACATCACTCATTCAATAAATTATTCTTTAATATTTCTATTCATTAAGGCAGCTGCTTCCTCTTAAGAAAATGACATAAACCATAGTTCAGGGAAGAGACTCTGTAATTCCTTAAAAACCTCTAGGGAATATTTGTCTCGTATCAATGTTTTTATAGTGGAAACACTGCACTTTGAGTGTAATTTGTGGAAATCACCAGAACTTTGGTGATAAACAAACTCATGTGTCTGCAGCCCAGCATTACTGAGCCCCTGGCACACAGCCGGGGCAGGATGGAGGTGAAGGATGCTGACATCGACTGGGCGTACTGGTCTAAAAAAAGTGCTTTGCTCTAAGGGGCCATGTTTAAGTGCCTTTCAAGTGCAGCAGAACTTGAGCACACCCTTTTCTGAGGGAAGATCACGGGAACCTGGGCTATATGGAAACACAGTAGGGCTGGTGCTGCTGTCTTTGCTTGTCCCAGGGCTGGATTTCATCTTCCTCTTACGCTGGAATTCTCCCATAATAACAACAAATGAATGACTATTTGGCAATAAGGGCTGAAGGCAATTCATCCTTATTGGTTAAATCTTGGAAGTGTCTCCTACTAGCAGCAGTTTGACGGTACCCACTAAAGCACATAGACCCATTACCATTTTTCCCACAAGTAAGCAGGTTTACATTTGAGCATTAACATAGTCTCCTACAAATTCTTCACCTAATCACTTAAAAAAGGAGCCAATATAATTTTGATTTTTAAACAGTAATAATCATCTTCTTATTTCAAGGGTCAACTCCTTGCTTTTTATTCCTATGACTAATTGTTCATCCATTTTTTGCTGATAAATGCCCGTTAGTGTGGTTGTCAGCAGGAATTAATGGAAACCGTGAATTACTTGGCAATTCTTCACTTTGCAGTACATCTGGTAGACAAAATTCCTCAGTGGTGCCGTGTGTCAAGGGATGAGAATGTCTTTGTTGTGGGTAGAGCTGCAGCACCATAACCACTTCAAAGGTATATAAAGAGTGAACAGGCCTTAAACCTCTGAAGTGCTGCAACACACCAGGGGCAAGTGCTCAGGAGTCGCTAGCAGTGTGCTCAAGATGTGATGGTGAAGTTAGTGGTGAGAAAGAAAAGGGCCAAATGACATTTGTAGAACATACAAGAAAACATGTGCCTCCAGTATAATCTAAATTCAGTAGAATTAGGTTGGAGATGATTGAAGAGAAGAAATAGTCCAATAAAAGAACAAAGCCTCTTGTCTAATACCTCTGGAGGACCCTTCATTAGCAGGAGTGGAGATGAGTTGAGTGACATTCCCAAGGTGTTTTTCCATATGTTTTGCTGCTGCTGGTTGCTGCAGAAGTTCCCTGGCAACTCCAAGAAGCCCAGCAGCCAAAATGACCTGAGGGGAAAAAACCCTCTTGAACTTCTAATAGTCAGAGCAAAAGTTGCAGCAGCTGCAGCTCCCTGTAAAATATTTTCCTGCTAATACCTGCTGTTTCACTGGGAGCTGCTTGAAGTGAACCTTGCCTCCCAGTGTCTTTGGAAGTCTAATCAATAGCTACAGAAGATCTGGTTGCTGATTTTTTTTTCTTTTTTTTTTCTTTTTTAGGTGAGTGATTGGTCAAGCTCTAAATTAATTCCCCTGTGCTTCTTGTGCATGGAAATTTGCATTTCCTTGCAAAAGCATCCCCATGCTCCTGCCAGTGCTGTTGCAGCACGTCGACGTCATGCTCTCCAGCTACAGTAAGAAGTGGGTCAGTTGATGGTGTGTTGTGCAGCTCCTGTATGCCCTGGGACAGGCATAGGTCAGCGTGATGACCGGACGGGGCCAG
>VWZY01003086.1:63540-88236 GCA_013399075.1 Chloroceryle aenea
GGGAAGGAAATGAAGAAAAAGTTAAAAAATTAAAAAAGTTGGGGAGGGAAGGCCAAACCCCTGCTGTCTAGTAAATGCTCTCTTGGGATGTCTAATACCACTTGGGGCTGTATGGGATGTGGGCTACATCAACTTCCAACATCATATCACAAAATTGAAGTAGAGACCTTAAAGGCATTTCATGAGCTACGAACACAAAAGAAAGTATCATAACCTTTTTTTCTGATCATCGAGATTTTTCTCTAACATCTTTCTCATCCCCTAGGTACAATATACTTAATATAAAACTCAACAAGAACATGGAATATTGCCCAAAGGCCTTGTCTAGTGATGAAATACTATCCTGTGCTCTGGTAGATGCCATTTTGTCCCCAAAGGTTTGTAGGTGAGACTGGTACCCATGTAACAAATATGCTCTTACAAACTGTTGTGCTATGGTTTTGGCAAGGTAGTGACACTGGCTTTGTGATAGGCTTTTAATGTATTCTCTAGGTAATGACTCTCAAGGTAGTACTTTGTTATTTCCAGTTTGGAGTGCTTTAATCATTCAGTAAACATGCTGAGGAAATTCTATTTACAATGGTCTTAAGAAATTGAAAGAGGTTTTGCTCTTTCTAATGGATGCTAATATAATTTTACATAGACACGAGTTCGAGCACTATGCCAGAGTTACTGGTCAGTGACAAAACCAAGGGGTATTTACAAAAAAGGTTTTGGGGGTCTGTGTCTCAGGAACATCAAATGATATTTCATGAACAGACAGCATTCCTAGTTATGTCTTTTTGCTAGGTCACTGCTCTTGAAAGACCTTTATTTGAATGGACAAAACAGTGAAAAGAGTAGATGACTACCCAGAAGAAGCTGATAAGCCATCTTTGCCAGTCTGCTTACCTAGCTGAGGACACATGTGCCACGTGCTTCATGAGGGGCTCAGGACATGCAGTTATTTAAAGTGTTTTTTTGGTTGTGTGTTGGTTTTGGTTCGGGGATTTTTTTGTTTGTTTGTTGGGTTTTTCTGGTGGGTTGGGTTTTTTTGTGTTTTTTTTTTTTTTCTGGTTTTTTTTGGTTGGTTGGTTGGTTTCGTTTGGTTTTTTGTTTGGTTTTTTTTGGTGTGAGTGTGTGTGTTGTGTTTTGATTTTTATTTTAAGCTGAATATTTTTCTTTTCCTTCAGTGTTTTGTAAGTTAAAATGGGAATGTTTCTCCCAGATTTATCAGATAAGAAACAATAAATTAAACTACAGTTGCTGGAAGAAGGGAAGTTGTCTTCAGTCAGCTTTGGTGGTGGTTTTCAACTGTGCAAAGAGCTCAGTGATCCAGAGACAACTCGTAAATGAGGGAACTAAGAAATCAACCCCCCAGCCATCTATAATTACTTTGGGAAGTGGAAGATACTAATAAATCAAAAGGAATCAGTTAAAACAAAGCCCTTAAGCTGCATGGAGCAGTGCAAAACTGCATAACCCTCACTTTTTAAGGCTTGGGGAGGATCAGGAGGCATCTGCTTAGCTTCTGCTGCATCCAAACTATTTTACCTGCTGTCACGTCAGCTTTGTGGTAGAGGATAGAGAAAAAAGAAGCCACTTGCAAGATACTGTGGGTTAGAGTGTCCTGAGGACAGCTTTGATATCGATACCATGATATGGACCTTCTGAGCATTGCTACCATCTCCATCCCCTCCAGTGAACAAGTGCATCACTTGTCTTGTGGACTTGGTGCAACCTTTGCGCCTGAGAAAAGGTGGGGAGGACCAGCTCTTTTGCTGTCCTCAGTTCTTCTGGGGTAATGTCTAAAAGAGGACCTTGCTGATATTTGATGATAACTTTTTGAGTTTCCCAGGCAACAAGGAAATGGCTCTGCTGCTTTCCACTCTCACGATAGACAGAGCGAATGTTTAATGGATGACTAAAAAGGAACAAATATTTTAAATTCATCAATACCAGTGAGAAGAAACTAATTATGTAAAGTGAAAAGACAAATTAGCATGACATTAAGGAAAGAGGAAATTTACATTTTATATTGGAAACATATTCACAGACTGACATAATTGGGCTGTGACTAAAACTGTTAAGAAGTCAGCACTTACATTTCTGGGGAGGTTGCAGAGCACTGAATTATGTTTTAGAGCAATTAGCAGGATTTTTTATATTTATTTGTTGGCAGGAAAATACTAGAGCCCAATGACCAAAGCACTGAATTTGGAGAGCTGTGAAGGAAGATGTAGGTACTGGGATTACGCTCCCATCAAAACCCAGTCCTAATAATTCTTGGTTGTGGGTTTCCTGTCCATCCCATCCTGTCTGGTGAAAAACAGGGCTCAGAAGGGATGGGAGTTGGAAGCTGGTGATGCAGGAGGCTGCAGCAGCTTCAGGACATGACCAGTCCATGATACACAGCTGCCCCAGAACTCAGTCACCTGGCAAGCCCCGGATGCAAGTGTGGCTAACTAAAACCAGCTTCCAAAACCCTGTCCTTTCAACAATGTCTCTGCTGTCATCACAAAAACAGCCTTCTCTTGGTGTAAGTGAAAGATGGGTTTGACTGCTTTTGCTTTTCCTCACCAGGTCTGGTTACAACTGGGCTTACTGCTCTCTCTTTGAGGCACCTTTTTTTTTTTTTTTTTGACCACTAAGCATTGCTTAAATGCTATCTTTAAAAGTATAGTTATCTCAGATTTCAAGTAGATGATACACTGGATTAGTTACATGCCAACATTTGATGGCTAGTATGGGAATTTGGAAGGGAAACTAGGGATGTACTATCTGCCCTATTGTAGTGTGGGAGTAAATGGGCTCTTAATTTTTTCAAAGTGAATAAAAGTGGGAGGAAAAACAGCTTGCCAAGAGGAATAGTTAGCAATTAATGAAAAATAGCTTTGCTCTTTGTAGACGTTACAGATGCAAGGATGGGACAAACATTTCTTTGGTCCTGATTCAGCAGGTTCACGAGGGTCACACAATTCACAGCACAAAACACTGGCTTGACCTGCAGAGAGCGATCCACTGGAGAGTCACGGAGCTGTAGGAAAGCCTTTGATCTCTGCGTGTGCCTGCCAGTTGGCCACTGCTGTGTCAGAAATGCCTCTGTTGTTAGTGGGGAATGGGAATGTGATAAAGAAGAATTTCAGAGTGTGCTGTATGCAAAACCTCAGCCTTCTCCTGCCTCCGGAAACCTCTGTGGCTCCAGAACCAGCTGTATGGTGAAACTCTTTCTGTAGCCACCTCATCCCTCCTCCATGTACCACATGAAGAAATAAGAAAAAACAAGCTCAAAGACCCTCAGTCGAGTTGTACTGAATCTTTTGCAGCCACAAAGCATTTCCTTTAGCTGCATGAATAGAATAAGGAGACGCTCATCATTTTTACAGCTGTGCTGCTGCCATGGGCTGCTGCAGCTGCCACAAGTGACAGCAGTGGCCATGTCCTCCTAGCATTGCCCAGGATGGAGGCCAGTTTGCAAGAATGGCCACCACACAACCTGCAGCAAAACATGGGAAGGTCAGTGTGCCTAGGACTTGTTGAGAAGAACAGGGCCCTACACTCCTATGTGCCCAAAGGAGATCAAAGGGACTGGCTCCTGGTTCTGGGTGCCTGTGGGCAGCTAACAGGCCATGGAGCTGGTATGGCTGGTGGGGACAAGCTTCACTTGTGTTTTGTGGAGGGCAGCAGAGGGAATATGGTAAGGGGTACAAAAGGAGGAGGAGGAGGATTGTTTGGAGGAAATGAGAAACTGCGCTCTCCTGGGGGACTGGAAGGGGTCGCAGAGCAGCACTTCTCAGCTGAGCGTAGAAATGTTGGGGGGAGGAGCACAGCCAGTGCTAAAGTGCTTGGATGGTCTGGCAGGAGGCAGCTCTGGGAATGAGGTTA
Source organism: Chloroceryle aenea (assembly GCA_013399075.1). NCBI lineage: Eukaryota > Metazoa > Chordata > Aves > Coraciiformes > Cerylidae > Chloroceryle > Chloroceryle aenea. The sequence goes on from VWZY01003086.1 coordinate 67,405, forward strand.
TTGAATGAACTGCCACCAGCTTGTTACTTTGCCTTACCAAAAAATTTCCTCCTCAGTTTGCTCCAAGCAAACCTTTGCTCTGAGGTCTTGCAGAGAGCTGGTTACTTGGAAATGGGAACTAGACCTGATATCCCTGTGAGTATTCTGGCTAAATACAACTGTTAATGAACACGTTTAATATGGAGGAATGAAAAATGTCACTTTTTTTTCTCCTAAATTATGAGTCATTAATCTGTTGGCTAAACTGCCTTCAGCTCTAAATTAGCCTCTTACTCTTCGTGACTGGTTAGACAAAGGATAGACAAGAAGGCCCCTACTGTCTCTTGGGAGAACAAACTTTTTGGTTATTATTTACAATAATGCAGCAAATATTCTCACAGTGATGTGGGCAAGAGGCGGATTGTGCCTCTGAATCTTCCTTCCAGCAGGAGCAGGAGGGTCTGACACCAGGAGCATCTGTGGAGGGCTGAATGTGATTAACTGCCCTGGTGACATGGACACCTCTGGCCACTGATTACTGATGACACAGAGAGCAGTTCTGTACCATGACCCTCCATGCTAAGTCCCTGCTTACCAAGTCTGTCAAGAATTGCTCTTCATGTCCATCCAAAAGGTAAATGGAATGAGTGTGTTATAACAAATATTGCATCACATCTTTCCCATGCAGAGGCCTCTGGGCTGTGAAGCCAACAAGGGTTTACACTGTGCTGAAATGTCTCTTCATTGCACAATAGCATGGCGAGCTGCTTGGGGATAACGATGGAGCAATTTTTCGTTTAGAATAAACCACGTATATTTTTTCACACTGCAAAAGGATTTATGGGAAATGTTGACATGGTTGTGTCCTTCTGTCAAGGTTCAACAACAGCTTCAGTGGTTTTTTGGACATGACTCTCTGAAATACAATAAATCAGTAAATTTATCTGATTTTTCATCTTTGTCTTACAACAAAGAAGGCATGATTTTGTTTTGCACTTCAGAGATTTATTCAAGTAATCTCATCTCCTTATTTATGAATACAATAAGGTGTGTTTTTCATACACATACTCAAACTGCAGCTACCAGCATATCCCTCATCTTGCAGGAGCAATACCACCAGCTGACACACTGGTTTAATATTTTTATACATTTTCTAGTGGGGTTTTTTTGGTTTTTTTTCCATGCTAGGTACAGAAAACTGAGAATACTGTCCTGTGTAGTTTGTATTGCATTGTAAAATGGAACTAATTGCTCTGGATGTTAAATTCAGTTTGCAAAACAATGTTCCTACTGCCAAACAAAATATTTGCCTATTTACTGTTCCAATAGGAATAGGGCAGGTGGTAGCAGTCATGGCATTTACGTTTGCTAAATGGTGAGGTTTTGCAATAAGATTATCCATATAAAATGCCTTGCAATCAGGTGGAGACAGACTGGAAGGTCAAGGAGAAAGGGCTGAGGCTTAGGGTAATAAATGGCTGAGAGACTCTCTACTTCCATCCAACTTCCCATAGTAAAAGCTAAAAACAAAAATTCAGATTAGGCAGTGACAGATAAAACCTTTAGGGAGCCATGCAAAGACTGGAAAGCGAGATCGGGACTAAAGCAGCGAAATGAGGGAAGCATCTGTTTTTCCTCTGTTAAATTTTTACCTTTTATCCAGTCAATTTAAATACCTGTGGAAAATCTAATGGTGACAATCTAATAATCACCTGAATTTTCACTAGAAGTACTTTTTGGTTTTCACTGCTGAAAAAAAAAGGATTATTTAAAGCACTGCCTAGTTTCTGAAGGTGCAAATTCCATGAAGGTACACTCTTGGTCAGGGCTGGTTGCCCTGCCCCTACCCTGCCCTCTCCTCCCTCCCAACTGTTGAGCACAAAGAGCTTCAGGAGACAGAGTTCTGCGTGGTTTTCGTTAGGCAGAAGGGTTAAGAGAGATTTTTCTACGGATCTTTATTGCTAGGCTATGACAAGGAAGGAATCCAGCTTGCCTTTCAGATCCCAGATTTGGTTTTGTAGTCTTAGCAATAAATTTGGAAAAGAAGAAAAAAAAAAAAGAAAAAGAAAATAAATTACCCTGTGAACTGTGTGCACATTATAATTTCCCATGTATTTCCAGATCATTACGAAACCTCACCAGGCCAGCTTCCCAGTGTCAAACTGCAGAATGGAGCTGCACTGGAAAAAAGAGGTCACTGATGGGGGTCCGGAGCTGGACCAAGGGCCTCAATGGTGTGGTCTGCATGTGACCAGTCCTGTGAAACCAGGGGGCTGTGCAGCCTCACCTTTGTGTCTGCCACCACCAGCTCAGCTACTGGGCAGTGTCAGGGAGATCAGTTTTAAGTACTGAGTGAAAAACTTCTTAAAAAATTTCTAATACTTCTGAAAAGGGCCAAATCTGTCCGTTCTTTTGAAAACATGCACACAAGTACATACAGATGCTGCTGGTGTCCTCACCACAAAATTTAGCAACTCTCAGTAATGGTTGGGATGGAAAAGAGAATCACAGCTAGACTGGAGGGTGATCAGCTACCGACCATCTGTGTGGTAACTCATGCTACAAAATGACTTTTTTTTCTGGTTGCTGCAACAAAGCAATCACATCAAACTCTTAAAGTCAATTATCTCCTGACATTCTTCTGCTAAGAAACTTCAGGCTTTATGGAAGGTGTATCTATTGTAATACAACCACGTTAACATCGGGGTGAGAGGTATGGCACAGCTGACATATGGAGACATATGTTCTCTTAAAAAAAAAAAAAATTAACTTGCAGAAACAGGACAAAACACGCAATTCATTAAGCAGCCCTATACGATCTTCTGACTTCCAAAAACTCTTCAACTCCAAAAAATGCCAATTTGGAGGAGGTTTTTAGTTAAAAGGAATCCAGTGGTTGATACTGCAGAAGCAAACAGGACCTTACCTCCCGAGGCAGCACAGGAAGGTCTGTACTGCACAGTCAGATGATGCCTGTGGATACTGCTGCAGAAACACTGCGAATGTGCTGGTGTGTAGCTTTCTGTCTGTGAGGCTTCTCTGCAATTAAATTAATACCAATAACTTGCTCAAGTGGGTTTCATAAGCCTTGCAGCCTGCAATGAGTGATTGCACATGTTATGGACGCCTGTCCACGATCCCCTACTCTGTGCCTTTGGTGAGCCTCACAGGGACTGGATCAGCCTCGTCTGCTTTGACATCTAAAACTACAGCCACTGCTTCCTCAGATGGTGACTAGTCACTTCTAATATTTTGTGGGTAGTTAGTGAAATTAGGTGTTTGGAAAAACTTGATAATATGCAAGTATACTGGAACATTTCTTGGATCAGAGTACGGCATTACTCATGCATCATTAATTCTCAAAATATTAAGGGAACATTTCTTAATAGTGGGCTGTATTCCGTTAAAGAGATACAAAACAGCTTGCTTAGTTCAAACCATGATGCCAAATACACCATCAGCCAAGAAAATGCCCCATGTAAGGGTAGGTAGGAAACCTAAGTGGGACTGTTGGTGCAGGAAAGACTTGTTTGGCTTCAAATGAGAGCTGTTTTTTCTGTTGTGCACTGTGGTGTCTACGTGTTTTACTAGCCCAGAACTGCAATATCTCATTGTTGATGCTTATGTTGCTTAACTGCTATGTAGGATTTGCTGTTGTCACAACAGATCAATTTAATGCTCTGTTCAGCATCCTTTGTATAACTAAAACCATTACTAACTTTGCCTGCCAGCTTGAGTTTGAAGAGAATGCAGTCTTAGTACTGATGGTACTGGGACTGCAGCTGCACTCATCAGTTCTGCTTTTTAGTTTGTGCCATTCCAGTGAGATTCTCCTCTTTTCCAGGCTTAAAACTGTCCTGGCATTCTCACCACATTTGTTACTGCCATGCCATTGGAATTTCAAGTGAGCCTCGTTTCTCCTTTTCTCTGTGTTGGTACATAATGATGTTACTTACTGTTTTATTGCTCGTGTCCCAGCTCCTGTGAAAAGGTGTATAATGCTTCCTAGCTGGAAAAAAAGTTTGGAGCCTGTCAGCAACCAACTGCTTCATTACTTTTCTGGAGTGGGAATGCTATACCCTGCATTTTAAGGTTGTCTATTTTTTTTAAGTTTGTCTATATTTAAAGCTGTGGAATTGGTAGATTGCAGAAGAATGGACCCCAGGCAGCAGCTGGTCCAAGATCAGCATGGGTTCCCACTGCTTCATGCCTTCTCCCTCAGTCACTGAAGGTCTGTGTTTGCAGTGGACAAGGTGGCACTGACAGTTCCATCAGCTGGCATTTTTCTTTCAGTCCGAGGTGGTGGGAATAGCTGACCAGAGATTGCTTTTTTATCTCTTCCCAAGCTCTCTGTCCTGTTGCTCCTGAGCTCTTAACCTCCCTTGGGTGATCTGGCTGTCAGGGTGACATTTTGGTGACAAGCTGGCTTACTGTAACTAGCTCATGCTTGATAAGGTGTTTTTTTTTGTTATGGGTTTTGTTATGGGTATGGTTGGACTCGGTGATCTAGGACGTCCTTTCCAACCATGAATATTCTATGATAAGATTTCTATGTAAGAATAGTGCAATACTTCATGGCTTTCTCCATTAATGACCCCTTCTTAGATGCTCTGTAAATAGACACCTATTAAATTACAGCCCAAGATGGACATGGAAGGCAGCAAAAATGGCCAGGGTCATGTATACAATTAGGAGAAGTAGATAAAGATGAATAATGCAGTACCCAGGATGTGGTACATGTGGCCTGCCAGGTGCTGCCTGAGTTCCCAGTGGATCCATGTGAAGAGTGGAACACTTCTGCCTTTGGGATACACCTAGGATGTAACCATTGGTGTATGCAAACCCAAACTCCACTGGGAAGAAATGCTCAGAATTCTGCATTGTCTTCTTGAGCTAAATAGAAATTGATCTCTGGGCATCCCCCCAGTTTCCATGGGACTGCTCAGTGAGGGTCAGATGCAAACTCCTGCTAACTCAAACTCCCTGAGCTCTGATGGGGCCTCTGCTTTAGAAGAGGCAGAAGCAGGAGGGAGCATGGAGCAGGACAGGATGGATAAGCCAGGTAATCCCTGGGCACTGGAGAGATTCTTTCTGCACCAGACTGAATTTCACAGTAAAAATGTATCAGCCTCACTTGCTCTTGCCATCCAGAAGTTATTTTGGAGAACGCTTTCCTCATTCTTTTTTTTTTTTTTTTTTTTTTTTTTTTTTTTATAATATTCCTGCTGACTATGTGCAGAAATTTGAAAGGAAACAGTATGTTGGCTTTTGAAAGCTGATGGTTCTTTGTCATGGAACTGATTCCCTGAAACAAAATCAGTGTTCTATTTAATCTTTCTCATGTGTTATTTCTCTTTCTGTATTATGTAGAGTAGTCCTTTACTGAAAATATGCTCTTCTGTAGAATGTAAAAGGTAAAATTTAAATAAGATATTTTTAGCAGGCCTCAAAATGGAATTTCATCAGGTGAGCTCGGTGGAGTTACTGTTTTGGGAAACAAAAGGAGGGTAGATAAACCAAACTGTGCATCTTCTCAGTGCCCTGGTGGCAGGGGGTTTGTGGAAGCACTGAAATAAGCCCTCCATTGCTACAGCCTACTGCACATTTAAAATTTGTCAGGACTGATGGAACACCAGATAGATAAAGTGAGAGACTTTTATGTGAAATCTGAAGGAGGGGAAGGTGATTCAACACCACTCAATACGATAGGAAATTAAATCGCTGCATTTTTCAACAATTTTCTCAACACCCACCTGACATGCCGGAGACAATGCTTTCAGGTTGTTACCACCACAGGGACTCCCTCTAAAGAATGGAAAAGTCTAAGTGCGACATCAGCAACAGCAGCCGGAAGGGACGGCGGGTACCAAGGGATGCAGGACTGCTGCTGGAAGGGAGCCTGTGATCCTGGCACTGACAGTCGTTGCCCATGGCAGGGCATGGGCGAAAAGGGGAATACACACAGCAAAATGCAAACATTTCACAAGAGAGTCAAACCTGCTTATTTTCATCAGCTGGGTTAGAGTGAAAAATGAGACATTCTCAGTGTGTTTTTTGCAAATGTCTTGCAGGTCTGTGGTTAGAAACTGCTAGGCTGGATGGTACTTGGTAAAATCACCTGCGTATTCCCAAGACATGTGAGCTCAGCTTGGAGGGTTAAAAAGCTGTTGCAGTATTTTCTTAGCAAAGACAGATACTTTGTCTTGCTCAGTAGTTTTTTCCAAGCAGCACTCCTTCTTCACCAACCTTCTCTCTCACAGGGGCTCAGATGTTGAACATCTCTAAGCACACAGTTCTTTTTCCATGTCCCAGGAGCTGTCTTAGTAATTTAATGATTTTATCTATCTGTCTTTTCCTTCAGGGAAGAGAGAAGGTAAAAGATCTGTTCTTCTCACACTGTTCAAGTTAAAGGCATGCTCCTGTTGAACTCACCCAGGGGATTAGGTAACGGGCACAGGTTTCTAAGGAAAATTGTCAAAGAGCTGCAACTGAAGCTAGAGGTGGTCATCTGACTTCCATAGTAACTGCCCTGTCTCTGTGCTGGAAGTTTCCCCGGGGCTCCAGGGAAGTGTCTGTGACCCTCCAGTGTCACCTGGGGCAGTGACTAGCCCACATAATGTCTGTGTTAAGGTGCGGACATCCAGTACATGTGGAGTGTGCTTCTCTCCAGCATCTTGCCTTGTTGCTTGAGCAGAACATGTAATCTCACTGTCTGGTTGCAGGAAGAATATTCATACTTGGATTCCATGCAGCAGCACTGGATCCAAAACAGCCTGCTCAGGAAAAACTTCAGCCATCCTTGATGGCTTTACCTCTCCAAAGCCTCTGCATACCAGAGAGGTACCACATCTTATCTGAAAAGAGGAAACCCAAGATGATGATCACCTAAAGTTTCCTTGGGTATGTAGCCAATGAGTTACCAATCAGGTTAACTAAGATATGGACAATTTTTAATACAAACATAGTTCACCTATCCCCCCACTGCAGTTAAGAAGTGCCAGCAAGGATGAAGAATAAATAAGCACGCCATTAAGTTAATGAGACCCATATGCTTGTGCACTCAAATAAAAGTGAGCTGGATGTACTGAAGAGCCAAAAAGCAGATGAATGAACCATGACAGACATCCTGAAATCATGTTTGAAATGCAAATATTGATATTTCACACACTTTTTTTCCCCCTTATGTAAATCACATCTAAATAAGGCATCTGGTAGAAGAGAACATAATTTTGCCTTTCAGCTCATACTTAAATGAATGAAGCAAACCCTACTTGAGACACTACCTAAAGGCTGCTACAATTACTGGAGACTGTAGACAGTTGGGGAGTCAGAAACAAGGCTTGCTGTTGTTAGGGAGGCTGAGCCTGAAAGTAATTATATCCAAATCTGCACAAATTCATCTGAGAATTTTTTTCCTAAATATGCAAGCCACACTGTTGTCTCCTGGGTAAGGAAAAAACTGTAAATGTTGGGTTTGGGGAATCCAGAAATAGTTGCAGTCAGAAAGCACTTTAATAGTAGAGAATTTATCCTCTTTCTTCTGTTTTGTTTCCAGGTTACTTATACAGAAGAATTAAAGAACACAAAATAAACCAAACAAACAAACCCACCACCAACTTTTATGATCTTGATATTACTTTTTCAGGAAAGGTATATCTCAGGGAAGAATTTTTCTTCCTCTGCTAAAGGTTTGAGTTACTTGTTGCTGTGTACTTGCTCTTCTAGCTGCTGCTGTCACTGACATCTACTGCTTTGCAGGTCTGACAGACCAGCCCATCTTTCCCACCAGTAATGTCATTTAATTGGGCAAATTATGTCTTGTAGCCCTCTGCCAGCAGTAGTTATAAGTTTCAGGCTACCATCCAGAGAAAATGTGCCAAAATTCCTCTCCTTCCCTTTTAAGATGTCACTTTGAATCGATGGAGCTACCAACTTATTTTGTGGGGGATGGCCCAGACATTCTGCCTGCTGAGATGATAGAATCATAGACTCATGGAATCAGAGACTGGTTTGGGTTAGAAGGGACCTTTAAAGGCCATCTAGTCCAACCTCCCTGCAGGGAGCAGGGACATCTGCAACCAGAGCAGGTTGCTCAGAGCCCTGTCCAACCTCACCTGGAGTGTTTTTAGGGATGGGGCTTCTCCCAGCTAGCTGGGCAATCTGGGCCAGGGTCATATACCAGATGCTATATATAGGGGCAGGCTTGTGATGCTAAATAATGTTTGGCTCAGTGGCAGATGTGTTTACTTAATCTGCTTTTCTTTTCACATATATTTTTGCCTTTTACTGATACTCTTATTTTTCTAACCACCCTTTCAGGGAGCAGAAAGAAGAAATACATACTTCTCCTTGGCATCCTTTTGGACTATCTTCCTGAAAGCCAAAAACCTGTGATTATTCACCCCATTTAGTTTAATTCCTAGTGCCCTCTCAGGTGGAAGCCTCAAAGAGCCATCAGGTCCTGACTTACAGTCAGAAATGGACACTTAACCAGTCCAAGCTGTGTGCATCCAACTGATGCACAGCCGTAAAAGAAGTAAATGTTTGGAAAAGATTTTTATGGGTTTTAACGAAGCATAGATTTTCACAAGATGCAGTTTCAAACTGGTAGCTCCAGCTTGATAGTCTTTCTCTGTGTGCTCAGGAGTGGGAAGTTAAATCCTAAAAACAATGAAATAATGAGATCTGAGCCCTGAATGGAGCTGCATGAGTGTTGATGTACTAGAGCTGGGCTAGTTAACACAGGCTAAGGATTTGTTGTTGTGGGTTTGGTTTTGCTTTTATCTCCAGGTCAGCTGTCACAGGATTTAACTGCATTGCAAAATCTCCATCTAGCAGCCTGTCGAAGACCCTGCTGACAAAGGCTTGCTTGTGGTCCACATAACACCTGTAACATCACTGAAATATAACCCAGAATTTTTGATTAGAGAAGGTGCCCTAAGAGTGGCCTAAGTGTGCATTATCTGACACTTCTGCATCTGAAGTGTGACGCTATCTCATGTGCTGCCATCAGCTGACAGGCTATATTACAAGCCACTAATGACAATTTCCTTCCCTCGTATCATGATGTAAATGCATTAAGAGTTCACAACTGTAGCTCATATCTTGCTTAGCAGATGAAAAGAAATAATTTTCCTCCAGATGAACTGAATTAAAGAGGGAGTGCCATTCCTGATCCACCAGGACTACACTGAAGGCTTCTTTAATGATTCAAGATTGAGAACAGTTGTATTTTTCTGTTTCTTCTCAGTAACCAAAAAGGTTCCGTTTGGGAGATCATATTAACCACCCTCATGAAGTGCACCATATGCTTTAGTCTTTTTTAATTACTGCAGCCTTTACAGTCTCAGCTAAATGTCATACTTAGTGCTTTGTTTTACAATTAAATCTCTCCTTTGGGGAGATCTTAAAATCTTTTTTTCCTGTCACCTTTGAAATGTAAAGGAGAAAAGCAAATTTACATGACTATGGGCAAACAACAATTTTGTTTGGAAAACAAACTTTAAGCTATTATTATATCAAGATGCTTTTTATTAAATGCCATGTTGATGCCACATAACCACAATGTAGGAGATGAAAGACATTCTCGCTCCCTCTTCAGCAGCGCCTTGCATAAGCCAAAGCATGGGTTTATTATATGAAGATAAAGGTCTACACAAAATTAAAAGGCCAATATCAGCTCAGGTCTCCACATGCTTTTCAGATCTTGGCATTAAGGGCTAAGGATGAATTTACATCTCAAGCAGACTTTTGGTAACTGATGAAGAACTTGAATCTTTTCACAGCTCTCTCCCACTCCTCAAACCCACACATACTTTCCGCAAAGTGCTTTGTGCACAGTTATGTCTCATTAACAACAACAAAAAATATTTCTTAAATAACAGCAAGCTTAAATTTAGCCCTTCTGAACCTCACACAGAGACTTAAAGTTCTACTAGAAAACTTCTAAATGTGAGGCAATGCGTGGGTGCAGAGATGGAAACGTGACTTTCTCTGTCACAGGGTTTGGCTCCAGAGGATCGCCGAGCTGTTCCCAAGCCCTGATTAAACATGACAGCTCCCCTGTAAGATAAATAAGGGATTGACCACATCTGGCATGCAGCACCTCAGGAGGAAATTCAACAGCAGTGTGACTAAAGGTGAGCTGGAGCTGCCCACAGCTGGAGGTGCAGCCTAGCAGAGTACTGACCATTGGGTTGGCTTCATCCAAACTCATGAGGAGTTGCAGCTGCTTGTCACAAATGTCATGAGGTTTTCTATTTATGGCAATCATTTCCAGCTATCTTGTTTTGTGCTTCTTTATGCAGATAAGGGTAAGAGGGAAATCTTCATTATCATTTCTAGTGACTGGTGCTTCTTGTTTGTTATAGAGACTATTAGCATTGAAGTCTTGGGGCAATTGATATCATTTATCAGTGATGGTCAGAAACAAAAATCTAAGCTCTCGACACTTCTATTTCTGTTATTTTGTACAGCTGGAGTTCTAAGTGGAACTCATTCATCTTGGGAAGCTGTCCTCCTGCTTGTCCCTTTTCCCCTGTCTGGAACTCTCCCTTGTGGTCAGAGGCTCAGTGACTTCTGTCAGACCCTGCTCCTCAGGGGATTGTCAGTTTTACTCCTGCATTTCCCTGTTGTTAATGAGCTCCATGCTCTCTTATCCTGAACCAAGGCACGTCTCAGTGCTCCTGTGGCTTTGCCACCTGCACAAGTGGGACTGCAATGAGGAGTCCAGTCCCCATTTGGCCACACGTGGAGGTGCTTGGCAAAGAGTCACTCCTGCAAGAGGAGCCCAGTGCCTCCAAAGGGTCACCTGCTTTCCATGCCACCAGGCCTTTAGCAGCTGTGCACAGGCAACCCTCCTCCTAGCCCTGGCTTGTGTTAAAATCAGGGGAAAAAAAAAAAAAGATCCTCCTTCCTTTCTGTTACAAGAAAAGGCTGAGATCCCTGGGGCTGTTTATCCTGGAGAAAACTGATAGGGGATGTTCTCACTGCTGATCAAAAACTAAAGGGCCCCCAGGGGGCAAGAGGATGGGGTCAGACTCTTCTCTGTGGTGCCCATCGACAGGAGAAGGGGCAATGGGCACAAACTGGAACCTGGGAGGTTTCATCTGAACAGGAGAAAAAATTCTGTGAGGGTGACAGAATCTGGACCAGGTTGGCCCAGAGAGGTTGTGAAGTCTCCTTCCCTGGAGAGATTCCAAACCTGCCAAGACAATGTGACCCTGCTGGAGCTGGGGGATTGGACAAGATGATTTCCAGAGGTCCCTTCCAACCCCCACCATTCTGTGATTCCTTTTTTGGTGGCAGGAGTTTGCACAAGCTCCAGGTGTGGGCTCAAGTTTTTTCCCCTCCTCCCCCTTCCCTGAGCAAGGACAAACATGGGGCATCTGTAAGTGTTTCAGAAAAGCCTGGAGGCAACAGAGGTATGTGGGGCCTTTCTGATGAGAAGCCACAACAGTGTTTTGGTAATCCCAGTTTTCAGTTTAGAGATCTCATCTTAGCAACAAGAACAACACAAAACCCCCAAAAGACAACCAACCAACCAACAATTCCTCTGTAGTCCTTTTCCCTGCAAAGATGCGTGGCTTGCACTGGAGACCACTGGAGGGGATATGTGGGATCTGCCCACTGCTGCCTGAAAATGTCTTCAGAGCAACACATCCCCAGAAACTGTAACATGTTGGGAAAAAAGACCACGCTGCTGCAGGTCAGACACTCACTGTAGAGACTTTTTTTCCCCCTCTCTCTGTAGAGACATTTTGACGTTTCCTTTGCTTTTTTTTTTTTTTTTTTTTTTTTCCCTCTTTTCTGATGGTTATAAAACTGACAGGCCGGATTTTTCTTTCTCTCTGGAATGGTTAAGGAGAAACAGTGATATAGGAATATCCCTAAACTGCTTACATCTGTGTTCTGAATCTCGAGGAAAACACCCAGCCAAATTTCAGGAGAGAAACTGAAGGCAGCTGTGAAAGGGGCGTTGCTGCTGCTTTATAGGGTAGTCTACTCCCTTCAGTACTAACCAGGTCCAAGGCAATCACGAGTTTGCTTTTGAGTGTGAACTGAGTAGGGCCACAAAGAATTAGAGCCTTGTTACTTTCCTGCATAGCAGCATCCATAAATTCAGCAGAGTTGTTTGTGGACATCTATTGCATGGATCCAGCTCCAAAGCTGTAGTTTCAACTACAGTGAGGGGGGGAAAAAAAAAAAAAAAAAAAGCAAAGGAAACATCTCTTTCAGATTTTCCAGAGCAGGTAACATTAAAACTATTGTTTGAACTGAGATGATTTTGTGTGAACTGGGTATGTTTGTGCAGGATGACATCTCCAAAGGGTCTCTGTGGGGCTTATGAGGGATTTTGCTAAGCACTTGGCGAGCTGTGTGTCTGTGCTGCCCAGCAACAGGGATATTGTGCCTTACTAGATGATAACTTTCATATGTTGTTAGAAATCTATCATGGCAGAAGTTGGTACTAATTGTCTCACAAGGTCTTCACCTTTCCAAGATTTAATCATCAGGTCTCTGGGCTGATTCAAGTTTTTGTTAGTCCACACCTTATCCAATTTGGGAAGCCTCTAATGTGAGGCTTTGTTCCTCGCTGGAGAGGGATGGTCTGCCAGCACTTGGTGACAGCCACCCATTTCCCTTCTAGCTGTCAAAATGTATGTTTACTTGTTTCTTTGGATCTTTTGCATCTTCAACCAATCAAGGAAGCAGCAATGGTGATTGAATACTAAATAACAGTAGGTTAGCTTCTAATCACGTTTTTTTTAACTTAAGAATAGTTTTCTGTGGAAAAGGTGCTGAAAACCTGAAGATGATGCTTTTGCTAGAGAGTAGCTTTGGGGAAGGAAAATAGAAAATGAGAATTCTGGTGGTGGCCACTACTGCTGGGGAGTGATGAAGTGACAGATTTTGTGGTAGAACCAGCAGGCTGTGCCACGTCCATCCCTACATTGGTGTGTTACTGGAGGGCAGAGCCAGGCAGTGGGGCATGGCTCTGCCAGCCTTCTGGATGGACCCACATCTGGACTAGGACAGCTTCTCAGCTGCTTTAATGACAGTGGCTTATAATAGCTACTGAAGGGTATTATGACCAGGAATTGCCTGTTATGCTCCTTTGGGATGGCTGGCAGCTCCCAACAGCAGCATGTGTATGGGGTAGCTTTGTGACATCTGGGGAAAGAGCCATTCAGGTGGTTTATTTGTACAGTAGGTATTTATTAGGCACACAGGATGTTATTAGGACTCGGACCCTGCATTCCTGACCCCAATGCAAATGTTTTTATTTGAGCCATTCACCAGAGGAAAACAATGTTCTGTGGCGAGTAATTGCAAGATTTTACACACATCTTTGTCAGAGGGGACCACGTTGTGACTCCCAAATGCAGAGGGTATTGCTAATGACCTCCACTCACTGGCACCAGGTCTCTGCCTCTGCAGGCTGAGCTGGAAACCTTTCATCAGCTGTGGCAGCATTGCCTCAGCGTCACCCTGGCTGGAGTTACACCAGGCTGCTCACAAAAATTCAGTTGCTGGTTAGAACAGGTTCCAGTGTGTGAACCCTGTGTGAGGACTGAGCAATGCCCAGTATCTGGAGCAGATGAGTTGAACAGGGTGATGTAAAGTGCTTCTGGGATTTGAAATCCTGCTGGAGAGTAGAGAACTTTGGAAGGCTTAGTGTTTCCCTCTGCATCTGTGATCTCTAGGGATGATACAGAGATAGTCTTATTTATGATCCTATTGGGTTTGAAGGGCTGTATGGTTTTGGTAGTTTTCTGGTAACTCTGAGAGTGGGCAAAAGGCTTTGGGCAACTCTGGACAGCAAAACAAAAATGTGGGAAATGCCATGAAGTGAAATGAAGAAATACCAGATGGAAATCATGCCTCACTTCAGAGATGAAGAGACAATCTGCCTGTTCTGGGTTGGTAATGGAATGTGTTACAGGTATGATGAGCTTGAAGTCAGAATCGAGGTGGGAATATTCAGGCTCAGAATGAAACCTTTACAAAATTAATTCATAGTTTGGAAAGAGAAGGATGGGATACCCACATAGGCTGGTGACCATGCAAAGCACACAGAACTACGAATGCTGCAGACGTGGGAGCAAACCCCAGATTTTATAAAAGCAGAATATGTGTGTTGTGGCAAGCATGCATGCAGTGTTTTAGGGAGCCCTGTGGTGTGGGCAATGATGCTGATTCCAGCAGTGGCTCCTGATAGCTACAGGATACTGCAGTGGGAGATGGATGTGAGCTCATCTTGGATGTAAATGCAAGAGCTATGAATTTTAAGGTGGCTGTACAAGTACGAGCTGCCACAGTGCTGTGAGCAGAAATATTTCCACAGAGGCAAAAACTCCTTGCAGAAGAAGATGAGCAGGTAAAATTCAGTAGTTTGAGGGATGTATAAACTAAGTATCTCAGTAAAGGAAGGACGGACAACACAATTTACTTCAGGTTAAAAGCTGGGCAAGTCCTTGCTTGCACTGAAAATGCAAGGGATTATTTAAAAAAAAAAAAAAAGAAAAAGCCCACAGAAACTTAAGGGAGATCTTGAAGTAATCTCTGCCATGCTGCCTGGTGCTGGCTGCACACCCTGCTGTCACTACAATTTCATCCCTTCTCCTGTGCTGGCAGCTGCTTCTCTTCAGGGCATGAAGCCGTGGTGGTCCCAATCCCCTGCCCCTGGTTGTTAGGACCTGGAGAAGCGATGGTCCAATGTTACTAAGCAGGGACCCTTTGCTGTTGTCTGTTTCCTTTGACATCAGTTCCTTGTCTGGTTTTACATCTTCTATTGGAGATGCCCTAATCCTTAATTACTCCTTTGCTCTGGGTAGCTCTGGGCAATGCCGCTTATTTCTCCTGTCAGTCAGTCCTCTCCAGACACATTACTCTCCTGTGACATTAATTTGTTCCATGCACCAATAGGGGACAAAATTGTAAATGGTCTCCAGCATTTGAAAAACAGGGTGGCTCTTTACAAGCCCAGTGATGTAGAGCATGCTCAGCTTAACAGGACACTTCAGCCCTGCTCATGGTCTGGCTGCCAGCCTTCCCCCAGCTTACTTTCTTCTTGCAACCTGTAGCCATCCTGGTTTTCACTCTGGCTCCTCTCCTGCATCCTACCCATGGCTATATCCAGACAGGCTGGGTGCAGAACTGACAGATCTCTGCACCCACAGAGAGCCCTGCTGACATTAGCAGAGCTCCATGTGAGTGCAAAACCCACATAAAAAAAACCCACACAGAAAAAGCCTATGGGCTCTGAGTCCTGGTTGGCAACTTTAAATATTTGTAGTGTTCTGCTGAAATGACATTTCAATACTGTTATCCTCTCTAAATTAAGATCATGTTTCAGCATCACAATGCAAAGCATTGCTCAGAGTGTGGATTCACATGATGTAGCATGTTGGTGGTCATTCTTATCTTGGATATTTGTTTTCCTGTGTTTACAACCTGTGTGCAATTTGCTGCAGCAGATCCAAAGTGGATTTTCACAGTCTGCATTAGTCAGCTCATCCACCATGGAAAGAGCTAGAGTTTCATCTGGTTTTTGAAAACTTTCAAGGTCAATACTGAACACTTTCAAAAAAACAAAACCATTAAAAGAAACTCATTGTTTCAATTACATCCTCAGCTTCCTGACTCTTGAGATGTTCAGGTAGAGCAGATCCTCTGAGAGGAATTGGGATGGCTGGGAAGAAAAGGGAAATGACAACAGGGGTGACAGGAAAAGGCAATGCTGCCTGTTCACTGCATATCTGTATGGATGTCAGGTTTGAGCCACTACTGTGAAATCAGAAACTAAAGGGTGCTTGACATGCTCTGTTGAGGTTTCTTGGGAACTTTGTGTGACAAAAATTAAAATAATGAGCCCTAGGAGAGTCACATCTGTTTCCATGGCTATGGGGTAAAGGAAGCACCTCTCTTGGCAGAGGATTTGTTTCAGTAGCCTTTGCAGTCTGAAAGTTCTTCACAGAGGTGACGTTTGCTGTCATCAGATTTCCGAGAGTGATTCTTTCCTTGGTGTACTTATTGATGGTGAAAAAGTCAATAGTTTCAAGTCGGGTTCTAAGATAAAGATCATTTTCCTGCCATTTGTCTTGAAGAGCCCTTTGGTCTTAGATTTGGGTACATTTCTCAGATGCTTGCAGTAAAATGTCAGACTCTGAAAGAACACATTATCAAATGCTGCTTGTATTGACAAACCAAGAGCACTTCCATCAAATTAACAGCAAGTTACTGTTGGGCACACTTTCTCCTTATTTGAGGAATTATGCTTTACTCTGTTTTCACATGTATGACTGTATTTTCTCCAAAGGCTCTGATATAGCAAAGTACTGAATTTGACCAAATGCCTGCAGAAGGAAAAAAAAACAAAACAAAACAACACACCTCATTGCTGTGAGGCTGCCAGAACCCTGGACCAGGCTGCCCAGAGAGGCTGTGGAGTCTCCCTCTCTGTAGAGATTCCAAACCCACCTGGACAATGTGATCCAATGCAACCTGGTTTGGGTAACCCTGCTGGAGCCAGGGATTTAAAGGAGATGATTTCCAGAGGTCCCTTCCAACCCCTACCATGCTGGAATTCTGTGGAAAAACTAGCTGCTGATAAAGAAAGGGTGATGCTGTTTTCCTCCTAAACTGTCCAAGTAGGTAATTCTCCCGCTGCATTCATCCAGCACTGCAGGAATCTCCTCTTGTAAGCTGTTTCTTTAACCTTCCACTGTTAAGAATTCAACCATGCAGATCACAGCAAATCCTTGCAAGTCCTGGTGATCAGAAGCCTTCAGAACAGTATAAGCCTTTCTCCACTGGGTTCAGAGTAGATGTACATTGTAACTGGTTTGGTTTCACTGGGCTAATCTATAAATTCTGGTATTTTTTTTTCTCATTTGAAATCTGTTAAAACATTGAATCTGGTATCTCAAAGCAGCCACATCTGCTAAAAGCTTTCCTATATGAGCTGTACATTTCTTGTTTCTCATCTGTAGTCTGCAACAAAAGACATGCTGTGGAATGGCCTGGCTATGGCCAAGCAGGCATTGTTTTCTGCTGCTTTGTGACATCTTCCCAAGTTCTGAAAAACTGGTTGGATGAGGATGTAGGATGAAATGTTTCAGTCTCAGTCTGTCCATGCTTGACAATTGTTTAGCTCGGCTCTGTGGTTATTGATCCCAAGTAGCACTGCTTGAAAGTGAGAATGCTATTGCCATGTTGGAGAGAGAGTCATGGAGAAGATGTGGCAAAATGCTCCTATAATTTACAGTAGCAGGACAAAAATGGTGTAGAGGATACTGGTGGGGTGCTTCCCACTGGTCTGCAATTAGGAAATTGTGGTTTAAGAAACACTGAAGACTTTTTTTTGTGTTAGCTCTGGAATTATAAAATGTCACATCTTCCCTCCCCTGATTTGGTTCCTTTTCTTTGGAGCTTTTATTTGGAAAAGCTCCAGTTGCTTCTAACTGGGTCAAGTTCTCCTGGATTAACTACACAGTCTACAGAGGCTTCTCTGTGTGTTCAGGTTTCCTGCCTGTGTCCTGGAAGGAGGCACTGACACCCCTCTTTTCCCCTTCAGTGCCCAATGCAAAGCTGAGAGCTTCAGGACTGTTGACGGTTTACAGAAGGGATTGGTATTTTTGTGTGGGTTTTTAAAATATTTATTTATTTATTTATTTTAAAAAACCCCCCCGCCTCCTTAAGTCAGACTTCCAAAGAGTTAGTTTTGCTTTCCAAAGTTAGTCCCTGAGTGGGTATGTGCTAATCCCACCAACGATGATGGCTGCTCTGTATCTTTGTTTGGATTCACACGACCAGCCTTATCCTTTCAGTTCCCAGACAATTTTTTTTTGTCAGTTTTTCTTCCATTCAGAAATTAAGGATATTTCTATTTAGCCTCAATTCATGAAATCCTAGATGTATTAGTTCTTCAGTGTTACTTGAAGTCAAAGCAACATATTTTAAGTGACCTGATAACGTTAAAAAAATTACTATATTTTTGAGACGTAATTTTACTTGGGCAAATGGAGTGAAAGCACTGGCTGAGGACAGGCCACTGGCATAGGTCTCCAACTTCCAGTATTGGTTTAGGACTCTCTAGGTTTATCGAGGTAAGTGGTGATGTGGTGAGGTGCAGCAGAGCTGAGCTGGCAGATTCTTAAGAGCCATTTTGCTCTGCTGTGCTGAAGAGTTTCTGTTCTTTACGGTAAGGTCCTGTGGGGCTGTATTGCATCTGTTGTTGCTGTTCTACACTGACATGATGTAGAGAGAGGAATTGGTTTGTCCTAGCGGCACATCAGGAGATCACTGGCATAGCAGGGTAGAGTCTACTCCCTGTGGCACTTAGCAACCCTGCCAGTGCTGTTGCTTTCCTTCAGCTGAGTCTTCAGCTGCTAGATGCAAGGCTGGGACCCTGCATGTGATATTCTCACACCAATAAACACTGAGATGATGGTCATGCTTCCTCCTGAAGTCCCCTCCAGTCTTATTGTGCAAGTGCTGAGAAGGACTTTTAATGTCTGTCTTTAACAGGTCTGGTTGCTGGGATTTCCTGCTGCCTCTGCCTATGTTGGTTGTGTTGGTAGAAAAAAATGGTGGTAACAGTCAATGGGTGTTTCAGAGAGAAATCGCAGATTTGTTTCAGTTGGAAAAGACCATTAAGACCAAGTCCAACCATTATCCCAGCACTACCAGATCACCATTAAACCATGTCCCTCAGAACCTCATCTACGTGTCTTTTAAATCCCTCCACTGATGGTGATTCCACCACCTCCTTGGGCAGCCGGGGCCAGGGCTCGACAACCTTATCAGTGAAAAACTTATTTGTCACCTCAGGCTGAAAATTTATCATAGCTGGGGTGAAGCTTGCACCCTGACTTTCAATCTGAGAAAGGATTTGCATGTCTGAAAGCTTCTTTAATATCTTATATGTATCAATTGGTCTGACAGGAGATTTTTACCTCTACCTGCAAACTTTGCCTTGCTGAGGCCATCGTGTCTTTAACAGGAAAAACTGCTGGAGTGATTCCAGGAGTCCCCTGTAATTCCAGTTTTAGTTTTATCACAGTCCTGTGGTTGCCTCATTGATCTCTTCTAGTCTTCCTCAAACATGCATGACTTGGACGCTGGTGTGTGGAGTTGGCAGACAGGGGCTTGCTCCCAGCTCGGCCACAAACTTATTGCAAAACCCAGATGGAGTGTTACCACTGGCTCTGTTGCTTCCCACCTGCTCATGGTGCAGCTGGGTGACAGCAACTGGCACTCTGAGGCTGTCACCAGATGATTTAACTGCTACCTGTAAACACTACCTTCAGAGGAGCAGTCAGTGCTCACATTGCATCTTCACAGAATTAGAGAGAAGTCAAAGTCCTCTGCTCTTTATATGCTTTCTTTTTCCTTCAGATGAAATTCAAGACTGTGTAGGCTTATTCTTGGAGGGTTAATTGTTTCCTCACAAAGTAAACAGCATTTTTCTCTCTGGCTGAAGTTATGCAAGAATTTTGTATCATTTGTCTGGCCCTGAGGGTGTCCGAGCAGCCACCGGCAGCAAACCCCCTACCCACACACACTGCAACATCACCCAGTGAGACAGCCCCACTTCCCCAAGCTCTGGCTGTGTTAGAGACAGGATACCGCAGTATTTAGAAATGGAAACTCTTACCCTGCTCCTTTTCCCTAATTGTACGCACATTTTGTCTGTGTGGTTTTCAGACTTGCCTGTGAATGGGAGCAGCTGAGAGCCAGAGGCAGCGGAGAAGTTTCTTCCATACTGGTGCATTTTTATTGTCACAGGCTGAGCTGAGCTGTGACTGCTATGAGGAGAGTGCAGGAGGAGGAGGGTGTGATGAGGAACCTCTTCCTTGGGGTGGCAGTGGCAGGAGAAGGTGGCCAAGCACTACAAGGTGCCTGCATTGCCTGTGCTGGGGTCAGCTGGTGGTGCAGAGCCCTTTCGGTGAGGGCTGGACCAGGATCTTTGGTGGGGCACCAAGTGCTGTGCTTCTGTGTCCTTTCTCATGCAGGCATGGGCAGAGAGGACTGCTCTGGTGGACATCAAACAGGGTGAGCGGTGAGGCTTGGATGTACTGGGGGGGGGTGGTTGATCCCTTTTGCCCATAACTAAATGCTGGAGAAGATGGAGGAGCTCTGCAGTGTGAAAACAGCCCAGCTAGGTCTCCCTGTGCTGCTGCCCCAGAGGCTCGTTGCAGAGGTTCAGGGCTGGCCCTACAGCCAGGCTAAGGCCTGCAAACAGCTTGTGCTGGAAGGGCAGAAATGTAGGGCAGAGTTGAGCCTGGTGTCCAAAGGGAGATTCCAGAACTCCCCATCCAGTGCAAGACAGGCTCCCGGTGAGCGAGACTGGGTGCTGGAGTGAGCCCCCTGTGCTTGCAGATGTGTCCCTAAAGCACCCTGGGTTAGTCTCAAGACCCTCTGAGGAATGCTTTCTCAATGACACAGTGCTGCCATGCCTGTTCTTCCCAGGGATTTGGCTCTAATTTATATAAGGATGAATTGCTATAAAGAGTCTCTATTGTCATATTGTAAAATGACAACTGGACCCTCTTGATGTAAAGATTAGGATCAGAATCATCATATGCTTCTGTGGTGGCCCATGGTGAGGCGTGGGCCTGCTTCCATCTTAGGAAGCAGCAGTGGGGAGAAAAAAGAAAAACCGCTTCTAAACACAATTTCCAAGCCACCTTTGATTGAGGGGAGTTAACCTGGGCAAACCCAGGACGAGCGAGAACTCTGCCCCAGGGCTCTGCTTTCAGCCCTAGCTTTGTTTGAGGTTGGTTGGTTGATTCTGTTTTTCCGTTGGATTTTGTTGTTGGTTTGCGTTTGGTTGGTTGTTTTTTTTTT
>VWZY01003086.1:88270-124434 GCA_013399075.1 Chloroceryle aenea
GCAGCGCGGTAAGTGCAGAGGGGTGCGGGGCGAGCCCCGGCGCGGAGCCGCTCCCGCGGAGTGTACTGGACCGCCCGTCGCCCCGGTCCCGGGTGGAGCGGAGCCGGCTGCAGCCCCTCGGTGCAGGGCACGTACTCCAAAGCTGCTTCCCGGCTGCTGGGGCAAATCCGCGCAGACTTCCTTACGCGGTTCCTCTGCTCTTTCTCCTTTATTTTTTCTGTTGTTCTGAAAGTGGCAAATCGTCAAAAAAAAGTTGCTGTAACTGTTTCAGAGCTGTGGCTTTATTGAAAACGACTCCCTGAGTGGAGGCGAGAGCAGCCCGCGAGTCGGTGGGAGTGTTGGCAAATCAAATGTCGTTTGTAGGTGGGGGGAAAATTCTGGCAAAATTGTTCCGTAAGCGCGTTCTCCAGGTTTGCAGCCTTGCTCGCCTCGTGAGCTTAACGAAAACCAACGGGAAGTTTTAAAGCAAGAGGAGAAAATACACGGGACCTCTAAGAGAAGTGCTTTCTGCCTGCTTTTGCTGGTGTGCTGGGATTCCTGGAGTGAGCGGCGCTGGGTGTGAACGCTTGGCCGGCTGCCTCCCTGGCAGCGTGGACACAGGGGGCTGCTCTGGGGAGACTGAGGGGGACCAGGCTTGCTGGATTGGTGGAGAACTTAAGCCTCTGGGAGCAGGATCGCTCACGGTGTGTTCAGAAAGCAAGAGCCGGCCTGCTCTGTCCCCACGTCTTCCTTCATCTTATCTCTTGTCACTCAGAGGCTTTTGGTGGAACCAACCCATCAGTCCACCCAGAGCTGAGCCATCTGCCGGGAGCGAGGCTGGAGGAGGTGGGGATGGGCACATGAGCTGGATGTACCTGCGGGAAGGTCCTTTGAGCTTCCTGGTGCTAGACCAGGGTTGAGGTATTTCTTTCAGCCTTTGGTACTGAAGGCAAGACGTTATTGCTGAGTTACAGTACTGAGTTTTGTTTCTTGGCACTCATAGGTGGTGAGTAGAGGGGTGGTGCTTGAGACTCTCTCAGTTCCTATGGTTTTCTAACAGATCATCAGCACCTCAGTTCTCTCTCTTCCTGCTCCTCCTCAAGGGACATGTTTGTTTCAGGCATCCATGTCCTTTGGGTTGCAGAGAGAGGCTGTGGGCACATCCTATAAATATAGCTTTACTTAGAACTTGGGTAGACTGTCATTTAACAACAAAAAAACTACAGCTTTAGTGGGTGTGAAATTAGAAGGATACAGCTTTCTTGTCATAAACCACCCTTATTAGTGGAATGGATGAAATTTTTGTTTAATATGAAAGATTTTTCCCCTAATGGCAGAGTGGGCCTACAGAGGCCAAAAAAGGGTCTTTTAACTGCTGCTTTTCCCTAGTGGAGTCAGCTGGACCTTCAAAATAACTTTGAAGAAGTTACACCACCATTAATAGGGCTGGTGTTGGTGTAAAAATATCATCCAAAAATCACACCCTTAATTGGC
The DNA here is from genome assembly GCA_013399075.1 of Chloroceryle aenea. Classification (NCBI taxonomy): domain Eukaryota; kingdom Metazoa; phylum Chordata; class Aves; order Coraciiformes; family Cerylidae; genus Chloroceryle; species Chloroceryle aenea. The sequence continues at coordinate 89,744 of VWZY01003086.1, forward strand.
ATTACTGTGTTGTCAAACCTTTCGCAGTGCTGCCTTATTCTCTGACAGCCATAGTATTTTAATTGTGTCCACATATCCTGTCTCACAGGCAAAGCTCTGAGCAGGATTTGTTGGATTCATTGTAGTGGCTGGAGCTTTACCTTCTCCAGGAAAGCCAGTAAAGCAATCCAGAGCAGCTGAGGACTTCAGTCTTGGGGTCTCCTCTGGGGTTCCATTCCTGTGGGACTGCTGGTCTGAGCAGGCTACAGTAAGCTGGCTTGCAAGCTGTACTGGGATAATGAATAGGTGAACACTGCCTTGAAGGGTAGCTAAATATGAGGAAAAATGTCTTTCTTTTAATTCAAATCCATTTCTGTGATTGGAGAGATCTCTCACTGTTTGCCTTACATATGTCTGTCCACTTTAACACTGTTTTGGTTGCTTTAGGTGATGATGTGGCATTATGTACTTCTAAATTTATCTGATCTCCTAAGATGGAAGGAGCTGTGTTGGTGCAGTTTTGTGCTCTGAGTGGTAGGTAGTCTTTCAGAGGTGATGATGAGCAGAGCATTCCACAGTGTTTGGTGGCATTAAAAGTGACATTCCAGTGGCATCAGCATCTTCTGTTCTTCTCAGGCATGCAGCATGGGACAGTCACGACCACTGATGTACGTGCGGGCTGCCTTAGCATAGCTGAGGATCAGCTGGCCCACTGGAAAAGACCTGAGAGCACACAGGAGTCTGCAGCAGAGGCTCATGAGAGGAGCTTTACTCTTGTGCGTGCAAGATGAAGCACACCAGACATCCCAGGGTGGCCTGTGGGTCACTATAGGGCAGCAGCACAGTGAGGGAATGGCTTCTCCTTCTCAAGTGCTGTCTTTTGGGTTGGTATTCAGTCCCGTTATTACACTTTTTGGAAATAATTTGTTTTGCTGGACAGTTCCTCAACAGTGGGAGGCACAGTGCTGGGGCATTTCCAGGTTGCCAGAACCACTCTAGTCCATTCCTTTGGATCTGCAGAAGCAGAGGGTGTTTACATCCCATCTTCAGTCCATGACCTGCTTTCACTCCATGTTAAAAATTATGCTTTTTGTGCCTTTTTTTCCTGTGTGTTGTGAGTTGGAACCTCTAAGGTCTCCTATGGCTCTCATTTCTCTGGTGTCTGGTATCTGTTTTCAGTTCTCAAAGCCTGCGTAGATACTCTTGGGTATGGAGAGTACCTTGGCTATCCTTCCTTGTCATCCTTTTGCGCTTAGAGTTTTGCATTCCATGTAGACCAAACCACACCTACTGCCAACCATGCCTTTCACAGCTGCCGCCTGTCCTTTATTCCGTGAGATGACAAATATGTACAATGCTGGGCTTCTCTTTTGAGCTGTTCTTTGGAAATTTTTCCATGCCTGGGAGTTTCTTCTGCTAGTTTGTGGGTAAGATTTAAATGCTTCTGGCAAAACCAGAAGTGTCCTTTAAATTATTCAGAGATTTTTGTGGTTGGTGAAAGACTTACAGTGGGCCCATGTGTTCCTACAGCTGCCGCCTGGCTTTTCAGCATCATACTCTGAAGAAACCAGACTGCTGATAGCTGGCCCACCAGTGCGTGCCTCTTTTCATGAGCCTTCAACCCTGGGACAACCGTGATCTCAGGTGGTCTCATGTTTCCCCAGGAGAGGGCTTTGCCTGCTGGGAGCAACTCTTCCTCCTCTTTCCTGAGGTGTTTCTTTTCTAAGTTGTATTGTGGATCCCTAATGGCAGGAGGAACCTTGACTCATAATTATTCTGATTCTTATCTCCCCTTGGATGCACCAAGGGCCAGTGCCTTTAGAATAAGGCTCTGATACAGGGATATGGTCTCATGCATACACTTTTGTTTAGCTTTTTCCCGTCATTCTCCTGCATCAGATATTTGGATTTCCTTCCAGCTCATTGACATAATATTAACCTTCCATTTTTATTTATTTTTTTTTCTGGAAGTGGCATGTTGTGTTTAATAACAGGGGCCTGGATTTAATATCCCAAAAGGTCCTATTCCATGTCTGTATAGATCAGAAGCTAAAAGAAAGAGACTTCAGAAAGGGGCTTTCCAAAAAGTTATTTGTTTTCTCCTGCTTACATTATTGTCATCTTTTTTATAAGAAATGCAGCTTATCCCACTTAGATATGAAAATATTGCAGCTCACTTGTGGCCTGGATCATCATCTTCTGCTGCTGAACATGATTAGAGGAAGACCAGACCCTTCAAGTTACCTTTTCATTCTTGTGTGTTACAAACTCAATACATTATTAATTAAAATTAAGCTGGGTGTGCTTTAAGAAAGATGTACATTCCTGTCTGTCTTGTTTGCTAATGAACTCTGTGAATTGAATTCAAAATTAGGGAGGCATTTAAGCACTGTCACTGATCCACACATGCAGTTTGCCCTGACTTCATTGTCCAGATGTGACCTCTAGGCTTCCTGCATGGGGGCAACTGTGGAAGTAAATGTTTGACCGGGAGATGTCACTGATGTTTATTGTTGGGTGCACTAGAGCTAGTGGCTTTCATCAGTGTGGTCTTGTTTTTATGAATGAAGGCAGGCAGTGAGTGCTGAGCTGTCCAAACCGGTGCCAGGAATCTAGTGTTGTAGGGACGTGGGTGGAGATGGGAGTGTGGGAAGCGCTTCTGTGCTGGTAGTCCTACTGTGATACAGCTGCGTGTCCAGCCTCAGGCACGATGGATGGATGGATGGATGGATGGATGGATGGATGGATGGCCACACTGCTGCTGCAGTCTGGAGGTGGTCTGGCTTAGAGAGAAGTCACAAAGAAGTACATCACACACTTCTTTTGGTGGAGTAAAGGTTTATAAAGTGTCTCTTTTCATCTCCCAGAGCCATTCTGACCTATTTCGTTAGGATTTTCTTGTTTGTTTGTTTGATCCTTAGCATGAAACTTCTATCTGGCTGAACTAAAAGATATTCTTTAGTTCTGGTTTTTACTCCTGACTTTATTCAGTGAAAACACCTTGGAGATGAGGAGCTCATCTTTTCCTCTATCCACAAAACCTTTTGGTAACTGCTAACACCTGTAGGTGTATAGTCATATTGGTCTAGGCTTGTTATGGAGGAAGAGGGAAAAAACAATTCCTGGGGCTTGGATACGTGACTCTTTGGAAGTAGAAAATAAAACCAGCAAAGATTATATCCCCAATGGAGCTGGCAAAAGGGGTCTTATGGGTGTTCTTAACCCTCCTCACTGCAAAGTCAGACAGGTTAACTCAAACCACCTTTGTTTATGACTTAAATTAGCTGAGTCTGCACTAGCACAGTGAATGTTCTTTCTGTCCCTCCTGCCAGACGTGTGGTGGGGGACTACCAGCCAGCTGCTGGTCCTTAGCCAACTCCTGCTATAGCTGTGTCCAGGAGAGACCTTCTGTGTGTTACCCAGGCTTTAAATGAGAGCCGAGTCATTTGTCCAGTATCAACTTAACCATGTTTGTCAGGCAGAATCAACTGTGCCCCTTACACTCACATTTGTGCTGTCCTAAGTCATTTCAGCTTGGCAGCTATCCCCCAGCTCTCTTCTCCGTTCCCATTAACCGTTCTTTCTGGGAAATTTCACAGGTCACTGGCGCACTGTGGCCGCCTTCAGGAGTGGGACCAGCTGAACTCCTTCAGGTGTCTGTGTGGTTCAGATAAAGCAGCTCTTTTACCCTTGGAAGGGCAGACCTGTTCTGTCACCTGAGGGTTTGTGACCTGTTTAGGATGATAGCAGATACACATGCATGGGCAGAGATTGAGGGGATGCCTGTGAGATTTCAATTCCCATTTAGATTAAAACATGATTTGTTGTCTTTGTTTCTGTGACAATCCCATTCAGAGTTTTTTCTTAAAAACTCTTAACACTTTTGCTCTCCTGTAGTGGTTAGAGGTTACGTGTGAAAAAGGAGGAGGAAAATAGAAAAGTGCTGTTTTGTTTGTGTCGTGAATCTTCAGGCAGGAGAGAGACAGAATACATTTAAAACTCTGAAGTGTTGTGTAGCCTGAAACCTTTCACAGGAGAATTCTACTTTAAGTATATGGCTGGAATGGAAAAAAAAAAAATTGCTTCTGCAAATGATGATTTTTTTAAAGAATTAAAACCAACTGTTTAGAAATGATTAATTATTGTAACATGTGAGTGCTGTGAAGTTTCATCTGTTCACAGTAGTATTTCAAATGATTTAAAGTTGTTTGCTCTAGGTTTGCTCTTACCATGTCATTAGACGTCATGGATTTGTTCCAGCTGTCCTCCACAAATGTATCACTCGTGATGGATTTTGCATGGGAACAGGCTGCCAGATTTTAGTTTTGATACTGAAGCTCAGTTTTATTTTAATTTCAATATAGTCCTTGTAAAGTGTGTGGTTTGTTTTGTTTTTTTTGTTTTAATGGAGTTTTAAGAGAAGATAGCAGCAACAATGTGGGGCAGAGTTATTGGACCTGGCTTGCACCTTCTGGAACTCCTTGAGACTGGGATCAGGGTGGGCATCTGTGCAGATATCTGACCCCTCTGACCACTGCCAGACCTCTTTCTCTGTGCCTGATCAGTGCTTCTGGCAGAAGGCAGCAGTCCTTTCATTTGCTGGCTGCAGAGTTCCCATGAGCACTTCCTAATTTGCTTTAGGCAAAATCAAGTGGATTATCTCAAACCACTAATTAGACTATTGAAGATAATCCTGCTGGTTTTGGGGGTTGTCCCCTTCCTTCCTGAAGGGAATTAGGGAGGACTGAGAGGCTGCTCAGTGGCCACATCTGAAGGGAGGTGGGCTGTTGCTGAATGAAGGACAGGCAGCTGTAGGTCTTCTCACCAGTGCAGCTTGCCCAGTGGCCCTAGTGGGTCTATTGAGGTTTATTATTTTTTCTTACTCAGTTTTCATAACCAAACCACCAGCATTGGGTAGCATGTGATGTTCTCCTCTTCTGAACTAATCTGCCTCCTGTATGGAGCTGCCTCCTGCATGTCATATAATCTATATAACATCTAACACACCCAGTCTTTCAAGATCATCAGACAGTATGATTCATGTATGAAACTTGGCTGGCCACTTGGAAAGGATATAATCTGATACAGGGAAGATGTATTTGGGGGATTACCCCTCGGTTCCAAATTGGAAATAGCATAAATGGCTCTGCTCGTTAAGAGCAACTGCAGTGTGCCCTGAAACTTTGGTTTGCCTTTAGAAAGCAGATTGCTGCTTTGGGTTTGCTCTGATGTGCAGTTTGTTTAGTGGCATCACTGCTTGAGTATCCTGAAGGATATGTCCTGTGGAAAGTGTTTGTAATAATTCATAGGCTTTTCTCAAACACAGACATTAAAAGCAAGAGCATGTGATAAGCAATCACTCTTCATTTGTATTCAAGACTTTTGCATTCTCCTCAAAGTGTTGACACAGTGCACTATACCCTGGGGTGCTGAAAGTGTCTGAATGTTTAGGATATGTAAAAGAACAAGAACGTGTCTCTTCAGTCTGGGCAAACAGGTTAACTTGAGTGCATCACTTTTATTCCTACATTTAAGTAGACTAAAGTAAGGTGCAAGAAATCAAAAAGGAAACTCATTGCTATACTTTTACTAAAATCTCTCTGTAAGGACTGAAAAAATAAATGAGCACTTTCTGATTGTTATTGTGAAGAAGCATACCTCTAGATTATACAGTTGCACGTATTTAGTTGATTCCTTGGTACACTGTTACTGTGCTTAGTGGTTGCTAGTCTCTTGAGTCTATAAACAACATCTTGTCATGTGCTTGTGCAGTGCCAGTCACTGTGGCACTCTAACATGCAAATAACATTCTGTGTGCTGCCACAATCTTGATACTGGGGAAAAACCCCTCTAAAATAGGCAGTGAAGTGTGTCAGGCAATTTAAATAAAATAGTCTCCACTGGGTTTAAAATGAAACGTTTCAATTTCTTTTTAAGCCTGCTTTTCTAAAACTCATTTAAAGATTCTAGACAGCATCTGCCATCAGCGACATCCTTATGTTTTGGCCCCAGCCCTGAGAATGCAAAGCCCAGGACATTCATGGTGGTCACTAGGATGGGGACCAGGGCTCAGTGTTCACAGGCAAGCACTTGGGCAGGAGCAGAGCTCAGGATTTCTGTAATAATGCTGGTAACACCCTCTAGTTGTTTTTCAGTATCATTTTCTCCTGATGGGTAAGTTAAGTAGGTCTTGTTTCCCCTTTGAAAGGAAGGCAAAGTTAAAGAAGAAAAATGCTTTCTTCAATTCTTGTTTTCATCCTCATTCCATTGCACAGATTTTAGGTTGCAGAGTGAGAGTTGTCCATCTGACCCACCTCCCCTCCCCTCCTTATTGACACTGATATTAGAACTATGGGAAAACTTAGACTGTTGGCAAAATGGGTGGAAAATCAAATGTTGAATGTTTTACTTGAACATTTTGTGGTTTCTCCTGAAATTCTTTGTCTGAAACAATGATGTTATTTGTTCTTTTTTTGGGGGGATTGCTTTTTATATGAAAAAATATGCAATGTCATTGTGGATTGCAGAAGATTTTACAGTAATGGCACAAGTTCTCTACAGTATTTTTTAATTTATTTTTAAACATCGAAAAAAGGACAGTTGCAAACTGAAAAAAAAAAATTGTCTGTTTTGATGGTGAAAAATGGTTTGTTGGCAGATTCTTACAAATACATTTAGAATTAAAATGTTAGTGATTTGGAAAAATCTTGAAGTAGAGTAATTTCCCATGACCCCCTCTTGGAAGCTTCTAAGTTTTGCATTCTTTGCTCCAGCACAATTCCCACTGAAGAAATACTTCAAAAAAATAACCCAAACCAAAACAAACCCAAAAAACAAGATTATGGATTCTTTTAAAAATGTCATTCCTTGCTTTTTGGGTGCTGTACTGAGTTGTGTTTATGTATCGTAATCTTATCCTGCTTTTATATGATCAAAATTAAGCATTTATGGATTTGTGTGGAATCTGGAAAAGAGATGAACAAGATACAGAGTCATTGTTCTGCTGAACTTGCAGGCTGTGGATGCCCAGGCTCTTCCAGATGGATAGTGGGAAGCAGAAAAAAATGGTGCGTTTGTGCTGATGTGGATGAAAGGACCTTCTACTGTATATCTTCTGCCCTTTTAGACAGGCTGGCTTTTACTGCGATGCTTGCACTGTGAAGTTGTCACTCAAAGCTTATTCCTTTGTTATTTCAGAATTACTGAGACACTTAATTGGCTGTTCATTAACTGCCTTAGAGAAAAATAAGATCTGATTAATCATTATTTCAGCAAATCGTAGCCTGTTCTGAAGGCTAATGAAACAAAGCAGTGAAGAGCTGGCTCCCTACAGTCTGCTGTAACCTGCCCTGGCTGTGCAGCCCTCAGTGCCTGGCCCTGACCTGGAGGGTTTGAGGTGCATGGAAATTGGAGGGGTCCCCAGTGTGAATCTGGGGTGGGGAGCATAGAGTCTCATGTTGATGGGATGAAGACTACGAAGCGCTGACCAGAGCGCAGTGAGGATGATGACTGTGCCTGGTAGAGGTACAAGTTGTGAAAATAGACTAGGGCAGCCAGCAAGCAAGGCGTCTGTTGGCTGCAATTCATGACCTTTGAGATCACTTCACTTCCTCTTTGTCACTTTTTTGTAAGCAGTCATCTGTAACTGATCAAGGTCAAATTTCTGAGCTGAGATCTTGAATTCATCTTTAAAGAATGTATATTTTTCTCTGAAATAGTCCTAGATTGTACATTTCAAGTTTTACCTGACACATGCCGATTCCAAACATAACTCAGTAAGTAATGCAACAGGGAAGATGAAACCAGTACCTTTGCTTTAGAATAAAGGTTTAAAGTTTGAAGAAAGGAAAACCCTGCAGTTGCATAATTCAACTGTTAGAAATCCTACACAAGATATTTGCAGAATTTAAAAAACAGGTTTCTTACATGAAATTGCTTTGCCACTTTCTGGCCCAGAGTTAGTTTCCCACAGAGCTTTTCTGTTTTCTGCCATCTTTTTGTCTTCCATCCTTCCTTTTCCAAGACCCCTGATGCTTCCTTTTAATCTCTTTTAGGGGTCCTTGTTTAAAAGCAGCAATAGCTGCTCCTCCATCTGCCTAGGGTTGGCAGAGAGAGTAAAAGCATAATAGAAACCTCTCATTTCTTTGCCAAGTGGAGCTCCTTCAGCCTCCCTGTGTAATTTGATTTAATAGTGTTTGAGACATTGACAATGTTGACATGCAGATTACATGGAATTTGCTTTCAAGGAAGTTGGGGAATAGCTCAGCCACTGATGGCTTGCACTTTACCCTTTTCAAGACCTAAACAATCAGGAAAATCCTATAGCACATTTGCACTAGCTGGTAATGCAGTGCTTAGGACCCTAAGGTGAGGTTGGTCCTGGATGAGCAGGACTCAGGAGTCTTGATGACTACCCCTTCTTCTCTGGTGTATGCATGTTTGGTAACTTCACAATTGGTTTAACTTTTCCCTGTGCAGAATTTGGGAAGAAGAGGAATTTCCTTCTCTTTGGAGTCTTTGCAAATTGTATTTGCAGATACAAACCAGAAATAGATCAAGAATAATAGAAGAACAGTAACAGAATAATTAAATGAAGAAAGTTTTCTTTCAATAAGAAAATGATAGAATCGCTTAGGTTGAAAAAGACCTTCAAGGTCATGAAGTCTAACCATTAATCTAACTTTACCAAGTCCACTGCTAAACTGTGACCCTAAGCACTGCATCTATACAACCTTTAAACACATCCAGGGATGAGGACTCCAGCACTGCCCTGGGCAGCCTGGGCCAGGCCACGATAACCCTTTTGGGAAAGACATATTTGCTAATACCCAACCTAAACCACCCTTGGCTCAATTTTGAGGTTGTTTCCTCTTGTCATATCCCTATCTCCTTTGGAGCAGAGGCTGACCCCACCTGACTCTAACCTTTCAGGGAGCTGTTGAGAGCAACGTCTCCCCTGAGCCTCTTTTTCTCCAGGCTGAACAGCCCCAGGTCCTCAGCTGCTCCTCACCAGACTTGTGCTCTAGATCCTTCCCTAGCTTTATTGCCCTTCTCTGGACATGCTCCAGCCCCTCAATGTCCTTCTTGGAGTGAGGGGCCAAAAACTGAACTTAAGATGCAAGGAGCAGCCTCCCCAGTTCCCATTCCAGGGGGATGATTCCTGCCCTAGTCCTGCTGGCAAAGCAGGTAGTGGTAGTAGTAGAAAGGTTTCTTTTGTTAGTAGAATAAGCTGAGATGGTTTCTTACTTAGCTGACAGCAACACTGGAGAGGAATGGGAATCTTGCAGTGCAACCTATGCAATGCCTTTGTTGCCACCAAGGCCGTTTGAGACCCATCAAAGCCTGGAGACCAGGTGCCTGGGCTTCGCTGAGTCTCAAGGGGCCTCACTGGGCCTTACCAGAGCTGACTCAGTGGAGGGACTTGGCATTGGCTGTGGGGACAGCAATGGCCCCAGCACTGTGGAGGTGGCCCTGAGCAAGGGGGGCTGGCACCCTTTGGTGTGGAGGCTATGGTCCCCTCTGCACTGGGCACCTGGGGAAAGGGATACAATGGCCTCAGTGGCCCTGTGAATTTCCCCATCCCAGGGTTTGGTAGGTGGGAACAAGCTGGTTAAGGGCCCCATTTGGGTGAAGGACGCAGCCCCAGTGCTGCCCTGGCTGTACCTGGGTCAGGCAGCCTTAGGCATGGCTTTAAAATACAAAGCAGATTCCTCAAGCATTGCAGGGGGGGTAAAAAAGTGAATTAACCATATCATAGGCACATGGTACTTCCCTGCTCAGATTACACTACAAAATCTGGGCAGTTCCTAAGATAGAGCTGGAAAAGGGGATTTGGGAGTGCAAGCAGCACTTGGAGCAGAGCACAGCTGACATGGCTGGGAACAAAAGGTGAGAGGAGAACCCACTGCATCTGCCTTGCTGCACACTAGCAGAAATCCTTCCTGACTGGATGGACATTTGTCGCAAATTCCCTGGGAGAAGTGTAAAGTAACTTTGTGTGAGTGTTGGCTTTGCTTTGTGCCTTGCGTTTCTGCTAAGATTGCATCTGGCTGTGTTTTCTCTTTGATTTTGTACTTTGTTTTCCAGATTTACTTTCTAACTGCTCATCAGACTCTAAAGCTCTTGTTAAAAATCTTCTGTTTGATGCAGTTTAAAAACTTTAGATATGAGTTGATTTGCTTTGTTAGGACTGCTAAAGCTGTTCCTGCCTTGCTCGTGGACAAAGCTTTTTGCAGTACGGATATTTTTTTTACAAAATAACTCCATAAGCAACACATGTGTTTGTGCTATTAGTCAGATCTTCACAGACTTCTTTTTTTCCTCTTCTCAGAAGTGAGCTTCTTACAAAAACAATTATTTTCAATGCCGCTTCTGGCCTTTTGACTGGGAATTCAGAGAGCGCTTTACCTCACATACTGAAGCGAAAGTTCGGTTTGTTTTTGTTAATGTAAGTCAAGAAGTAGCAATGATTCAGTGTGACAGGCTGAATGTGAGCCATATGAGCTGAGCTGCACAAGCATAAAGGATGATTGTGCTGCAAAATATCTCCAAGTAATTTAGATTTTGACACACTTACCACTTCTCAAGTTGCATTTCCCCCCTCCCTACTGCTCCTGCCCTTCCCCCATCATCCAGGATCTGATGCGATGGAAAAAATATATGCATTGTCTCTGGGAATAGTAACGGTTGGGCTGAAAGTGCTTTGCTTTTGCGAATTTTACTATAGCAATGTGAGGGCTTCACAAAGAGGTGATAATAATTATATATGCTTATGTACGTAGTCTTAAATTAACAACTTTATGGGTGTAAATAGCTCAGTTTTGAGGTGAAAGTTCTTATCACTCAGAGCATGCCAGTGTCATCTACTTCTCCATTTCACTAGCAGGTTTTGAAACACACCAGTATGTGGTAGTTTTCTGATGTAAGGAGGGTAACTTTTGCACTGAGACTCTGGAGCACAGCTCGCATGCAGCTCCTGGTGCGTGTGACAAGAGTTGCATGTTAGGGAGGACTGTGTGTCCCCAGGAAGCCCAGGGAGTCGGGCAGCATGCCACCACAGTCCCACGCTTGGGCGGAGGGTTTTACAGTGCCATTTTTTTCCAATTAAGCGCTATTGATTTATTTTGTGCATGCTTAATGTTTTTTGGTGGGTTTTTTTGTGGTGATAGACCCTTTTTTTTAAGGAAAAAAAAAAAAAAACCAACCCAAAAACCTACAAACAAATAAAACCACAAAAAAATCTGTAGTTTCTCTGTATGAATGGCAAATGAAGCTGTTTTAGTGTTGACTCGAAAGATACATACTCATAGCAGGATTCTATGTCCAGCTTTTTTATTGATTCAACATCTGCATGTCTTAGCATTTGGATGTAGGAAGAAATAGCAAATGGCAGCTCATTTCTAGCTGGGGTTTCTTGCTGGTAAGTGTAAGGTGGGGAGCTCTGTGTGTGAGTGTAACATAGTAGTGTGACATCTATAAGACATATTTTAATGTCTCTTAAACTTGTACTAAGAGAAGAGAATTCTATCTTTGTGTGTTGTGCAGATACAACAGACCCATACCAGGGTAAATGAGAACAGAATTTGTTTTTTCAGTGAATATTTTCTAACCCATTGGCCCATCATGAGTCTCCTCCTGAAGTTATTAGAAAGGACCCTACTGACAGTGATGGAAGTGGGGATGAAGCCAGTCATTAAGATGGTCTAGATGGTAACATACCTTTACTGTTTAATGTTGAATGTGAAGTTTTTATAGTAACAAACCAAAAATTGTACATTGGATGCTATTTTTAAGGCGAAATCCCAGCAAAATGTCTGTCATCAGGTTCCAAATGATTCCTTGCTTTGCTTTAACAATGAGCTATCCTTTATATGGTCTTAATTTATGGAATGTTAAATACTTTCTGGCATTACTGTGCCCCTGCAGGAAGAACAGATGGCACTTTTGAATGAGTTTTGCTATGGGATGAAATGTCCTCAACAGACCATATCCAGCTGTAAGAAAGGAATAGCATTTGTGTAAAATAAACAGGGTAGGGTTCCTCCCCTGAAGGACAACCAGTGCCTGCAGGCTGAGGTGGTAGTGTGCATTGGGAGGTAAGGTGGAAAGCTTGACATCGTTTTAAAGGTGAATACTTATTTTGGTTAAACATCCCAAGTGGGAAATTGTAATCTCTAAGGATTTGGAAGGCAGCAGTCACTATGTAACATTGTCATACATATTGACAGTAGTCTGTGTATAACAGGAGTGTGTTAACATTTATAATCAGATAGATTGGCTACATCTTCCATCTTGTTTCCATGCAATGAAGTTCCATCTTGTTTGATTTATAGAGCTTTGGCTCTGAGAATAGCGTGGAAGCAATGAAGACCTAGATCCTGACAGTCCTTATCCTGTCCATGTGTAAGGTAGGCAACCCTACAAAACTGAGAATATCTCTATTGTGACGCACAGCTTGCATTCTCCATAAAAGTTAGTCTGACATGTCAAGCAGAGGATTGACAGAATTGTGGGAAGCTACACCACTTTCCCTCCCATTCTTCTAAGAAGCTGCTGGGATGATGGAATCCATCATTTTTCAGAGTTCTGTTGCAGTTCTTCCAGTTGGCCTCTTGGGGAATGACTGCTTTCTTCTCATTGGCCTTTGCACTTCTGTGGTCCACATTTGGTGAAGGAATATCCACTTTAGTTTATCTGCCTTTCTTACAATTCTTTACATGTTGTTTATATTCTCCATTGAGTTGTCCTTTGCAAATTGAAGAACCACAGGCTTTTCTGCTTTATTTATGTGAAAATAAGGTAATTAATCACATGAGGTCCCCATGTGGTGCATAAAGACAAGCTCACATACATCATAAACAGATTGCCAGTTGCCCTCTGAAGTTTTGATCACCACTGACTAGAGGAAGCCTCATCAGTGAGGTACCTTCTAGAAGACTGAAGTTAAACTGAACATGGGATCTTAAATTTAAATTCATGGTCCCTGACAAGGCTTAGGGCTGAGCCAGCCACTAGCTGAATGACAGATGCTCCCTATTAACCCCTCTCCCCTCCCAAAGGAGAAGAGAAAGGGAATGAGAGTGTTATGTATTAGAAAACTAAACTAGCTTTAATGAAATAATAATAATAATATGTAATATATACAAAACCAATATCAAACCAAACCACCCTGATAGCGATTGCATCACAACTAAGGCTGTGGAACAGGCACTGGGGAAGTCCCAGACTGGATTCAGGAACTGGATTCAGGAACACATGGATTTGGATTGAAGTTGGAATGGGCAGAGTCCTCCTCGGCAAGTGAAGAAACCTTGAGACTCATGATACCTCAGCTTTATACTGAATATGATGTACATGGGATAGAATCCCTTGTTGGTCAGTTTAGGGTCACCTGCCCTGGCTCTGCCCTGCAAGTGCCACCTCTTACTTACTGCACCCCAACATGGTGCCCGAGATTTAGCAGTGACCTTGGTCTGCACACACCAATCCTTGGTAGTAACTGTAAATATGGAGCATTATTACTGCTTGAATCAGAGACTGTGAAAGTCTGCTGTTAGCTTCAGACAGTGCAATTTCTGAGAAGATACTGTGCTGAAAAAGAAAATCACTGAACAGAATTAGCTCTGTTCTAACCCCAACCAGGACAGTCCCCTTTGTTCTATTCTCTTTCTTTGTACTTTGAATACCTAAGATCACTGTAGCAGCAACTTGCTTTCAGAAGTGATTCCACAAAGATTTAGTACCTTTGTATTCTTAGAAATCTAGGGAAAATCTTTCCCCTCCCAGCCTCCCAAACCAGTCAGGTGGGTGTGAACGTCTGACTGGGCTGCCAGAGCATTTAACATCACTCTGGTGTGAGGCAAGGCCGTGCCACAGGAAGGCTCTCTGCAGGTGCCTCTTTCTGCCGGATGGCTGCATGCTTGCCTGGCCTTGGAGCCTGCATTCATAGAAGCACTAGTGGAGGAACTTGAGAGAGGACTGGAAAGGTGGAATAACTCTCATTTCATAATCTTTCCTTGGTGTTTGGTGTGTGTGTGTTTGTTTATTTTGGGTTTGTTTGATTTGGGTTTTTTTAGCACCAAACGTTCTGTGATTTTGGGACACTTTATTTTATCTTGTGCATATTAGTAACTTTGTCATCTTAATTTTTCTTGCCAGTCAGGTGCTGGACTGTGCATAACAAGCATCTCATTCTTCTTTCATTGTATTAATGATTTCTTCTCTCTTGCATAAATCATCTTCACAGTTGTAGGATTATTCAGCTGAAAACAAAATAGCTTCCTCTCCTTCCAGGAGAAAATGAACCAAATATGCATATCTATTAGAATGCACGAAGACCAAAAAAATTGCACACGTTAGTCAATACCACCTTTTGTTCAATGTATAAAAATCAGAAGTTAAGAATGTTCAACAAAAACAAGGTGTTGAGAAAGGAAGTGTTTAAATTATATGCACCTCTATAAGGGTAACATAGAAAAATATTGAATCAGCATTTTATATTGGTGGGAGTACCTGCATGTACATAATTGAATTCAAAAACAGTGCTCTCATCAGTTGATTTCTCTAGATTCTCTCTTCAACATCAGAGGAATACCTGGGTGTTATCTGACATGAAAATCAAAGTTTACATCGGTGCTTTCATTTCCCAAAAATTTTATACAAGGATATGGGGCTAGTTTACTTTTCAGTATATTTGAAATGAGCTGCTTTTTTTCTCAAAGGTGTTGGAGAAGTCTGCTTGGCTTCTTCAGTGATAACTTCTCTTCAGCAATTAAACTTTCAGTTTTGTTAGGTATTTTACAAACATTGTATGTTCCTCATTAGAACAAAGCCAAAATTTACAGCATCAGTGTTTCCTGGATTGCTGAGTTTTCTAGTCTTGAATGTTCTGCCTTTAGTTGCAAATTATCATGGATTTCCTTGCATTTGTTGATGATCGGTAACTTAAAATATTCAGGAGTATGGGTTGCATATTTACACAGCAGGTTGTACTACCTTTCTGTGGTGATTGTAAGTTATATACTACATTTTCTAAGTAACCAGAACTTGCTCTTCTGGTATTGTTTTGGTTTGTAGGATAAATATGATACAGAGCCACAAATCATTGTGAACACAATAATTATGCAGGTGCATCTGAGGGCAGAAGTTGTCTAAATGTGTTTAGATATACAGCAAACTATCTGTTGGTGATCATTGAGTATGTCTGTTTGAGATTCAGCCCAGTGTACAGAAAAGAACAGGAAATTATTCTCCAAATTAAGGTTACACTTTAGACAATGTGATTCTGGTCCAAAGCTACTGAAATCAATGGAAGGAGTTCAGGACCCAGGATTCCACATTGTGCACCTTCCTTAGTGAGCAAAAGAACGCTAGGGAGATGAAGAAATAGGTGTATTTATGTTTCTGTATCTGTTAATATTGAAGCCTTTCACCAAGAATTAGTACTAGATCTTTTGCTTTTATGAATTTCAAAGTATCAGTGAGTGCTTTCATTTTATGATAGCCTCTAAATAGCTTTAAATCTATTTCAGGTTGGTTATAAATAAATTTGCTGCCCAGAAGAGAACAGACCTTATCACTGCAGAAACAATGCATGCTTTCTCCAATGTCTAGTATAATGACTCCTCTGAAATGCTTCTCTAGATTTTAATCTTGGAGGTAACATTGCTGGCCTTGGCATCTCTTGGAGGACAAAGGGGCTCAAAGCACGACCCAGCCAGACCCTCTCTGTCAGAGTCCGGAATCTATCTGTCTGTAGGACCTAGACATGTTCCTGGTCAGCATCAAGTTTAGTTCATACAATCGTGTGCTACAGCAGATATAAGAAAAGGTCCCACCCAGGCATTGTGTGAGCACTTGGTTGCATGGGACACCGACCTGCATGTCCCGTAACATCAGGAACATGCTGGCTGCTGAGGAGCAAAACCTTCCTTTGTCTTGTGCCCGGCCAGTGAAATGCGGGATAGTTTACTTTCCAAAACTGGGAGTCATGACACAACTCTCAGCTTGTCTTACACAATTCTTCATAGTCTTTGAGGATCAGCGAAGAGCAGACACAGGGTGGAAGATGGGAGGTATTGCAAGCATAGCTTCCATTAGTTACATCTGGCATTATTGTTGTCTCTGAAATGATAGGCTCTGGGATGAAATAGCAGAGCAGGCATCTTTTCGCATTTTGGTATCCAACAAACCAAATTAATTCTATTATCTTTTATGGAGAGTTTGTGCAGGAACAGTTTTGATTGATGGATTGCATCTGTGGCTGCTGACTGATTAGCAGCGTGATAGATGTAGCTTCGTTTACAGGGATTTGCTTTCATTCATGAGGAAAAATTGAAGGTTTCTTTCCAGAACATTTTTTTGCATTAAAACTTTTCAAAGTGCTCAACAAATGGTAGGCTTTGATTTCCATTTGTTTAATGCCTGTGGTAATTAACATTTCTGTGAGAACATTCTAACCAAATGTTCTAGTTTCTCCTCCATTAAAATAATAAGTTTTTGCTTTAGCTAAAGAATTTAATTGGTATATATAATAACCCTGATAAGGGATTTCTTTTGTCACCATATGAGAGGAAACTGTTCCTGAGGAATGATCATTGCTGCTTTTTCTGGACGTCATTAGTTTATAATTGGCAATATACCTCGTGGTACATCCAGTCCACTTACAACAGATATGCTCTGTCTGCTGTCCGTTGTGTTCTGGCATGGGTGGAGAGAGGGCAGGCGTGTGAGTGCTGAAATAAATCTGAGTTTCTTTTCATCATACCAAAGAATATCTGGGCAGATAACTAGATTACTTAGCTGACATTTTTTTGTGAGAAATGACAAGGCTCGATCCTTAACCCAGTCTGTCTCTGGGGACTTGATTTCTAAACCCCAGCTCCTTTTTCATGGCTTGTAGAAAACCACAGGATTGGGAAATCAAGAAATGGGGCTGAGCGGTGGCAAAGCAAAGGAGGAGACTAGTGATACTGGTACCAGATTCTGTTGGAAGGTGCATCCACCCTTGTATATTTTACACCTTCACTTCCTCCTGTGTCTGTGTTTCTTGTGTGCAGGTTCAGGCACAGGCTGGCCTCTGGCAGTAAAGGCCTACGTGATGTGTCCTGCAGTGAAGTTTGAAGATATTGGTTCATGACAGGTTTATTCCAGATAAGTCTTATAGGTAGATGTAGTGGCCAGGACAGTTGTTGTTTCTTGTGCTGCTTCATCTTCTCCTTTCCTTCTAACAGGAAGACTCTGTTCAGATTAGAGCACAGCAAACTCTCAGGATCACCATCAAGGGCCGAACTAGCAAATCTGGGATGGTCCCAGGAATAATAATGTGCTCAGGGCTTCAGAGAGGGCTGAAAAATTTGTAAATTAAGAATTTGGTGAACACTTACTGTAATGAAGAAACTGTGACCCGGTGACTCAGAAAATGTGACTCCCAGTGGCTCAGGACAAATATTTCCTCCAATATGAGGTGAAGCTGAAGATGACAGCAATGATACCTCCAAAACCTGGAAAGGATCACCAGATGTGGTGTGTTTGTGATGGATAAGTTTGAGCTAGCTTTTTATCCACCATAAGTTAAGTTAATAAGTCTTAATAAGTTAAGTAGTCCTTCCTCTCCAGTTTCCCCCCCACCCTTTATCCAGAAGAACAGGGCAGAGAATGCCCTCGCTCTGTGGAACAGAGAGACCGATGGCCTTGCGTCCTTATTTAAGAGCCAGAGGCAGGACAGAGGGTGTGCAGAAGTTCACCTATTGTCATGCAAGTCTCAGCTAGGTGTGTTCCACAGCTGGGAGAGCAGAAGGTGTATTTTCTCTGATGTGGAGCAGAGTACAGCTAATGAAAGGAGTTGGTTTGTTGCTACAGTTGGTTGTTGAGAGCACGTTTACTCTCTTGAGGGACAGATTTGGATGCTATTGAGTAAAAAAGGAGAAGAGTTTGATCTTTGATCCTTCTGGGGATTTTGCTACTTCTGTGAAAAATCATTGTGTCTTTTGAGAACATGTCAAGATTCACAGTCTACTCCTGGGGATATGCTGATTGTAGATAGCAATTTTATGTGTTGTGGATCAAAAGAGGTACATTGATAGAGCTCTGTGTAAAAATCATGGAGAAACTGTGAACCAAATCAGTAAGAGACTGTAAAATGTTCTCCGTACAATGCATCTTATTTTCACCTCATCAGCAGATAGAATTCCACTATTAATCATGATAATGACAAGGCCAGGAGACACTTACTGAAAAATTATTTACTACAAACTTCCTGTATTGACATTTTGGTTTGACACTCATTTGGAATTAATTGGCAGGCTGAAGCAAGCCACTCTTGAGTTACTCCAGAGAGTTTCAGATCAAATTCTTCAGTTCTGAGGTTAAAGTTCAGGTGATGCAGCAGCTCATCTGGCTGATGAGCAGTTTTCCCTCACAGGTAGACTGTGGAAAACTGGATTGCAATTCTTCTGCCTTCCCTCAATGAAAAAAATTGTTAATTATTGCCAAATTGGCACAATGCAGGGAAAGCCACTTGCTAATCTACCAGTTAAATAGTTGGCTTTCTTTTGCCTAATTTATATTTTACGGTGGGGGAATTTTCGTATTCAATTGCTCCAGAAGAGCTGCCTGAAATAAGTACATAGTAGCCAGACGTGCTTCTCTTTAATGCCTAGATACTTCAATCAACCCAGTTCCCAACAAGAGGACATCTGTATTACTGACTGTCCCTGCTTTGGGCAGTGGGGTTCAAAGTGCTGTCAGGACTTGTGGGTAATGGAAGGCTGGATTAAGAAAATTAACTAACCCAAATCTTAAATCTGTTGTTTACAGAAAGCTCTAAGTCGCGTCGTAGTCATTTTATTGAGGAAAGAAGAAATAGGGAGAGGACATTGCAGAGGGAGTGCAAATGTCCTTTTGCATGCCACACTGTCCTTGAGGTTGTAGCTTTTTTATTTTCCTTGGAGAGTGAGCAGCAACCCTACAAATATGTGAGCTCTGGAGAACACTGGGAAGGGGCAAAGGACTGGTGTATCCTGGAGGAGGATTGGGGAAAGAATGGAGAGAGAAACATAATCCAGGACTGTGAAAGGATACCTTTTGAGGGGGACAGTTAG
This sequence comes from Chloroceryle aenea, assembly GCA_013399075.1. NCBI lineage: Eukaryota > Metazoa > Chordata > Aves > Coraciiformes > Cerylidae > Chloroceryle > Chloroceryle aenea. The sequence continues at coordinate 108,823 of VWZY01003086.1, forward strand.
GAGACTGTATAGTGGTATGTTCTGCTTGAGTTACTTATGGATTCTCACCAAAAAGTATCTAAATAATGAGGAGCATCGCAGAGAGGAGAGATTTGTTTCTTCCTGAGAGGGATGTGGGGAGCACATATCTTTAAGTAACTGAGAAAAAAAAAATCCTTCCTTCACTCATCAGCCTATCTACCAGTATCCACAGCATTCACATGAGCCTGGTGCTGGCGATGGCACCTGCAGCAGCGTGGTCACTGGAGCTGTGCTGCCACATCTTCTGAGGCTGTCTCCACATGTGTGTGGCTGCTTGAGGTGCTGTGGAGCTGAGGGACACGCTCTGCCTGCCTGCTGCCAAAAGAGCTTTCTCTGTGCAAATTAGTTTGTAACTTATGAGCTCTGACAAGTTTTTGTTGGCTGCGCCTTGGGAAACATTTTTGAGTGGCTGTTGCTGAGTTTGCTTTAATCTTTTCCCAGATCTTTTTGGCTGTCGTGGAAATAGCTGGATTATTTAATTGTGTTTTCAAGGTGCATTATAGCCACCTGAAACTTGGTGATGTGAAAAGGAGAAAAAAAAAAAAAGTATATCAATAACAAACATTTATTTTCAGTAAAAAGAATGAGTGAGGCTTCTTCTGCAGTAGAGCTGTGTGACCCTGGCCCAGCTGCAAGTTCATGCTGAGCCTTCTGTGCATGGACACTACACTTACACTGTCCATAAGGAAACTGAACCTCAGCTGGTGTGTCAGAAGCTCCATGGCAGTGTATTTGGCATGTTGCAGCTGCTCTAGTCACCCTGTCCATATACAGCCCTTTGCTGAGCTCTCAGTTTCGAGCATGTCAGAGCTGGGATGAGGACCAGCCACGTGCACTGGGTGGGACAGCGTTTCTCTTTGCCTCCTTTCCCCCATGTGAGTCGTTTCTCTCTCTCACTCCTCTGCAGCTGCCATCCTCCCTCTTAGTCACTTTGGATCTGCTGCAGTGGAGACTCCCAGTGACACAGAATTTCACTTGTCAGTGAGCCAAGTACCTGCCCCCTTATATTAGGCTGGTCTGGGGTGAGGGGGAGCACTGACACCATAGACCCAAGACATGATTCTCCCCTCCTCAGCTCTGCCCTGTCATTCACTTGGAAAAAGGCTGCCTTCACTCTCCAGGACTTCAAAAATGTCTTCAAAAGCTGCATATTCTGGAATAATATGTCCCAGAGCTGCCTGGTCACTATTGCTAATGTTTGGCTCCTTCAGATGAAATACTTTGGGTGATGCTTTTCCATTACTGCAGCGTGTCAGGTTCCTGTTTGGATTTGAGTGTGGGGAATGTCCTGGAGAGCACTGGGAGTATCTCTGCCCGGTGGTGGTTCTGCTGGGAAGGGAGGTCTGATCAGAGCTGCTTTTGGAAAACTGCGTGAGTTTTGATCCTGTGCTACTTGCTCCTTATTCATCCCACTCTTGGTAGTCTGTTGAATTAGGCAATGATCATCCAGATTCCCAAATGTCCATTTTTTTTTTAAGCTTTTCCATGAAAAGAGGGTCAGTGGTAACTGACTTCTTATTGAAAATAAAGCTGAGAAAAAGTGCCTGCAAAAGCTATGATTTCTGAAAACAGGCTGATTTTGCCAAGGACTGGAGTGCTGACAACACTGAAGTGACTAAGCAGCTCATGCTTTACTTTCAATAAGAAAAAGCAACTCTTTGAATGCGGATTTAAGCTGGGGTTTATCCTACTCCTCTTCTTTCTCCACGGGCCAGGTACCCCAAGTGAGAAGCCTGGCTGCAGCTCATCTCCAGTGGCATTAATTAGCAAGCAGAAAGGACTGGCTCTGTGCACTGCATGTTGCATAAGAGCAGTAAAGGAAACCCTTCTTCACTTTTCATTCATCCAGCTGGTGAATAGCACTTCAGTTACCTCTGTGAGCATGATGGGCTGCAAGCAGCCAGGAGCCATCCCTTCCAGCACTTGGTGAGATCACAAGTTTCCGGATTGAGAGGGTGTGAAAGGAAATGCTAATCCGGGGGCTGGCACAGCTGAGACAGGAGTTACTGGGCTTTGGTGTTCTTTCTGTTTTCAATATGAGAGAGATCGCTCATAAATTTCCATTTTTCTTTTGCATTGAAATGGGATTGTTTTCTAATTGATATTTCCTTCCGTCCCCTCCCTTCTTCCTTCCTCAGTCTAAACTATGACCACAGCCGTTTAAGAACTGTTGGCAGCTGCCACAGACCAGATCGCTCTGGCTGGGGAGAGGTGCTAAAACACACAGGCTGGTGAAATACATTCAGTTTGGGTATGCATGCTCACTTCATCCTACTACAGTCCTTTCTGAAATGCTTTCACCACTGTGATAGAGAAGAAATTCAACAACAAACCAAATCTAGCTGGTGGTTAGTCACAAATGGTGTTCCCCAGAGCTCAGTACTGGGGCTTGTTCTCTTTAACATTTTTAACAATGATCATGATGAGGGGATTGAGGCATCCCCAGTAAGTTTGCAGATGACACCAGGTTGGGTGGGAGTGTTGACCTGCTTGAGGGTTGGGAGGCTGTACAGAGGAATCTGGCCAGGCTGGATCAATGGGCTGAGGTTCAACAAGGCCATGTGATGGGTCCTGCCCTTGGGTCACAACAACCCCCTGCAACAACCTTGTTCTTGGGAAATAGTGTCTGGGAAGTGCTCAGCAGAAAAAGACCTGGGGGTGTTGGTCAACAGCTGTCTAAAGATCAGCCAGTGTGTGCACAGATGGCCAAGGTGGCCACCAGCATCTAGTGTGGCCAGCAGGATGAGGACAGGGATCGTCCCTCTGTGCTGGCTCTATCTAAACCTGTTTGGAGGGATTCGCAGCTGGTTAAATCACAGGTACATCTTCAAAGCTGGAAGTCAGTATGTTCTCATACAGGTGTTGTCCTCTGTGGTGGGCTGAAATTTTCTCCTTATTGCATTTTGTTTAGAAACAGCTGATTTTTTTTGTTCTGTGAACATTTGAAAGAATGCTCTAAATCCTACAGTACCTCTTCCACACGTGCATACCTTCTGCAGTTGTTCTGCTGTCTCTGTCTCTTCACACAGAAAGATGGGGTTCATGTGAAGTCTTTGAAAGAAAGTGCCTTCTGTCACCTCTGCTTACCTAGAAGAAGCTTTCTTGTTCAGCACTGAAATGAAACCATCTGGAAAAAGAATCTTCAAATAAAATACTCCTCTTCATTTAAAGAAGTTGCACATTTAAATGTCTAGATCTTCTGTGGGAACACACTGGTTTCATCAACATTTTCAAGTAATGCAGCTGAACTGTTTTAATCAAGTCAACATTCTTCCTTTTGACTTTATGTTATGGCTTTGATTGAAGTAAATCACTCTGAATATATTGTTTTGCAAAAATGTCAGGATTTATAACTTTCTGGCCCCAAACCGAATTGAAGTAAGCACTTTGAAACCTTGTTTTGTTCTACCCACTTTGCCTGCCAGAAAACAGGAATATAATGTTTTTCAGCCAGTGTTAGTCATTACTTTGATGGTTGCTGCTGTTAGCCTTGTCTGCCCAGTCACACAGATACTGGTTTCATCTGCAACGTGAAGCATTCTCATTTCCTATTGCATGAAGAAGTGTGCCTGTAGTTCGTGTCCCTTTGGACTTCCCTAAGGTGTCTTTCCCTTGCCTTTCCCAAATTCTTTACTCCTAGGAATAAGGAACACCTTTCTGGTCTGACCGTCCTGTATTTACCGACACTTGACTTACCTTGCTGTAGAGCTCTGTAAAGATTTCATCAGGGACTTTGGAAGATCTTTATTTTGTGTGTGCAGGGCTTAATTTGTTGTGACATCTCACTGGACTGAGCAGCGAAAGTCAATGACATTGGTAAGAGTGAGTGAAGGACAGAGCTGAGAGTAAAAGGGCCTGATTCTCATTTTGGTGAACCTCTTGCATATGTTCCTAGTTGTGTAGAAAGACATGAAAGAAAGCATTAGAAGAGTTAATGGAAACAAATGATTGCAATAATACCTACTGGTTTTAAACTTCCTTCTCCTCCAGAGAGGGTGCATTTTTACTGTCTTGCTATAGTCACCTTTATTTCACAGCTCCAGCTTTTGATGCCATTACCAAGTAATTAGCCACTGTCTTTGGAGCATCCATTCAGCATTGGGGAAGGGCATCAATCCAGAGGCAGCTGTATGGGCTGGCAGAAAGCAGACACACTCTGTTTGGAGGGAAGCATTTTGTCTGTGGGGCTCAGTAGTCATGTCTGTGTGCTTCAGCCAAAGCTGTTTGTTCCTGAAGTAGAGACGGTTTCTTTGATATGCAAGTTTATAGGTTGGTGGTGGGAGCAATGGGTGTGGGGAACAGATGGAAAAGGCAGGGGGAAAATGCAATGGTTTAAAGGAATACAAAGCGATACTTTTGTTGGCATCATTACACCTGAAACAAGGAGTGTATGATGAAAGAAAGTGAGCCTTGATGGGGTAGATTGTGGTGTTATTGACAGAAAAAAATTTATAAGGATTTCAACCTTATTAGTTTGATGTTGGTAGCTTGAGAAACCAAATGTTGAGGTATGTGGATATGATCAAAAGAGGAATGGCACAGAGAGACTGAACAAGGCATTGAGCAGAAGGTGCGAGGGGCAAGGGACAGGGCTTGCTGTGGGAAAGGGACCGTGAGCTCTCCAGGCCTCTGTGTGAGCAAGAGGAACGGAAATAAAAGAGTGGAACAGAGTAAAAACTTGGAGGTGACCTGGACAAGCAAACAAACCCTTGGACAGAAAGAGGACGCAGATGAGAATGTAATTGATGCAGATGAGAAGGAGATAGTTGTACAAGGGATGGTTGAGAGGTCCTTTCACAAAAGCAAGACTGTCCTGGGATAAATCTGTATCTGTGTTTGAACTTCTAGGCAGGCAGATATCACTTAATGGTGGGCTTTCTGTTTCTTTCTTCAGGTTACACAGAAATTTGGGGAGTTCTTGTTTGGAGCTCAAATTCAGGCCTGAGAAGCGAGTGCTTGTTTTGGGAAACCTGAGCATACAGACAGGGCAGGCAAACACTGTTCACGGGGCTGGCCTACTCCCACTGTCTTATTTACCTGATGGGCTGTGCTGGACCAGGACAGCAATAGTTGACTGTGAGCAGTTGATGTTTGGATATGAAGCGGGTAGTGCACACGAACTGGCCTTTCATGTAGCCCACAGATGCCAGTTACCAAGGTGATGCTGTGCCCCATCTCCATCCACACAGAGGCTGCCCAAGCATGGGTCACAACACCCATATGGCCCTCACTGGGGTCCTGGGCCTCTGGGAATCACTGGTGGGGGAGAGAGACATCAGAGCCGCACTCAGCTGCTACCAGCATTGCTCTGCCAGCCACAGAGTTTGACCAAGGGACTTACATGTGCTGAAGCAACCAGGAGGTACCAGTGAGAGGGGATGGTGACAAAACCCTGCTGTGGGACCCTGACAGAAGCAGCTTATCTTTAATTGTCCTTCCAGTCATTATTTCCCAGCTAAAGCTGTAAATGTAATACAGCTTTATGTATATAATGTAATAATTACAAATTTGGATTACCTGGAAAAGCTGATGAAAGTAGGATAAATTATTAATTCCCAGGCCAGATTCTGAAGAATTAATTTCAGCACCACATAATGAAAAATCTTTCATACGAAATATCCTAATTTTGAGAGCAGCTCTGAAAAAGTGAGATTCTTCCAAGCCATTATTAGACTTTCTGATGATTTTATTTTTCCTTCAATCAGTATCATTTAGCACACTCAACTAATACACTCAAATTAGTAGTAGAAAGCCGACATTTGTATGAATTGTATCTCTGCACAATGTACTGTAGTAATTCAAATTCCAGGGCAGAGCTGTGGAAATTCTTAGCACAGTTTGTCCGTATCTTATCAGAACAGGCACGCTTTTCCCATGGCCTGGCCACTTGCCAGCAGTGCTGAAGCAGACTTGTTGGAAGCCCAGCTTGAATGGGAGAGGTAATCTTTCTGAATGGGTTTTCTGGCAGGATTCCTGTTGCGTGTGTGTTTTATTGTTCTTGGTGGTGTGATTACAATTTACCCACTAGATAAATGTTTCAGGGTCTTTCTTTTTGTGATGATGGGAGGGGTTCAGGAAAACAAATCAAATCACTAATTCTATAAAATTCTATAGGCAAACTTTTTTCCATGTTAACTACTTTTCCATGTTAATTGTGTAGCTTGTTGAGCATGCTTTTGATATAAAGGACATCACCTGATTAACTCTTAAACTCTTCTGTGGTCAAAGGATTTAGTAATTAAAAAGCAAACGACTTTCTTCTCCTTGATGTATTTTAACAAAATGTTATTATAGAAACCTAGAAATGTCTGGGTTGGAAGGGACCTCTGGAGGTCATCTAGTCCGACCCCCCTGCTGAGAGCAGGGACATCCTCAACTGGAGCAGGTTGCTCAGTTATTATACGAAGTGTTACTAATTTTACATATATATGTATGTACTCTTCATAGTGTAGTAATTCACTATATCTTATACCGGTGTTGTCAAAAATAGAAATGATTGCTAATGGTGGTGCTAATTGCTAATGATTAGCTAATTGCTAATCATCCATTGGTGGAAACATCCAGTACATAGACAGCTGTAACTCCAGTGAAGTCAAAGTTGATCCTTCTGTGCACTCCAGGTCTGCTGTGAATTTGTGCCAGGTTCTGAGAGTGGAGCATCCAGGCTGTAATATGAACTACAGGGTAGCTAATATGATGTTTAGCCACACAAGAACTGCAATATACAAATAAGTTTTCTTTTAGTATTGCTGGGGCAAAAAAAAACCCCAGCTGTTAATGCCAAAGACTGCAGTGCAAAAGATTGCTAAGTGGGAGGAAGAGGCAGGAAAAAATTGCTCTTGATTTAACAAGCGTACAGACAAATCTCACATCTCAAGGCTAGCTTTTCTCTAAGAAGGGTCTTTAAAATGTGGGTCTTTGTAATAAACAGATAAAGAATAATTATCTCAAACTTGCATCTGCAGAGGAAGAACTGTGTATTCACTTATCTGCCAAAAAATCTTTTTCTTTTTAGCTAGAAAGATTTTGTTAAAAAGGCACTGAAGTATAAAGGCCTTCTTTTTATTGAAATATATATACATTTTCTGAACAGATTCAGAAGAGAACAGTTACAACTTTTTTTTTTTTTTTGTAAATGTGGTGGGGGGGAAGCACGCAACCCTAAACTTTGTGCCTATGATGCTTGGAAGACATTATGATTAATTTTGTAGTTAGGTTTCCAGATGTTGGATTTTATCCCAACTTTTATAGACCTCTAATGTTTAACAGGATATGTGCTGAGTATAGTTTTTAACAGAGTTTTCTTTCATAACTCTAGGATCGATGAGAAAAGGTAACTCGGGAAAACACTGGGGATTTGGAGCTGAATCTACAGCCTTCTAGGAAAAAAACAACATTAAATGTGCAAGTTTGTACCAGAGCTGTATTTCTTTGGGAACGCTATGGATAGGTACCAGAACTGTCAGCAGAGCTGTTTGAATGCCATCCTCCTCGTGCTGCTGTGGAGCGGCATTTCCCACACACAGACGGACTGCACGGGTGCAGAGTGCCAGCCCCTGGACAACTGCATCGAGGATGTGCTGGAGCCTGGCGAGTGCTGTGCCACGTGTCTGCAGCACGGCTGCACATGCGAGGGCTACCAGTACTACGACTGCGTCAACGTGGGCTTTATCAATGGTAAAGTACCCGAAGGGCAGTCTTACTTCGTGGACTTTGGAAGCACCGAGTGCTCGTGCCCCAAGGGAGGAGGCAAGATCAGCTGCCAGTTCATGCTGTGCCCAGAGCTGCCCCCAAACTGCATTGACGCGGTGGTGCCAGCTGATGGGTGTCCTCAGTGTGGGAGAATAGGTTGCCTCCATGAGGGACAGAAGTATGTAGCAGGGCACACTTTCCACATGCCCCCCTGCAAGGTTTGCCATTGTCCAAATGCTGGCGGTGAGCTGATGTGCTACCAGCTTCCAGACTGTAACACCTTCGCCTTAAACACCGCAAGTCCGATAGATGCTGAAGACAGTGAACCAGAGAGGCACTATGATGATCCCTACAGCTACGACCAGGAGGCACCAGAAGGAGATAACACCCAGGTGGAGTCTCCAAAAAAATACAGGAGTTATTCGTCCCACCTAGAGCAAGAGAGCATCAGCCAAGAGCAAGGCGAGGATTACGACTACCTACCAGCCAGCATTGCTCCTTCAGCTTTGGCTCCAGCCAACCCATACATGGAAGAAACAGCTGCACCACCCACCACGTCAGTGCCTAAGGTCCCCTCTGAAGTTCGCAGTGCCACAGAAAGGACTGAGAGAAAGAGGGTGCCCCGCACCACTGCAGCATCTCTCCAGGAAACAGTGCATAAGGAAGTACCAGTAACAACCAGTGCTCCTCTGGAGCACACAACAGCCACCACTGAGACAACCAGGCACCTGGAGGAATTGGAGAGGAGACCAAAGGGGAAGCAAGGGGACAAAGAGAGGCACGAGCAAGAACGAGCCCCCCACTCTAAAATGAAAAAGCATGCCAGAAAAGAAGACCCAGGGAACAGTATGTATCTAGGCTTGAAAGAGATGAATTTAACAGAGTCGAGTTGGTCAAAATCCTCCCATGAAACTCATGAGGGAAATGCTTTCCCCAAGGTAAAGTTCAGTGCGACAACCTCTCCTCCAGTTGCTCTAAAGGAAGACCGTAGTCAGTCATCCCCAAAACAGTCACAGACGCTTTATCGTTACCATCCTGAGGAAGATGGGGACCCCAACTCTATTCATGCTAACCCCAGGTTACCAGAAGGTAAGAATTACTGCCTGTATCTATGCCTAGAGAACATTTACTCAAAATCAAGTTGATGCATATCCACTGTTACCTTCCTTCTCTTCTTTCGGAAGATGGTTTGTGTTTCACTTGACGTAATATTCTTATGACACCATTTCACTATTGCCTACCTTGCTTTGATTTTTGTGGATAGTGGATGATGCATTTTGTGGATGGTGTTTTCTGGTATTTTAACTTTTATTTCAGATGATGACTTGTTAAACTCCAACCTTTCCCTTCCATTTCTTGCTTTTAATTGCTAATACGGTGATAGAGAAATACCTTACTCTACCCAAAAGGATTTTTTAACTAGTTACCTGCTCAGATCCTCCAGTTGTAGCTTTTGTCTTTTGATGGGGAGGAAGTGAAACAGTTGTCCTTCTACTACAAAAGTACTTGCAGCAGTTGTAACATGCATCCTATGGTTGAAAGGGTGTCTAAGCTCGTTAGTACAAGAACTTGATAGATATTCTCAAATACCCTGAGGACCAGTAAGGAGAGAAAGGACTGCTGCTTGCTTTGTGTTTTCTGGGTCCTGGAAGTTTATGATGTTTATGATCAGCTATGGCAAATGTATGTTTCCTCTCTGCCTCTGGATTGCTCTTGACATCTGCAGTGGATGCTGATTCTATGCTTTATGTAATGCTCATTACCCTAATGAATGCAAACTTCATTGCTATAAATTAGCACATATACAGCTCATATTTCCATTTCATTTTTCATCAAATGAAGAGTAATATCTTCTTTTTCAAGATGTGGCACAAAATGTTCTCATGAGACTCAGATGCGTAATACTCGCAGTCTAAGTAGAGAATACTGATTACTCCCTCGACAGTGATATTTCTTCCTTGGTTATCTAGGTAGCCCTTAAACATCTTGAGCTGCCTACTCCGCCTACTTAAGAAGTTTAGGAGGAGAGAGGATTTGGAGGTGAGAATCTAGGTCCCAACATAAATAGTGCCTCATGGCAGTTTACCAAACAAAAGATGTATGAGGTCCATGAATGGAGAACCTCAATGCGTTGTAGGAGCGCACCAGGCAACGGTGTCTGAACATAGTGCCTTGAAATGAGCAGACATTAGCTGAGCCCACATGCCATTCAGGGGGATGCTCTTACGAAGTGTAGACTTTCAAAAGTGATTCAATAGATAACTAATGTGCTCCAAGCCTTGCTTCTCTGCTACCTTACCTTCATGGGTGGCTGTTGTATTTTACCTCTAGCTCCTTTTGTTATGTGAAAGATGAAACAAACAGGGGTGACTGGCTGATTATTCCAGGGGAGTCGTGAATGGATTCCAGCTTGCCAGTTTGTGTAACCTGAACAAGAGGATCTGTCCATAACATCTTCACCTGCTCTGTGCAAATGCAAGTGGCAAATGCATCTGCCTAATAGTGCACTGAGTTCATCTGTAGCCAGATGCTATATACTAAGCCACTGCTTAGTATTACTTTGAAGCTTAATCACAAAGCTCTACTTTTTTATTTGTTGCAACCTGCCACAAATCTGAGCTGAGCTGTGCATCAAGTCACTGCATGATATGTGGGTCTGAGTTAGGACTAATATGGCTTCATCTCTTTTTTTGATGTAACTTGAAATTAAATTGCCTTTTTTTCCTCTTAAAGAGGAAATATGGGTGGACCATCCTGAAACTTTCAAAGAGAAAGCCAATTGGGATGAAAATATTTAGCAGCAGAGCTACCTATTACATTTTAGAGTATCTGTAGGGTGATTTCCTGTCTGTGATTTCTGGGAAATGCTTGGCTGAGACAGGTCTGGTTGGAGTCTGGATTAGGTCAGGCTGCCTATTGGACGGGAACAAAATGTGATGGATGTCATGGCAGGCATGAATTGTCTAGAAGAGGAAGGAGGTTTGGTTATCAATGGATGCTGTTTTTGCTCTAGCTGAGCAATTTATATATATAATTTAATTTAAGTATTGTCAAAGTAGAAGTGAAAATAAATAGCTGCTGGGAGCACAACACTCTCGGTTTGGCTGTAGACAGCATAATACTGAGGCTGCTGTTTCTCTGTTTGGACCATGGAGCTGCTGCATGCCCTGGCAGTGAATGCTGGTGTCCTTGCATCATGTGCATCCCTCTGCAGAAGCTGGCAATCAGGGCATGGTCAGGCAGCTCCTGCCCCCAGCCTACTCCACCATTCCCTTTAGGAGTAGTTGGTGGAAGCAGATCTGTAGAGACTGCAAAGGAGCTACAGAATCTTCTCTGAAAGGCAGGAATCTCCCTTGACATGATGAGGGCTGGTGCTGATGACGAGGGACTGCTGTATTTTCACTCTTGTTTTAATTGATGTGGTTGTGACTCATGTGAGTAGATCCATATGTTTCAAGTAATATAACACATACATCTTCTGTCTCTTGGACTCCTGAGCCAGTGATAGGAGGGTGAGGGAAGATATTTGTCAGACTTGAAAGAAAAAATAATTTTGCCCTCAAATATATGAATGAAAACATAAATTCTCTACATGTATTTCTAACTATAAAATGGCATAATCTAACAGAATTGCCAAATATTTACATTCTTCCATCAAGAATCAGCAGCATGATGTCAATTGCATTGATCCCCTAATTTTTAAAGCCTGTGAGGCTGTTTCACTGTTTCTTTTCAAGGCTGCCACTCTTGCAGTGGGATGGTGCTTCACCTCTGGGTGCAGTTGGGCTTTTCCTCGGACCTGCACATGGGCAGCTCCAAGACAGGCTTCAGGTCCTGCCCGGCTCTTTGGTGTGCAACAGGAGCCAGCCCTCCTGGAAACACAGAACCAATCAAGTCCCAGAACAAGGAGGTTCTCACAGGCTACCAGCTGCACCCTGTCCTGTCTGTGGGCTCCCACAGAATCGCAGGATGGTGGGGGTTGGAAGGAACCTCTGGAGATCATCATGTCCAACCCCCCTGCTCTAGTAGGGTCACCCAGAGCAGGGTGCCCAGGATCGCATTGTCCAGGCAGGTTTGGAGTCTCTTCAGGGAAGGAGACTCCACAACCTTTCTGGGCCAACCTGGTCCAGATTCTGGCACCCTCACAGAACGTCTTCTCCCGTTCTTTATTTTTCTTTATTTTCTTTTTTTTTTCTGATTTTCCTTCCTTAAAATCATCAGTATGGTTGTAGACGTTTCATCTTAATTGCTTTTTACCTGGAATTGTATTTATTTAGGTTCCAAGTCACTTTGAGATACATTTTTGTGGCTGTAGAAAGGTTCTGGGGTTTTTGTTGTTGTTGTTTTTATGTCTTTTGTGTTCTCTAAAGTTTAGAAAAGGGTAGGAGTCTTCACAGGCACATTTGCTGCCTCTAGAAATTCAGACCAAGTTAGATGGCTGTTGCATTTGTTCATCCTATTAGCCGTGTCCTGGCACCAGAACTCATCTGTGGTTGGATCCCTGATGCCTTTGGTTAAAACCTTGGCTTCATCACTTAGATTTTATGTATCTCACTTGGATTTTATATGTAGCCAAGTTTTCGTGTCCCAAATCTCTGATGGCTCTTATGTAATCTAATGGTTGAAACAGTGTGGAGTACTTTGGTGCTTGGGAAAGGTTAATTTTGTGTTTTGATTCTTTTTCTGCTTTTGAGCTTTGTTTTTCATCTGTGTTTCAGTAAGACTCCATGAGGCTGGCACACACAGCTAGCTTCCCTTCTTGCTGAGATCCTGGAATTGCCACTGTCCACAGTGAGGCTGCCCTGGGGTCTGTGCTGAACTCTGCCCAGCTCAGGGACACAAATAACTCTGCAGCTAAAAGCTGCTGTTTTTAGACATAAGCACATATGACGGGATGTAATATCACCCTGTATTTTGCATCAGCCAGCAAAGATGCTTTATTTAGTGTCTTCACTCATGGAATCCAGTGAATTGATGTTTATTTGGGGAATTTTTTTCCCCTTTTCTCTTTTTGGCTACGGTGAGCTTTTCTGACCCAGCCACTTTGCTGCTTCTCTGGGTGCTGTGTGAGGCCAGGCCCTTGTTGGTGGCTCTCTGGGGCAGCAGCAGCACCCATGGCCTCCAGGGAGGATGTGGCTGCTGCTGTCATCAGACATGGGCTCTGTTGCAAACCCACTGCTCAAAGGGTGACTTTGGGGAGCTGGTTTCTCCATTTGCAAGGTAGAAAGTGCAGCACCAGCTCTGCGGGGATGTGCTCCTGGGCCATCTCTTGGCGCTCTTGCTGTGGAAGCACCTTCCATGTGTGAGTGCACTTGTCACAGATCCTGAATAGAGACTAAACAGTGACTTTCCTCAGTGACAGAGCAATTTAAGTTTCTGTGGCAAATGCTAATTACTCCATTCCTAAAAGAACTTAAGTGTAAAGCAGAGGCAATTACTCAGCTGAGAAAGAGTAAATTAAGTACTTTCACCAAGGGAAGGGTGGAGATTGATAGAGACTATTCTCTTTATACAGTCTCTTTCCAAACATTGATCTTATCCTGTCACTTACTGCAAGAGCAGCAAACAGAGGGAGTCCTAATTTCTGTGTTTCCCATTTCCTCATTCTAAAAATACACGAAACAGTGTAAGATTGGATAAAACATCTTTAAAGATCTTACTGTCAAGTTTTGTTGTGAGCTCCCCCCCTCCTTTTTTTTTTTAATTTTCCTGTGTCCTGCCAGTGGAGTGCTGTTCCTTGGATAAATGTAACTCAGATAGCAAACAGCCTTGTCGTGAATGTTTCATAACTTAGATTCTGGTTTTAGCAGGCTCAACAGCAGTTTGTGTCTATCTGGAGCAATTGTATTTCAGAATGGAGGTATTTTTTCCACTTAAAAAAAATGACCAGTTGTGCGGATGAATCTAGCATGGTCATTTGTAAAGAGAAGCATAATTGCTCTCCAGCTGAAGTAAATAGCACCAAGTAAATATTTACAAGCTGAGATGAGCGGATGTGAGAATGGCATTTATTGCATGTGAATCCTGATCAGGCAGGAGGTGCTGGGAGGCCCTTGTGTAACTCTTGAGAATGTAGATGAGGTTTCATCTATCCCACCTTCAGCATGTTTGCTGATAAGGAGACTCATGAAGGAAGATGGCTTTGAATTTCTGAACTGAGGACAAACAGGAAACAAGGTCCATAAAGCAGACCTGCAGTGAGGGTTTCCAAGCAGTCCCTGAGTACATCAACCTTTCGTTCCTCCTGCTGCCACCATAAAATGCACTGGAAGTAGGAGAATGGTACGGATGGTGCTTCAGAAACAAAAACTGTATTTGCAGTTACTTTGTATTTTTTGATACCAGGTGAAGTGTTAATTCACACTTGTTTGAATCACCTCAGGTTTAATACTGTCTACTTCATCCCAGTTCTCTCTGTGATGGGAAGAAATCAGCTTTAGGCCCTCTAACTGAGATAACTGAGGACTAAAAATAAATCTCCTGAGAGTGGATGCAGGGAGGAAAAAGCCTCAGGGCCAGCAAGTTTGAGTCAGCATGAATTCCAGCCCCAGGTGACAGTGTTCAGTTGTCTCTTTGGTAGTTAATGTTCCGAGATAGTAAGATTGTAGAGGAGGGTAGTGTGAATAGGCATAGGGACGGGCTGAGATACTTACAGAAAAAGGAAGACTAAAATGCTATGAAATTCAGAAGTGTTTTGAGAACTGTAAAATGGATCTATCTGTTCTGCTAAAAAATGGCATTCATACCTATTAGGTAGCTAGATGCTACTTTAAGAGGAAAAAGAGAAAATGTAACCATTTCCTAATTAAAAAATATCACGTATTTGTGATTGGATGATCCTCTCATGTCTTCTAGTGTATAACCTCTTCCTATACTTCTTCCTTCGCTCACCTCAGTGATTTGATCCTAGCACCCATGGCCAGTGGCTGCCACCCCTCATCATCCAGCTCCACTGGCCTGGCTGGTGGTGAAACCAGAAGCAGCTTGTGCAGGGACCTCTCTTGAACCAGCTGGCAGATTTGGACTGCTGGGCCCCTGCCAATGAGCCCTGCTGACAATGGACCTGTCATTTCAAATTTGTGCTTGAGCAGAGGATGAAGCAGGGCTGCTTCTGCCCACTGCACACAAGATCTGGAAGGATACCTGCCCAAGGTGCAGTAGTCACCCCAGCTGTGCTTCCTGTCTTTTTGTCTTCTTTCTAATATCTAAAAGCATAACTAGGGTTAGAGGCTGGACAGCAAGATGATGGGTAATCACCTGTGCTGGGCTGAACCCTCTTGGCATTTTGTGTTTGAACAAGACTGGTAATTTCAAGTGTGTGTGTGTGCTAAACACTGCTTGTGGTATGAATTTATGAGCAAAAGGTGCAAGGAAAGCCAAAGCCTCCCCAACAACATGGAGGGATATGTTCAGATTGTTTGCAGCCTCTGAAATAAACAGTAGCCAAAAGTTATCAGATCTCCAGACACTGGACTGACAGATGTGGCCTGACTTTCTGTTTCCAAAGCTCTTATTATCAGAGGATGCAGCTCTAGGCCTGTATCAAGCGCTTTGAACAGTGCCACTTGGAGTCTGAGCATGGATGAGGAGGGCTGGTCTTGCCTGCCAGCTTGGGCATGTAGGCAGCAGCTGGATTTTGAGTATCCAGACTTGCCCTACCCAGGAGCATATTCTTGGGGTCCATTTTTATGGTTTGGTGTTCATCTGGATGATCTCTCTGGACATGTTGCTGCCTGCCTGCTGCCTGCCTGTTTGTGTTTTGGGAACTGCTATGCGTCGGACCACTGCTGCTGGTTTTCCAGCTGGCTGGGTTTCAGCGTGCCTCTCAAAGCTGCGTGCCTCTCAAAGCTGCAGGCTCTGAATTTGGAACATTATTCCTTGCAAGAATCCTGCTGGTGA
>VWZY01003086.1:124472-138154 GCA_013399075.1 Chloroceryle aenea
CCCCCCCCCCCCTCACTGCCCACCTTCTTCCATTCATCATGTGCATCTCCTTGCTAAAATGGAGATATTATCCAAAGGTCATGAGCTCCTGCTTAGCAATACTTTTGTGTCAGTCTTTTATGGTGCTGTTTTCATCCTTAACTTGTATATTAAGAGTATTTTAAGTGGTAGCTGTATATTGAACCAGGAGCTTGTGATCTTTAGTTAGAGAAAAAAAACTTTAGAGGATCTTTTCTTAAAGATGTGAAGATATGTGAAGTGGTACAAGCACACTCCTGGTATGCAGAATGTCAAGTTTCAGCACCATGGTTTACTAAAATCTGTCTTCATAACCTGTCATGGCCTGATGTATGCAGATTTTTAAGAGACTGAATAACTTAGACCTTGAGGTCTTTTTAAACCCCTGCACCTGCCAATCTAACCATTAGAGATGTTTGAGAAGGTGGCTTCTGCCTGAGTTACCCATAAACTGAAGAACTTTGAGAAGGTTTCAGGGAGACCTTATTGTGGCATACCAGTATCTGAAGGGGGCCTACAAGAAGGATGGGGGGGACTTTTATAAAAATAGTAGTAAAAAGACCGGGTTAGGTGCAGCCTTGCACAGTGTGGTCTAATGGGAAGTGTCCCAGCCCATGGCAGGGGGGTTGGAACTGGGTGATCTTTAAGGTTGCTTCCAGTCCAAGCCACTGTATGATTCTAAGATAAGAGGTCCTCACTTCAGTGTGATCTTACGGATAAGGCTGTGAATCTGTGGACACCAGGGCAAGCAGGTACAATGTACAATGTGAGGGTGATCTGGCTGTGACGTCTGTCACCCCATTGATTGCCAGGGTTGATTTGGCTGATCTGGCTGGTTAGGCGGGTGTCCCCTTCCTCCCTCACTGCTTCATGTGTGTCCCTCCCAATGCTGCGCACTCAGTTGAAGAGGATGACCTTCCCCAATAGAGGTATACTGTTCATCGGTCAAGGATATATGGTAGCTGTGCTCCCCTGCTAGAACCTCCAAACAAGCTCAAGGTCCATTTGTAGGAGAACATAGGGTAGTCAAGCTTCCAAGACTGCAGACACAACCAAGTGAGGCATGGCATGGGGCAGTCTGCCATAGTTTAAAATAAATAAATAAAAAAAAAATTGGTGTTAAATGGAGTTAAGTCCAGTTGGCAACCAGTCACAAGCGGTGTCCCTCAGGGCTCAGTTTTGGGACCAGTCTTATTTAATATCTTTATTGATGACTTGGATTAGGGGATCAAATGTGCCCTCAGTAAATTGGCAGATGACATGAAATTGAGAGTGTCAATCTGCTGGAGGGTAGGAAGGCTCTGCAGAGGGATTTGGACAGGCTGGGGTGATGGNGAGGCTGAGGGAGCTGGGGTTGTTCAGTCTAGAGAAGAGGAGACTGAGAGGAGACGTTATTGCTCTCTACAACTACCTATTGATCTCTATATTACAGCTACCTAAAAGGAAGTTGTAGCAAGGCTGGTGTTGGTCTCTTCTCCCAAACTAGTAATGAAAAAAAAAGAGAAAATGGCCTCAAGTTGCATCAGGAGAGGTTTAGATTGGATATTAAGAAGAAATTCTTCACTGGGAGAGTGGTTAGGCACTAGAACAGGCTGCCTAGGGAGGCAGTGGAGTCATCATCCCTGGAGGCATTTAAAAAATGAGTGGATGTAGCACTTGAGGCTATTGTCTGATAGATAGAGGTTAGGATGAAGGTTGGACTCGATGATTCTAGAGGTCCTTTCCAACCCTAATGATTCTATGAATGTGCAGTACAAGGTGGGACAAACATGTATGTTTCTTCAGATCCTGCTAGTCTTGTTTTCATGAAATGCAGTCTGAAGGGCGAGGGTTTTTTTCTAGCATTCAGTGCAATGAAGCGGTGTAGTCAGGCTGCCTATCCACTGACAGTGCATTTTATGCACAGAGTTCTTTTTGCTTCAGGACAATGACTATTCTTCAGGCAGTTGGATGGAGCAGTTTTCTATAAGGAAATTCATGGTGTTAAGTGTTGGCACCAAGGGGAGGTACAGAGAATGTTTGAAGAAACAGTGAAATGGGATGAAACATTCACACCGGTCTGGGGGGATGTATATTGGCTGTACAAGTGTCCAGCCTGTCTTGGAGGAGCTGGCACTGATGGTGCCCAAAAGGCAGTGTCTGAACACGGGCTAGGGGTTTCAGAGATCCTTAACTTCATGGGATTTAATTAGCAAGACAGCTTACATCTTCTGTGTTGAAATAATAAATTCAACTGGAGTTGAGCACCTAACTTACAATAGCGTCTAAATACTTGGAAACCCATCCTGTGTACCTATTTTGTTGAGGTAAACATCATCAGTTGTGAAAACTTAGCTCCTGCTGTGTTTTGCAACAAAAATATTTGATCTTGGTTCTGAAATTAAAACGTGCTGGAGACAAACTATGGAAATAAGATGGGAGTTTTCTTGTACAAATTAATTAACCACTTGAAAAGACAAGGCTGTTGGGCACAACAGGTTTCTCAAGGAGATTGCATTTGCTCATTACTTATAGTACATATCTGAGAGTATTTTCTTATTGTATGCATGTTTGATACTTCTTCAGAAAATAGAATCTAAATGAGACTTCTTTGCAGTAGTGTTTGTAGTATTCCAATCGATCACTGAGGAATTAAAACCAAGCCTGTATATAACTCTTTGTTATAGAAAGGCAAATATAAGTAGTAAATTCTGATCCAAGTTCTGTGAGACAATAACCTTTTGAACAGTTTCAAATATGTAGGGCAAATAAATGTAGCTTTCTAGCATATGCTTACTCATGAAAGGATTTGTAATTTCATTACCCCAGGCCTCACAGCAAGCAATATCTCTTACCTCTTAGGGATTCTTAGGTAACAAGACAGCAGTAATTGGAATTTTATAAAGATCCCCTTATGTGTGAGCAGGTTTTATGTTTTATTGACTATTCCCAGTCTGTCTGTGCTGTGCCTGAGATGACCTGTTCTCTTCCAAAGCCACCAAATGGTCCTAAACTGCTATCCCAAAGTGCCGGTGATGTTGGCACTAAGTCAAAGTCTGAGAAAAGGATAGGGAGTAAAGGGTAATTGTGCTGTCTTCAGGCCCATCAAACCCCCACTGCCTGTTATTCTCTCTCCTGCCTTTGCTGTGGGGCTGGGCAGCTGCAGCCCAGCTGGGCAGCTGGAGCCCCTTTGCTTGTCTTTGCTCTAACACTGCATGTGGAGGGGCTCTGAGTCACCTCAGTGAAGGCATTTGTGAGCAGCAACATTACAGAGCCTCTGGGTCTGCCACTCTTCACTGCCCAGTGGAATTACTGGGTGTTGCTCTGTCACTGGGATATCCTGATGATGATGGAGCACCTCGTTAGCTGGTAGAAATTGCTAAGGCAGGTGCTGTGGAGTGATAGTGGCTCCTTGCAAACAGCCTGCGTAGCATGGGGGGCTCAGGTTGTGTGAGCAGCGTGCTGAGGCTACGCATGCCTTGCTCATCCCTCTACAGCCTGGTCATGCTGCATGCAATTCTGGCTGCAACTTTACTCAACCCCATCATACACCACAAAAGGAGTAATTCAGAAAAATGGAGAGAATGATAGTTCCTTCTCCTTTGCTGTTATGAGTGCTAATTGCTTTTTGTGTGTTGCTGTCATGAACCACAGGATTGCTGATTGCATTCAGAAGGGCTCAGAGTTGTCTGACTATAGTTTTGAGGGACCAAGCACTGGAATAAATGTTTATGGCTCCAACAACTCTGGGTTTAAAACTTTCTAACAGTGAAAACAGTTGCATGAAAAGGGAATATTTGCATTGGTAGCTTTTAAAAAGATGTTATGAAAGTTGAAGCTCTTGTGAACCGTTGCTCTGTATATAACATATATCTTTAAAATAATGAAAATCATCACTTTTCATTATTCAAAATAATGAAAATCGTGGCTTGCTATTCAAAGGGAAAGTTATTGCTTGTATCTGCAGAGACCAGTACTGTTCAAGTAATAGATTGTACAGAGTGTTGGCATGTTGTGCACCTTTCCGCTAAGGTTACTTGAGTTGAGCACATGAGTGCGTCTCAAGGATAAGTAAGGTAAGTGCTTAGAATAAACTTGATTTTGTTATGAAGTCACTATGTAGAAATCTTATTTCAAGAAGAAGAATTTGCATCTTCTCTCCTACATTAGCCCTCAGTGCTATGCTGTCACCTTCCCTGCCTTTTTTTTTGGCTGTCCCTGGACCTCACCGTGACTTCTCCCCCTCCTTGTTTGCTCCATGTCTCTTACTCCCTTTTCCATAACCCTTAAGGAGCCAACTTTTGTGGTTTTGCAATTAGTCATAGAATCACCTAGGTTGGAAAAGACCTTCAAGATCAAAGAGTCCAACCAGTAGTCAGCACTCTGGGGCATGCTGATAGCCACAGGTTGGAGGTGGAGTGGCAGCCTCTAACTACTGCAATGGCAGTGGGTCGCTGCAGCCCAGCACAGGGACTTTGCAGCCTAGTGTCTGCCACCAGACATTGGGGACCAGTACAGGAACTCTTCTGGGAGAGCTGAAAGCAAGAAATAGAGGAATATGTGCTTCCAGTGGTGTTAGGGAAGTCAACAGGTTACAAAAACCCCAATGAATTGAAAAGGCAGGAAAGTGTTCTGTGCTGGATTGTCAGTGAGCACCATTAAAAAGGGACAAAAGGGTACCAGATGGGGAAAAAATGGCATTTGCCATGGACGTCAGACACAGTCCAAGAAATTTTTAGCCAGTTTGACACAATATATTCTGTTCTTAGTATGTCACTGACATGCTTTTGGTATATTTTTTCGAGTAATAAGCTCAATAGCACCGTGTGAGGGCTACAGTCTGGCACTGAGCTGTACTAGCACTCACCCCCTCCTCCTATTCATGGTAAGCAGTAATATCAGCTGTGTTTGGAGCAGGGGAGCTGGAGTTTGACTGGAGCTGGCTCATATGCAGGGAACAGAATTAAAAAGAAGATGAATGAGCTCTTGCAACAGGAACATCTGGCTATACTTCGGTTTCCTTTTCTTCTCACCTCTCACTATTTATATGTTAGTTTCTGTCTGAGTTTTGAAAGACATTGTATGTGCTACTTACTGGAATAATTTTCTGAGCACAAGTTAAACTGATTAATACTACAGAGTTATACATCTTGTATGAAGTGAAGCACCAAAAGTGCTTCTTATATTCGTATTCTGATGGAGACATCTGACAGGGACTTAGGAAACAAGTATATTTTGCTGTCAGTGCTTCATAACATAGAAGTTATTATACTTAATACCCAACCCAGTGTGTGCTATAACACATGGCACATGCAAAAGGAATTCCAGGAACACAAATCTTGCTTCAGTGGGGAATGGCATTTCCTGAAAAGCAAATATCGAGGTGAAAAGCGTGTCATCTCCAGCTAGCTGAGTGGTGACAGCAGATAGCCTGGTGCCACCGAGACAGGAGTTGTTTTGGGAGGATGGGTTTTGCAGAAGACTCCTTTTCAAACTCATCTGGTTTGTCATTAACAAAGTGAAGTCCATTATTGAAAAAATATCTTGATAATGAAGATGGAGCTGACAGTTTCTAATGGTAATTTCTTGTGCTCTTTCCATAGGGTTAAAGAGCTCTTTTGCACCAAACAAGCCAAATGAGAAACTTTCAGCTAGTTTAGTGACATTTAAGGATTTATATTTTTTTAATAATGATTCCAAGAAGTCACTGGGAGGGGGACTTTTAGATAAGAGTATTAAGTCAGTCCATTTTGTGCTTGGTGGCATGGAAAGCCTTACACCCACCCACCAGCACTGCCAAATGCTGTCAGTATTTGGTTATCAAGCTTTCAGTCAATGGCTATTTACCTCTAAAGCTTAAGTAGACCCAATTGTAATTCTTCATCTACCTCTATAAAACATCTTTTTAATGGCCTATAGGCAGTTGAAGATTAGTATAGTTCTGCCTCGTATCCAAGAATTTTTCTTCTGCAATGTGTATTAATTTTCCTTGTGTTGGAATTTCTGTTCCTGAAACTAGTAGTAGTTTTCATGTCCTGATTCAAAACTACAGTATTCTAGCCAAATGATTTTGTAAGAGGTTTACTCTGAGGAACTGTTTTCATTGAAGATAACATATGCTTAAGTAATGTCTCAATGATAAAATTTGTGCTTTTGCTCGTTCTGGATCAAAGTTGATAAGCATTGTCTTAACTCATGGCAATGAAATCAAAAGAACACTATAGTAAACCTCAGCAGTGACTGAGGTTTTACATTAGAAACCTATGTAAATGTGTAATTTCAATCACCTTGGATTGACTGTGGTCACAAGCAAATTGTGTTTTTCCTTGTATCTTTAAGTGAGGTGGAAGATAAATACGGAGACTTTACAAAATCTTGTGAACTGGTCTCAGTCTCAGTTTTTGCATTAAACTAATTAATGTGCTTTACATATGTTCTTGAAATACAGACTTTTGCCTTGCTTGGCCTATGGCCCTGGGAGGCAATTTCCCTTGTAGTGTCTGCACTCTTTCTCCTCTGTGCTTGGCCCTGGGGACAAGAGGAGCAGGTTTGTATTGTGGAATGACTGAGAACCCACTGTGGGACAGACAGAGACTCTAACTGCCTCGGTATTAGGGAAAACTAACAAATTTAGAAGAAAAAAAGAGATTTGAGTTTTCTTATTCTTGATTAATTTAACCAACCACATAAAATAAATCTAGGAGCTTTTGGAGTCAACCAGTTACATTTGCTTTTCAGTGTGAATAATCTGATATGCTGAAAAATTCTGCATGTGGCAGAGAGGCCAGCACAGATTTACTCTTTATGCTCTCACTGCTGTGCTAAGGTCAAATACATTTAATGCTTTGGGTCTGAAACCAAGCATCCTTTAACCTTCAGTGCCCTGTCCCCATTCTCACTGTGGTGGATGCCAACCTTGCAGAAGTCCTGCACAGCCTGGTGGGGCAGGCAGCTTCTGGGTGAGGTATCATCAGTGACTTTGAAGGTGGAATGCTTCATCAGCTCTGCTGATCTCCTGCATTCATTTAAACCACAGGATCTGACCTTTATTAGATTTTTTTTTTATTAAAGTCTCATTTTAGTATGGTGAACATCTTTACATTGTCCTGAAATCTGACCCTAATGCTTCAGAGAGATTGCTCAAAGTTATTCAGCTTTTAAATGGAGTCAGTAACATTTCTTGAAAAGAGATTTTGAAGGTCAAATCCTGTCCTGTCAATGCCTTACTTACCTCATTAGTTTCCATAATGTATACACTCATTTTAGTTGTATTGCTTCCTTCTGTGTTACTTAAAAATGGTAAAGGAAAACTTAAACATTAGAAATTGTAAAAATTAAATTCTGTCTGTAAGAAAATATTCCTTGCATCTCACATAAACAGAAAACAGTATCACTTCACAAGGCTTTCTTTGCAGTCGCAAACTTAGTAGGCTGTGATATTTTTCAGCTGGATTCAAGTTCCTTTCCCAGATCTTAGAGTTAATTTATAGTAAACAAATAGCTCATAAAATGTACGATCGTTATACACATACATTATTATAGTCATTTTTCTTTTTGTTTGTAAATTCCATAAATGGAATGTCTGGATAATGGATGTTTATGGATGTGCAGTTGATAGCACAGACTGAGCCCACAGTATGACATGGTGTTGAGGGTCATGAATGAGCCCCCTTCCTGTGACATGCAGGAAGGCACTTGATAGCTACTGCTTCAGCATTATAAACCACATTCCTTTAGAGAAAAACTGCTGGTGTTGATTGATGAAGATGTTTCCCCCCCTCCATGCCCATATAATGGAACCAACATTCACACTGCTGTGTTTCAAATGTGACGCAGAAAACTCCAGACACCCCCAGGAGTTAACCATGAGCTTGACCATACTGTCCTGGTTTGGGTATGAGGATTATGGTCAGTTTTGTAGGTTAATATAGCTCTGTATTTCAGATATTAGACAGAGACCACTTAATTATTTTACTACTCTATAAACCCAGAGTAATTGCACTAGCTCCTAAATATGCTAATCATCCCTGTGTACTGCCTTCATAATGGTTCAGAATCCTGCTGCTCTGGCTGCAGATTGTGGCTGACTTCGGTGCAATTGCAGCACAGGTAGGCCCCGGTACTAGCAAGGAAATCTTCACAGCAAGCACTTTCTTATATTTTATACTTGAATGACAAGAAATATATATATATATGCTGCAATATTAAGGAGTTAGTCTGTTTCCTGGAAGGCCAGAGGACCACATTGCTGTGACATGATGACTGATTCCCTTCTCAAAGATGAACCAGAGAGGTTTTCCCAAACCCAACTTGTTTGTTTTGGCTGACTGTTTGCTGCCACCTTGCTGAGATTTTTCTTTTGCTGCTCGAATCTGCTCCAGGCTCTTCAAAACTTGAAAATTGCCAAAGCTGATTACAAATAAGAAGGAGCGAGTGCCAGTGTAGTGCAAGGAGAATGCAAGTTAGCAAAAGGGGTTAAGAGGACAGATATTTTTGACAACGTGCCCCGTGGCACACCCTGTACCAGAGGGACTGGGGGGTGTTGCACTATCTGTGCATTCTCCCAAGAGTGGGGAGCTGATTATCTGCTTTCATAACCTGCCGCCTCCTCCCTGCTGCTGTGGTAGTGCTGGTGGTACAGTGCAGGTTTGTTCAGCAGTGCCTCTCATGCTTTATCTATGCCCTAGCTAAATCTATTTAGGAGAAGATGCTACATGCGAGTTCCTGTGATTCAGTTTCAGGGCTGGTTTGTGTGTGCAGCTGGAGGAGTATGGAGACAGCTGTATCAGCATGCACCAATGTGCAGGCTGAGCTGGAGTATAGAATTTAAAGTTGGATGTTCACTACAGGAGTTACACACAGAGAGCATGCAGGGTGAATGTGTAAATGCAGCCAACACTGATGTGTTTGATGATGATTGTGTGTGACTGTTGGGTATCAAATGCCTTAAAAAAGGTGCACAGTAACTTCCAGCTTTTTGCTGGGGAGCCGTGTGCTAAGACTTGCAAATGTCTCTATCTTGTTTGCCCTCTTCTTTTCTTACTCCCTGGTAGTAAGACTTGGTTACTAACTTTCAAACTGCTCAGCAACATCTAATTACTTGAGTATATTTAAAAAAAAAAAAAAATCACCTCAGTCTGACACTAAAATACTAACATGTTCTCTGAATCAGTCTGTCAAGCAGGGGATAGTTCAGTTCTGCAGTACTGATGACTATTGTCACAGTTTGTGTAACTGAAAAGTGAAGTTTTCTCAGCAGGAATTTTATGGAATCATAGAATGGTTTGGATTGGTGAAGAATTTCCTCCTTATTTCTAATTCAGTTCTCCCTTCTTCCAGTTTGAAGCCATTATTCTTTGTCCTATCACTACATGCCCTTGAAGAAAAGTCCCTCCTCTGCTTTCTTGTTGGCCCCCTTCGGATACTAAAAAGCTGCAATAAGGTCTCCCTGGAGCCTTCTCTTCTCCAGGCTGAACAATGCCAGCTCTCTCATCCTGTCCTCACAGCAGTGGGGTTCCAGCCCTTGGATCATCTTTGTGTCTTCCTCTGGATCTGCTCCAGAGTTTGAGTAGAAGAATTACTCCCCAGGTTTGTATGGTGCTGTGGGAATGTTTGCTAGCTCAATGTAAAGACTTTGCATGTAGACAAATGGAAACTTCCTTCTTGTCCTCTCCTGCAGAGAGCCCCACATGGTTGGTAGCTAGAGGTCAAACTGTGCTGCAGGGTATCACTAGTGGAATGGAGCCTTTGCTTGGATAACCAAGTTGAGCCCCAAGGCTCAGAAAATCTTCAAAGTAATGCAAAGTAGGTCCTGGTTTGCAAAAAGAACACAACAGAGCAAATGCATTTCTAGTTGTAGCTTGATAACAAGAATATGTAAACAGACTTAACCTTGTTTCACATGCAAATACAACCTTTCCTGCAGCTCAGACTTGCCTGGCCTTTCCTTTTGTAACTGTCAGTTAGCAAAATTCATTAATTTGACAGATTCCTGCCTTCTGTAGCAAGTCATGTTCAGAACAAGGTAGAGTGAAAATCTAGTATGGAGTAAAGTCACTTGTCAAGTGTTGTGCCACACACGCTTGTAAAGGCAGCTAATAAACACTTTCCAGCATGGAGGTGTAAGCCTTGGACATCAACTGCAAAATTAAGGAGGGAGGCAATCCTACAACATATTTCAAAGATCTTTGAAGTTATTTGGAAGGTTCCATCTCCTGGATGGCCCAAAACATCACCTTTCATTTAAAAGATTTTCAAAAAATGTAAGAGTCTTCCTTAAAGAGAAAACCTAACTTTCAAGTGTTTCAGAACAAACAAACACTACCACACCTTGTAAATAGGTAGCAAAAGAAAATAATTCAATCATGTTCCTGTTTCTGCTCAGCCTCTGTTTCTGTCCTTCCCCAACCATCCTGCTCTGTGTGGGGTGTGGAGGCAGGGCCATGGTGGGGTGGCTCTGAGCATGGGGGTCCCGTCTTTCTGAGCACCTCTCCTTCTGTACACCTGGAGCACGTCCAGAGCAAGGTCAGTGCAGCAAGGAGGAACCAGGCAAATTCAGAACCAAATTAAAGTATTTCTCTTGCTGGGACACACAGAAGTCACTCAAGAGGGAAAATGGAGCCTTGCTGCTGAAATTTCCACCAAGGGAAGGGAGATGTGCAGACAGGTATGCGCTACTTTGCCGCAGACTGTGAGTTGTTAGAGGAGTTGGTATTTTTTCTATTTTACTTTCAACCTGGAGGTGGAGGCGGATAAATAGGAATGGTTCAAAATAGTATCGTAGTTGCCATAGATACTTGTCTAAATTGCAAGTAGAGGTCTGGACCGGGCTTTTAGTCTGTCCGCCAAAGCAAAACTTAGACCTGAGTGATGAAGCCTGAGTGGGTTTGAGGAGTCATGCTGAAACTTGTGTTTGCCACAGTCAGTGATTCAGCCACACTGCAGAGGATGTGGATGTGTTTGACATCATTGAGCACCTTCAGCAAGGGTTCACATGGGCCTGTAAACTCCAGGAAAGAAAAGAGCTTTCACACTTCAAACATTTTCCACATTTTTTTTTTTACCCCAGGAGATCTCTAGGTCTCAGAAAATGGAATGTTGCTTTCCTGGGACTCAGTTTAATTTTTATTTTTTAAATGTTACTGTGCAACAAGGCAGCAGCAAATTTAAAGTAATTCAGCTGGATAAAAGCATCCCATTAAGGTAAATTCTGTTTATTTGTCCAAGGAATGTGTGGCAAATGTGTGTCTAATTATAGATAAGGCAACTAAGTCTTTCATCTTCTATCACTGAAAAAAGAGTCTGCAAATAAAGTGGAAAATGTTTCAGTGAAGTGTATGAAGGTCTTTTCAAGGACTTGGTTATCATAGATGAGCACCACTTAAGGGAACTGGAAATGTTTGGAGATATCCTTCTGCTTTGTGGGTGGCATCAGATGTACTGGGACAATTTCAGCTGACGCAGGAAATCCCTCACTTTGTGATAAAAATCTATTTTTGCCTGTGGAGGTTTCTAGTTTCATCTGTCCATTTTTAGGTGGGGAGGACAAATCAGTCCCGGTCCACTGAAGATGACAGAGACGCACAAAATACATCAGTTGAGTCTGTCCTGAAAAGTGCATACCTAACTTTTTGTTGTGTTTTCTCTCTAATTTCTTGCTCTGTAGGTGGTAGAGAATTAGTGCTTAATTACTTGCAGGCTGTGGACAACAACCAGCCCCCTTAAACTGTTTACATTTCTGGGTAAGGCTGGAGCTCAATGTTCTTTGTGGTTCAGTCTTTCTCAAAATCTATGGAAGATTTTATAGTGCTTGTTTATCTTTTATACCGTATACTGGGATAAATGTTTGTTCCCAAGGAGCTTTTATCTATTGAAAAAAGAGAATCCCATTCATCCATGTCTCTATCACATTATGTATGATAAATCCGATTTACACCATTCAGATCCCAGTTTGTGAACAGACACAGTCTGTCGTTCAAGGGGCTTGTGCAATCGTGGGAGTTCATAGCAGAGCAGAAAATCAGATCCAAGTCATAAAGATTGAGCTTGAGTTCTAGACTCCCTTGGATACAAGGAATTACATCTAGCAAACATCACTTGAATAAAACATTAATTTCCCATTAAAAAACATTATGTTGCTCTGATAATTGTTCCTGTTTTGAGTAATCCTCATTTCCTGCATATCTCTGGTGACTCATCACAGCAGAGTTCTCATCCATTCTGTTTTGCAGATGCTCTCAAGCTGTCTATTCCCGATCTGACTCAGCTTCTTTATCATCAGCATCTTCTCTCCTTGCCATTGTGCTGTGAAAATGTATTCCTCGCTAAGGACTTCATTCTCCTTCCAGCCTAAAGATGACTGGCACTTCTGGCTACACTTTTAAATTTAACTCAACTTTTTAAAAAGTTTTATGTTAAAAATTCACATTTCATGTTCTCAGATTGTCACTTGAATCTGCAGTTGAGAAGCCCAGGTTGCAAAACTATATGCCTCCAAGCCCATATCTCTATCTATAGTGGGAACAAATCTTCCTTCCTCTCGGATTTTCTGAGAGTGGTTTGCTAGTATAACAAATTCCCAACACGATCTGTGCATCCCAGAGATTTAGTTAAACTTTACTTGAAGGGGTTAAAAGTGGCGGGTGGTGTATGCGTGTGGATGTTGGTCTGTGCACATCAGATGTCACCTTTGTAACAAGGTCTGAGATTCTGGTACTGACATTTATAGGTCAGTATAAAGTTTTAAGAAAGCTAAGTGGTGGATGGTGTACTAAGCAACAAAACCACAGGATTCAAAGAAATCCATGTTGAATATACAGCTTGGAGGGTAACAATGCAGGGTTCTAGACCTCCATCCAGTATGTTCTAGCACATTTAAATTTGGAGATCTCAGAGCCGTGGGAAATCTGGCATGAGGTTTGGGTTGCTAGTGTGCCATGCTTGTCAGCTTCAGGATGTGCAGCAGAAGCTTTTATCACTCACACTTTGCAATCTGGGCAACAGG
Organism: Chloroceryle aenea; assembly: GCA_013399075.1. Lineage (NCBI taxonomy): Eukaryota > Metazoa > Chordata > Aves > Coraciiformes > Cerylidae > Chloroceryle > Chloroceryle aenea. Next base: position 137,473 of record VWZY01003086.1, read on the forward strand.
AATGGAGGGTGCAGGTTTCATAAGGGTGTAACTTCTGTTAGAATTACCTGGCTGCAAATACACATTTAAGACCTACTTCTAGCTTAAGGCTACTATAAATTTTTGATCCTGAAGCAACACTAAAAGTTTCTGCCAGGAATCCTGTGGGTGACTGTGCTGTGTGCAAGGAGGAGGTGAAGGGCTCTTGTGCATTCAAGTCTTCCTTCTTCTCTCAGGGTTTCCTCTTCATGTTGGTCTTGGTGACTGCTCAGGACATTCACTGTCCTACTCATTAGTAGCATTGAGTCCAGGCAAGGTTCTGCCCCTGAGTCAGGTCACCCCACAGTATCAATACAGGCTGGGGGATGAAAGGTTGAGAGCTGCCCCCCAGAGAATGGTTTAGGTGTGGTGGTAGGTGAAAAGCTGGGCATGACCCAGCAATGTGTGCTCACACCCCAGAAGGTGCAACCATATCCTGGAGTGCATCCCCAGCAGTGTGGGCAGCAGGTAAAGGGAGGTGATTCTGCACTGCTCTGGGGAGATCCCCCTTCGGTGTGTGGTGAAGGTCTGGAGTCCTCACCACAGGAGGGATGGGGACCTGTTGGAGCAGGGCCAGAGGAGGCCACAGAAAAGTTCCAAAGGCTGAAACCCCTCTGCTGTGAGGCCAGGCTGAGAGAGTTGGGGCTGTTCAGCCTGAAGAAGA
>VWZY01003086.1:138196-187256 GCA_013399075.1 Chloroceryle aenea
CTTGCAGCCTTTCAGTGTTTAAAAGGGCCTGTCAGAAAGCTGGGGACAGACTTTTTATCAAGGCCTGGAGTGAGAGGATAAAGGGTGATGGTTTTAAACTAAAAGAGGAGAGATTTAGACTAGAGAGAAAGAAGAAATGTTATATGCTGAAGGTGGTGAGACCCCAGCACAGGTTGCCCAGCAAGGTGGTTGATGCCCCATCCCTGGAACCATTCCGGGTGAGGTTGGACAGGGCTCTGTCTGCAACCTGCTCTAGCTGCAGATGNGTTGAGAGCTGCCCCCCAGAGAATGGTTTAGGTGTGGTGGTAGGTGAAAAGCTGGGCATGACCCAGCAATGTGTGCTCACACCCCAGAAGGTGCAACCATATCCTGGAGTGCATCCCCAGCAGTGTGGGCAGCAGGTAAAGGGAGGTGATTNGATGATTCTCTGAATCAATACTTTGTTACACTTTTCCAGGGCTTTCTTTACTTCAGTTACAGACTCTGAATTGTCACCGCCATTATACTGCTTGGGGTTTATCCTCTTGTCACTTGTACTGCAAGATGCACATGCCATTCATTATAGCAAATCATCTTTAATTTTAATCGACTTTTCCACTCTTTGTATTATTGGCAGTTATTTAAGCTTCTTAGGTCATATTTGGGTAAAGGTTTTCTTTCCATACTGAAAACAGGCTTTAGTATAAAAATTTGCACACTGACAATAGCTTTCAATGAATGATGAGGAGTTTTGGTACAGTGCCATGCTTCATATGGTTCTTCAGATATATCTGTCATTTGAGGTGGTTACCTCAGCTGTCAGTCTGTTAAGATTACGTAAAGTTTTTAAATTATCTTCTCTTTCTATGGCCAAAATATGATTCAGTCTTCTTGCATATTGTAGTACCTCAAGCTCTCAGTATTTGTTATGTAAACAGTCTAGAAATTAGGAGTCTACGGCTTGCAAAGATTTATCTAGTAACATTTAATAGCTCTCTGTTTTCTAGTAATTTGGTTCAACAGAATGAGGAATTTATTTTTGAATTGTCTTTTAATGAGCAGATAAGCAGGTTTCTCTATCACTCTAAAAACTTTGGTTTGTCACTTCAGGGGCTGAGTTTTTACAAATGGAAATTGTTCTCTCTTGGGCAGGTAGCTGGTTGCTATGGTAGTTTCTGTGGGTTTTAATGGAGCTCCATTTTAAATACCCCCATCAGCCAAAAGAAGAATAAGAAATTTTCTATTTTAGTGGAAAGATATTTCTTTTACTCTATATTTGATACTTGAGGGAATTGATATAGCCAGATTGAATTCCTAAATGATTCCCAACTCTGCGAACATCTGTATTTTATTTTTGTCATTGTTTTTGCCATTTGCAGAAATTCATGTGAGAAAATATAAGAATGTTTTTGTAGGAGTGACATTTATCATTATGATTTTGAACTTGCTCATCACTGGATCTGTACTTAATGACTTCATCATCAGAGTCTGTGGTCCAAGAAAGCTTCTTGCTCAGCAGAGCTCCAGTGCAATGCAACTCCGCCTGGTCCTGCAGCAAAATGTTCAGTGAAATGTCACCATGTCACAGTGAAAAAGAACATTTGAAGCTGTGTTGAGAGAAATAGGAAATAAGTAAATGCGGTGCTGCTTTGCTAAGTAACGTGGAAGTTTCATGGCTTCACCACATCTGTGCCCAGGTGAAGAAGTGTTTATGCAGGATTGGCTCCACTGATGGCAGAGATGACTCTGCCCTGGGCTTCTTCCAGGCTGAGAGAGGTTTTATACAAAATCCTATAACTGAGAGCAGAGGAGATGGAGAGGAGAAGGAGAGAGAAGGAAAAGAGAGGATGGCTTGTGACATTGTAATACCTGGTTTTGGGAGGGCCAAGGCAGACAGAGATACTTTCTATGCAATAAGGATTTCTGTGATTTTTCTGTGAAGCATAGAATGCGTGTCTGTGTGGAAAATGAAAATGGGGTTAGTTAACTAATGAACTCGCTGTGATTTAACACAGGTTGCTGCTGAAACATTTCAGATGTGCAGCTGAAGTTTTCTGAAAGGAGGGAAAGGAACTGAACTGGATTGCAAGGGTGAATGTCAGGCACTTACATGTTCTGCTGGAGATCCAGAGAGTATCATCTCTGTCCTGGCTGAACCAGTTTAGTTCAACCATTTTTTTTGTTAGATCTTGAAAACTGCTGTGGGGTAGGGGATTTCAACATCTAGCAAAGCTTCCAGACTCTAAATTGAAAAAAAAATGTGTGTGAGAAGTTGTGGACCTACTATTTTTAAAAAGATCAAAGCCTACTTTGCACTTAAATACAGTGTTAATTATCCTAAATACTGTTTGTAGTATGTAGGACTGCTAATACTAAATGCTGTAGGACTGTAAGCTGAGTCTTGTGAGGGCAGATATTTTAAAAAGTCTGTCTGAGAGTATTTTTTTTGTGTCTGCAGCAACGTCCTGCCTGGCATTGAGCTGGTGGGCCTATGCAGGGCAATATGGGTTGCTTATGCTTTAGGAGGGTCCAATTTAAGGTCATTCACCCAGGCTTTTTGGTTAGGAAAGAAAAAGCTACCTCTGTCTTCTCACCATCTGGAAGAGCAAACAGCTTTGCATCACCTAGGGTTTAAAGCTTTAAAGCTGCCAGGAAGTTTAAAGAATAGAGACTGGGGTGATTGAGATGTACTCAGCATCCCTACTTCAGCTGTCATTGCAGTTTTGAGGCTGGTCTTCTTATGAACCATTAATGCACACAAACTGACATACCTTTGTGTTAGAATAAGCAGCATCCATTCCTGCTGCTGGAATGTCCACTTCTGTCATTTGCAGTTTGTGAAATCCTAGGGGGAAAAAAACCAAAACAAAACCCAAAGGAGCATTGTGTCGGGGTGATAGAAATAGGTACGTAATTGCAGCCTCATCTCTGTTTTACAGACACGAGTATTTTTGGCACTGCAAGTTTTCAGATATTTTTTAAGCAGAGAATAGTAAGTAAAGTGGGGGGGATTTGTGGTGAAATTCCCCAGATACCAGAGGAATGTGAGCTGCTCTAGAGCAGAGCCAGATAGTGGCCCTGGAGTCCTGGCTGCCCTGGGCTGGTGCAAGGCTCTGCTATTGGGACTGCAACCAGGCACCAGCAGTGGGGGTCCTGGTTGCAGTCCCTTTCACAAGGCTCGCATTCAATGCTGGAGGGGCATCTCAGGACCTGGGTGTGTCAGTCCATCCATCTATCCATCCATTCAGCTTGACAGAATTTTCTGGCACCTACTGCTCAAGAGCCATGCCTGCAGCCTCCCCTCCCTTTGGCTCTGCAGATGACGTGACTTGTCACCTGCAAAGACTTTTGGCATAAGAATTGGCAACCTTCTCTTGAGAGAGTGACGTGGAGCAGCAATTCAACTGAAATGTTTTCCCTTGTTGTCTAGAGGAGCCATCCCTCCCTGATGTTGTCAGGAGCCCAGGGGACATTAGCCCCACAGCATTTTTATCTCTTGTCATTACCCCTGTATCCTACTTTCCTCAAATACTGCCAGTTACAAAAAGAAAATAAATATGTTTTTTCATAAACAAGGAAAATTACAGAATCTTTTATTTTATGGGGAAAGAAGGATTGGGAGGGTGAATTGTATTGCACCAACTCTGGTAAGTGAAGATTACTGCTATTAAGTGAAAAGTACCTTAATAAGATGGTTAAAATAGGATAAAATTGCATGCTATAAAGGAATACCCAAGCGGTCTTCCTTTAAAAAAAAAAAAATTCTGTAAAGAATGGACCTAGGAGATGGACCTACTTGTTTATCTGAGGTGACAGAGGAAAGAAAAAGACATCTGAGCAAGAGATCTGTATGGAATAAAGATAACCTCAGCCATGATGTACATAACTGTGTAGGATTGAACAATACCTCATGCTAACAGCCAAAACACTTCTTAAAGCATTGAGAAGATTTTCAACACATGCATAAGGAGAGATCATTGTGAGGTAGACTGTTGGGATTTACATGTATGGCTTCATTGAAGGGAAAGTATCCTCAGTGTTAAGTCATGGTAATTGTTGTCAGGGCAGCCCATCCTCAGAATTTAAAGTAATAAAATAGTTGCTAAAAAGGTAAAAGCATTGCAATAGGAAAAAATCAGGAGGGTCCAAGTATTTGTGGAGCTGTGGTTGTGGTTATAATCAATAAACATTTTTAAAATTGCTGGCTGTAAGTATATATCTTTGTAAAATTTCAGAATACTTCCAATGGAGTTGGTAATGGGTGGTGCTGGGTACATAGTTCTGAAGTTCAGCTTGTAGCTCATTTTCTTACAGTGGTCTTGATGGTGAAAATATTACATCAAGAGTTAAAAATGTCGAGTCTTTAGTAAATATCACTGAATGTCAAGCAAACATATCAAATTTAATTGACTTTTTAAACATATGAAGTGTTTTGGAACTATTCCATGGAAATGGCTTTTAGAAAGTCTTACCTGTCGGTTCTGTTTCTGTTCAAGTTGGATCTATATGTTGCTGGCAGAGAATTAGGCAATTTGGGCTCTTGCTGATCTTGGGCTGATTTTGTCTGAGGCCAGAAGTTGATTCTGGGGAACTAATGTGACCTTCTGTGTTTCAATGCCAATACACTTTCATCATTTGCAGTTCCTTTTTATATGCCAACACCATTGTACAGATGTTTGTAAAATAACCTTTTTTTTTTTTTTTGTCACTGATTCTCAGTGGTAATTGATGTCATTGAACTTTTTCTTATCATAGATGTAAACTGATGTAAAATGCTGGAAGGGGCAAAAGATCTTCCCCACTCCTAGACAATTAAGCAACTATAATACAGAAAAAGTAATTAGCCTTCAGTAACAAATTGTTACACTATGCCAGGCAATGTTGTTTTGTACTCCATGTGCTGCAAATATGTCATCTTAATGTCATTATGAATTCTTGAAACTGTTAACACAGATTTCCATGTTCAGAGAAGAGGAACAAAGCTGGTGAGTGGTCTGGAGAAACTGTCTTATGAGGAGCACCTGAGGGACCTGGGATTGTTTAGTCTAGAGAAGAAGAAGGTGAGAGGAGACAATATTGCTCTCTACAACTATCTAAGGTGAGATTGTAGTGAGGTGGGTGTTGGTCTCTTCACCCAGGTAACTAGCGACAGGAAGAAAATAAATGGGCTTAAGTTGCAAGGGGAGATTTAGGTTGAATATTAGGAAAAAATTCGTTGCTGAGAGACTGGTGAGGCATTGGAAGAGGCTGCCCAAGGAGGTGGTGTAATCACCATCGCTGGAGGTGTTCAGAAAGCGTGTAGGTGTGGCATTTGAGGACATGGTTTAGTGGTCATGATAAAGTTTATTAGACAATTGGACTTGATGATCTTGAAGGTTGTTTCCAACCTTTATAATTCTATGATGATTCCATGTTCTCTCAAGTTCTTGAAATGTTACTTATTCGGTTGTAATGCTCATCAGCTCATATGCAAATACTGGAGATTAAAAGTCATATAAAAGTTGACGAACTGCTGCCCAGGAATAAAATGTTTTCTAACTGTGCAAATTCAGTGCAAGTATTATATTACTTTGGTTACAACCATTGGCTTGAGGTGGTTGCAAACGAGTTGTGCAGTGTGATGGTGCAGTGCAAATGCAACGTGTGCTGGTGCTACCAACAGTATAATAGATCTCCTCATCCCAGACCTTTAATACCTGCTGAATATGAGCTCAAGGTTAATAGCACTTTTAAAGGCACTTTGAATGCACTAGGAACATGAAGTACTGACTGAAATTGGCAGCTTTGCTGAGTCAGTGAGTGAATGTGCAAAAAGGTTAACGACTGACAAAGGGCTTGAGGAAAGATGAGGACCATAGGAGCAGCATGGTGGCTGCTAAATATAGCATCAGTTGTGGTGGTTGTTTTATGTCCTGCAATAGAGGGATAGGGATTGACTCGTTGTTGTTGAAGAGTTTCCAAAAAGATGTGGGAAAAGAGATAGCACCTAGAAGGAGGTAAGGAGAAAGGGTCAAGAAAAATAGGAGCAATGTGTGCAGGTAGCAAAGGGAGAAGATCAAGGGACTCAGAGTTGAAAACTGGTAGTGAAACAGGGAAAATTTCCCAGGGTAAGAGCTCCAGGAAGCCAGCTGGACACAGATGACATTGTTTGGAGATGTAGGGGGCTGTCACTGCTGTAGTTACTTCTGTCTGCCCCAGCAGCTGGGTAACTGATGCTTTTATCAATATACAGTGCCATGTGAGCAGCAGACTTGCCTCATGGTCACAGCTGCATCCATGGCTCTGCTTTTGTCCAGCGTAATTTGGCTGAGACAAGAAGATTAAAGAGAATGGTCCTAACCCAGAACATGTTGATGACACTTTGTGTTGCTGAAAGCAGAATATTCATATATGAAAGTTTTTGTAAGAAATTGCTTAGAAAGCTTGTGATCCCAAGAGGTTTTAGATTGTCTTTTGCCAGATAGCCAATTCTTCATTATAATGTGGTTGCAGTGCATTTAACTTGAATTTAAATACAAACAACTACTCCCTAAAAACAGCCTTGCCAATAAACTCTGTTGGTGGTCCCAGCCCTTGTCGACGAGAGCATGTCTTGAGGTGGGTGTTTCTCCCAGCAGCTTTGGAGCTCCCCCTGGCATGGTAGCATTGACCTTTAGTTGTGCTGCTGTTGCAGAGAAACCTTCTCCCTTGTGATGAGCCTAGGGACAGTGTTTAGGTCTCAGAAAACTTTCAATCTCATCAGTGGAAAGGACTGGAAAATTCTTCAGATCAAAATGCATCTTAGATACATGCAGCTTGGTCTAGTTGGGTCAGTGGCATCCCAGAGCACTTCTGTGTTGGAAAAAGGTACATTTATCTTCAGGTTTTTATAAGGGTTCAACTATCTGATCTGATCTGATAAGAGTTTCTGGCTTTTACTTTGGTCTGCAATCTCTGAAGATATGTGCTGATACTCTGCTACAGTCATATATACCCCATCTTCCCTCTGCTCTCTGCCTTTTCATTACTGATTTACACAGAGTGGTAAAGCCACATCAGGAGTCAGATTCTGATGCAGTATTTCAACTGTATAGCAGAGGGGAACAATCCTTCACCCCTGCGTGGCCCTTGTCCTATGTGAAAGCTGATGTCTTGCAGTGATTAGGAAACAGCTGACAGTTAACAAAGAGTGTTTGACTGGGAGAAGCAGCAAGTTCAAAGCTGAACCTCTCCCTTGATTAAGAAAGATGCATTCCTTTCTAGGGGAGGGATCTGTGTGGTGCCCGGCCACTGCCAAGAACATGCTGTACCATTCCACATTGTCCCGCACGTTGCTCTCTTTCTCCTTCCCACTGAGGTCTAGATCAGTTTATCTGTGATAGGGGTAATGGAGGGTGAAAAGTGTCATAGAAGCTTCTGGACCTTGCAGCTAGTCCTAAACACAGGTGGTCTCATCTCATAGGTGTCATTGGAAATCACGTTATTCTGGAGTTCATGTCTGCATTACATCAGATTTAATCTCTGAAGTCTTAAAATGTTTGCGTTTTAGTGCTGTAAGAGAGAGGATTTCTCCTTGCACAAGTTAGTCAGGTATTGAGGTTATAATTTAGTGGTCTTAAATGTGACCTGGAGCCTGGAAGAGGTAAGGAGGGTCCTTCCCATGGGAATCTGCCTCCAAGATCCCATTTAGGATCTGCAGGATGAGCTACTTGGCTTGTCAGAAGCCTTTCTCAGGAAGAGAGTCTTTTTTGGAGGTTAACAGGAAGAAATGGCATCTGACGAGGAAAATAAGGGGAAGAAAATGAGGGGATGCCAAGGGCACTTTACTGTGATGGGCTGCCTGTGGAGGCTCCCTAGTGTTGTATTTTGCTTTTAAAGATCCATTTCACATCAATTTGAGATTGTAGATACAGCATAGGAAGGTGTAATTGGCAAATACAAATTGCCAATACAAAATTAGCAAATAGAAAATTAGGTCTCAGCAAGAAGTCAAAATTTTAAAATTGCTGCAGAGACCAAATATGATGGGTAGAGTCCCGCTTCTATGGAGTAGCTTATAAAACACCTATTTTCTGCTCCTTTACCTTTGTACTTAAATAACAGATTAAATCAGCTGCAGAATTACAGACTACATTGTAGTCCCTGTTACAGAGTGATGTCAGTGCTTGTAAGTAGAACAGCCAATGTGCATAGAGAGCACTAAGATGTTACTCCCCTTGACCTGGATCTATTGAAAATCCAAGGGGGAGGGGGGTAGTTTGTCTTTCACTCATCTTCTCAGTGCTCTCTGACCTTACTTAAAGAATCTGTTTTTCATGAGGTGTATTGACAAAGGAATTAAAAAAGGAGTGAAAACATACCCACTTAGTGATTGTGGTCTCTGTGCAGGGCATAAATACATCCCTTTGGTTTGAAGAGTGGAAATGCAACTGAACTATTGAAACATGGTTGAGGTGTTAACTCCACATTTTGGAGTATAGTCTCTGAAGCCACATCTAGACTGAATGCAGAGTATAGAAACAATACTTCTAACGATGCATCAGTAGTTACCAGAATTGTGCTTGTGTTTGTAGCTCTTCATCATTCAAACAACTCTGTATGAAGCAATTGTCTCATATGTGAAGATAAAATCTGTGCCTTATTGGGCTCTGAATGTATTTTGAGATCTCCTGAAAAATGGGCAGATCCATTCTCAGATAGAAGGATTGTGCTCATTTTCCTTAGAAATTAATAGGCCACTGAGAATGCAAGAGGAGTGAGAGAAAAACTTATTCTAAACACATGTGAACTTTAAAAATCTTGACTCTGCATCAACATTTTGTAGCCTAAGACTATAAACAAACACTGTCCCATTGGAAGCTATTGGCTAATTCAGCTAATGAAGCACAGTAGTTAAGCTAACAGCTAAAATTCTGAGAATAACATAAAGGACCTTGGCCCTCCTAAACATTGTGCTTGTCTACATGGGCCTCTGCAATTTGATGGTGCTCCAAAACCTCTCCTCCAGTGAAAGCCTGGTGTTTCAACTGCTTGGATCCCTACTTACAGAATCATAAAATCACATAATGGTTTGATTTGGAAGAGGTCTTAAAGATCATCTAGTTCCAACCCCCTGTAATGGGCAGGGACACCTTGCTGTCCAGGTTGTGCAAGACCCCATCCAACCTGGTCTTGAACACATCCGGTGATGGGGCATCCACAGCTTCCCTGGGCAACCTGTGCCAGTGTCTCACCACTCTCAGACTGAAGAACTTCTTCCTAATTTCTCATATAAAATCTGTCCTCTTCCAGTGTGAAGTTATTACTCTTTGTTCTGTCACTACTACTTTTGTAAAAAGTCCTTCCCTGGCTTTCTTGCAGGCCCCCTTCAGATACTGGAAAGCTGCAATAACATCTCCCTGAAACCTTCTCTTCTCTAGGCTGAACAGCCCCAACTCTCTCAGCCTGTCTTCATAGGAGAGGTGCTTCATGACAACTCAGAGGTTTTTTTTCTCTTTGCAGCTGTGTCTGGATATTTCTGTCTTTAAGTATATAGACACTTAATTCCTTTCTTATATGCTCCCCCAAGAGGTTTCCATTGCTACAAAGTTATCTGTTAAAAAGATCTTGTTATCAACAACCTCCAGTACAGAACTTAGACTGTGTGCCCATCACTAGCTATTAGTAGGCTGACTTGAACTAGAACCTGGAGAAGAAATTACAAGATGGAACCATCCTGATACTTTGATTGCTCCATTATAATTTGACCTTTAAACATGGAATGCTAAAATGACTTCCCTGCTCTGTTCTTCAGTTACTTCTGTTCTCCATCATCTCCTCCATTATCTAACCTCTGTTTCCTCAGCCTGAACAGGTGCTGTGTGTGGATTTTGGAAAAACTCTGTTTTTTGGAAATGTTTTGATGAGATGGTATGTAAAGTTCTGCCTCTTTCAATATTCTCTTTTACTCTTTTTAGATGTCTCCTACAGTAAGTAACTGTAATGAACCTTTGTGGGAGAAATGAAGAGACTCCTCCACCCTTCATCAGAATTTGCTGCCTTATCCCAAATGCTCCAAAACACATTTAAAACACAGCGTTGGAGCTCTTCACAAGTTGGTCCCTTTTCTGCCTCTTCATCTCTGGTTCCAAAGTAAAATGTGTTCAGGAATGTAAATTCCTTTAAAATTGGCTGCAGTCTGTAGTTTCCAAGTAGGAAGTGTAGCCAGAGTCCATTGCAGGAGATTGAATTCCAGCTGAGTTTTTTAACTTGCGCCTATTTCAGGTGCTGCTTTTGGGGTGGTGGAGCTTGCCCAGTTTTGCTGTGGCAAACAGTCCTCTTCTTCCTCCGGATGGTCAGCATCAGCAGGAGAAATCTGCTTCCTGGCTGCATATAGAGCGCATAGCTAAGCTGGACCACAGCTTGGGTTTTCCAGTCGCGTTTGTGCTTCTTTTGAGTGGTGTATACATAAGAGCTTGAGAGGGAAAAGTATTGTAACTATCTCAGCAGCTTACAAAAAGCATAAAATGCTGAGATCGCTGAAGATACAGTTTCTGTAGAGACAGATACAAGCTGTCAGCTAATGAAATGCTAATCTGTTCACAACATCCTTCTGATTATTGCATACTTTGTAGAAGACAGATGTTACTTGTTGAACGTTCCCCATAGGAAGCATTGTCATACTCGATCTTGCTGCGCCTCATACAGGAATTGAGTCAACAAAGGACTGCAGCACATTTCTAAGTTTCATCAATGCTGCTCAGTTTAGGACTTGTTTAAATATAAACACATTCATAGTTTTTCTCCGTATTCAAAGGCTTTGTGCTTCGGGCTTTAGTAAAAGAGCAAAGAGGCCTGTAGGCTTCCACGAGCAACCAGGTCAAACCCTAGTTTTAGGTGAAAACATACATTTCTGCCATACTTTACAATGATTTGCAGATGGTTGCCTTATTTGAAGGTGACTTCAGTAACAGTGCTTGCAAGTATACAAAAGAGTCATTAATCTTGATGAGCACCTACCAGCATGACTTGCTGCTTTTAATTATGAAACAAAATGTAGAAATTTTGTGTGTGATCTGAGGGGTAGCAGATGGGGAGGAATTAGGGAATTAACCAGTTAATGTCTTTGTATTTATCTTTGTCTTTGTCTAGTGGGGTTACACTGAGCTGCAGCATGGGACACCAAAGAGCTTGACCTGGAGGTTAAGTCTAAAGTGGAAATGAGCAAAATGGATCACTCAATACCTCCTGTGTGAAACCACAGGTACAATATCAAGCAAGGTGATTTGTTTAGAAGTTAAAACCTTAATTTTCCTAATCTTGAGCCCAAACCATCAATATCTTGGAGAACTGAAAAAACTCGTTCCCAAACAGCTCTGGTTCTGATACTATATGGCCAAAGAGAAATTTCTTTCTGGGCTTCTAAGCATCATTATCAGTTCATTCAAATTAGTATTTCCCCCTACATTTGTGGGGGGTAAAAGGAAGTTTGTTTTGTTGCTGTTGACTCAAGTATCCCAGTGAATTTCCTTTACAATGACTGCTCTGGGGGTGAGTGCTTCCTGGAGAACTTAAAACTCCCTGGGGTTAGTGGATCAGAACCCTAGGCCATCTAATCTTCCAGCCTGTCATTAATCCAGGAAATGCCTTGGGTCACAATCATTATTACTGAAATTCTTCCACAAACACTGATCACAGAACTTCATAAAGAAAAGCCAAAGGAAATGAGAGAGCTCTTCAGAATATCATAAAATAAATAAACAGTGTAATTTATGATTATAAACCTGACAAAGACTATCAAGGAGTACAGTAAAATACCGAAGCAAGGAGAGTTGCAGCCTTACAACAACTGCTCTGTTCGGTGCAAGCATCCCTATACCCTAATTAGAAACTCAGTGAAACTCAGAGGTTTCCGTCCTCTAATGTTCAGAATTGCTTGGTCAACAATTCTCAGCCCTGTCCAAACAGAGCTGGAGGGCACATACTTCACCAGGAAGGTGCCTGGGCTATGCTGCGGGTCACTGACCGATGCTGTTGTATTGTCTTAACTTTTCTTACCTTTTCACGGCATGCAGGACTGTTTGGCTAGCGCTCCTGCTTCTGCTAACAGATGGAATTAGGTTAGTTTGAAAGTTGTGTGGAGAAATTTATCAGAGAAAATAAGCTGGCACCAGCAGCTGGGGATGAGTCAGTGAGTAAATTTTCCCAGTTTGTTTCAGTAACATTTTCAATTGAGATGAGTGATCCATTCACGGTGAATAACTTCTCTGATGAATTTTGCTGGTTTTCTACTTTGCATGAATTGGTCATGAAGAGAAAGAAAATTTTAGCATCTTTTTTTTTTTTTTTTCTCTCCCCCGAAAGTGATTCAAGAGTCTTTCAGTGAACAACTTCTGGATGGGCTCTCCTAGAGTGCAGCTAAGGGTGCATATTTTTAGCCTGTGCTGCACACAGTTGTACTGATTGAAGCAGATCAAGCAGCGGTTGTCTGCTTGGGATTTTTTTCCAGTTACCAAAGCTGCAAAACTCACATACCTAAAAACTCACAACTGCAACCTGGAGGATGAATGAACTTCAGGGCTGGCTTCATCTGACTATTCATAACCAGGTCCCTCTCATGTGGTAGCTCTGCCAGTGTGTGTGTGGTGTCTAAACCTTTAATCTGTGCCCCAGTGTAGAAGATAATGATTCAGATACAAATGTACAACACTCCTTTGTGAATTCAAGCAAAATTACAGTTTCTCATGTGGTGGGTATGAGATGAATTTATGTATTTACATGAGTTGCAGGATGAAGGTGTGTCTAGTGTTAAGCAATCAAACTCCAAAATGTCACAATAGCTTGGCTTGTCCTTGATCAACATCCCCAGGCTGAAACAAAGACCTTTTTCACTGCTACATTCCTAAAATTTAAAGTAGCAACATGTCTTGATTGGATGTCTGTCCCCAGCATTGCTGTATGTTGATTTAAGTATTTGCCTAGAGAAACTAATGTATTTTTTTCTGTAGATAAACACACAGAAGTACAGGGAGCACATAAGCTAAATTAAGGCCTTACACACACATCCATTTGCCTCTTTATGTTTGTTTGCCTTTTTGTTTTAAAGAGGAACATTATTTCTGTAATTTAGTTACCATCACATCCTCAGCTCAATTTGTAGCTGGCTAAGAACATACTGAGAGTGCTTGTGTTACTAAATGCCTGAGTTGCAGCAGATTCAGTGATCCTGCCTAAATTTCCCAAGGCCTTTGACAGACAGTCCCTGACTACATCCCCTGACAAACACTATACCTCTTAATTTTAGCCTGAAGATTAAACAGGGCCGGTGGAAGTGCTGGCTTTGAAGAAAGGAGCCTACCTAGCCACAAAAGGGATCATGCCAAGAGCGTGCTCTCCCCCAAGATAAAATTCTTCAGACAGGAATTATGAGGCTAATCGGAACCAGGCTTTCCAAAGCCTCAGCTCTTTTGAAAGTTAATAGACAGCATAAATATACTCTGTGCAATATCTGGGGAAGGAAAGTTGAGGAGGAAAATACAGCCAAGACTGTGCTGAAGGGCAAGAAACATTATGCCTGCTTTGAGTTATTGTTGCAGCTAATAGAAGAATGATTGTCTCTGAACCATTTCACTTCAAACTCAGTGACAGAAGGATAGAGCCAAATGAGCCAAATTTTTAAAAGTCAGGAAGAGAAATTGCTTAGGTTTTTAGCTGGTGAAAAAGGTTAAAGAATTTATTTAGTTGTTTCCCCCACACCCCTTCTTTCAACCTGGAGCTAATAAAGGGTGCTGTCATGGAAACATTAAAGACCAAATATAGACTAAATTATCTGACCTCTGGCATAGGTAATACAAGTTTTGACTTACAGGGATTATCCAGAACTAAAAGCAGAGGGAATATAAGGTTGCTATTCATTCACACTTTGAACGAAGTCTGCCAAACAATGCTGGCTGAGGTTATGTTGATGTATGTCTCTATTGTACAGTGCATAGTAAAATGAGAACATTCAGTTTGTTTTATCCAGTTTTTCATTGTGCCTTTGGGCAGACACAACTTTTTATATTTTGCCAAGGAAGCCAGCGTAAGGTATTTATGAAAAAAAAAGAATAATGTAGGAAACAGAGTGTTTTCAGGTTGAAATGGAAAGCAGATGCCTCCCAAGGAGTGAAGGCAATATAACAGGAACTTGTCCTGGATGAGTGGTGGGATGGATTTCCAAAGAGACACAGGTGAGTTCAGAGGAAGTAGGAGAGTGTAGAAAAAAGCTCTGCTGTATGAAGTTTAAAATGAAGGCATGTTGTTACAGGTTTGATGGACCTCACTTAAATTTCTGTGGTGATGATATGGCAAACTGGGTCCAGTAGGAATAGGAGAGGTTGGTGGAAAAATGCAGAGAAAGATTAAGTACTGGACTGAAGCCATGAGACGTGTGCTGAACCCTCAGCTCAGCCTGTATTTCTCCTGAAATCTGCTTTTTCACTACTTCCAATGCAAGGAGCCTAAAAGTCTAATGACCCTTCCCTAGCAATGAACTACGAACTGAGGATTTGATCATGGAAACACTCAAGCACTGCTCTCTTTTCAGTAAGATTTAGAGTCAGATACACTCCGAACACTGAGGCACTTTGAGGAGCCTGCAGTAACCTGCACAGAATAAACCATACACTAATTTATCTGGAAACAGGTCCTGAAGAAAGCTTAACCAGTCCTAATGACGTAAGTGATAGCTCAGTTTCAAGTGAAAGCAGCTGGCTTTGGGGCTGTGTTGTCACTCTCCCCTCCCCTATCTTTGCCAAGATAAATGTTCCCCTCTTTACCTTTACTCATTAAAATGTCTTTTGAGTCATCTCAGATAAATCACATTAAGAACATGTTACCCTGTACAACTAAATGGTGAAATTCAATGAGGGATTTTAATAAGGCCTCTCAGACTGTTGATAAGAAATGACAACCTATTAAAGGGTAAACCCACAGTACTTTTTTATTATTATTTATTAAAGCTTTAAATGATGAAGAAACTGAAGCAAAGAGCAACCACTGGAAACAGGGAATTTTCAGTGTTAGAAGAGCTCCATCAAGTTAATAGTTGCTCTGTGAAGTTCTTCTTCATTGTTTGCCATAACATATGGTTTTATGTTCTCAGGCAGGTATTTTATGAGGAAATACAATATCTCTTTCTCCAGTGTGAGCAAACATTTCTTGCGAAATGTATGTGCTGAGTGCGTTGCAGGTCTAGTTACCCCTTCCTTTAAAAAGAAAGACAGATATATAAAAATATAAACATATTTTCAAGGTTTTGTTTTGTCTTTTTGTGTTGCTTTTTTTTTTTCTTTGTTTTTGTTTGGTTGGGCTTTTTATAACGCAGTTGGGAAAAAGTCGTGAGCACTGACTAGACAGGAAAAGCAGCACTCTGCTTTGATCCTTTCCTTGATCCTGTGTACTCTTGCCTGTTCTGCTCTCTACCATTTCTGTCCTTTCTCCACTCACTTCCGGTGGGTGAGGATTGTTGCAGCAAGTGACAGCAACCTATTCCACTGGATCAGTTTTTTGCCATATAACAGCTTTCTTTTAAGGTGTGGAAAGGTGCTAATGTACTCCAGTACCTCAGGACTCAGCCTTCATGCTTTGCTACTTGGGAAGGCGTAATCCTCCAGGGGTGATGTTGGGGAGACTCATTAATTGCACTCAGAGGCTACTTCATTAACCTGCAGTGTTGCAGGCAGCTTTCTTCAGGTGATGCTGGGCTGCAAGGCTGCTCCACTGAGCTCTGTGGAGTGGTGGATTTATGCTGGTTTGGGTAGCTGCTTTTTTCAAAGTTCTGTTATAGCTTGAGAGTCACGGCTGTCAGCTTCCCATGGGGATGAGCAATGAGATCCTCAAAATTAGTATGCATCCTAACAGGGTGCCTCATTTCTAGAAGGTTCCATGTCAAAATTAATCTTAGTCCACAAACTCATTTCCTTCCTGGGTTGTTGTTTGGTTTTCAGTCCCCATCCTCCTGCTAAAGAGTAAGTACTATCATTTTTGGGAAGACAGATTATTTTTTTCAGGTTTAGGAACTGAATAGTGTACTTCATCATAAGAACAAGAGCTCAGCTCCACTATGGAGGTATGTGCATTGCCTCTTTCATATGTGAGTGCAGATCCAGCAATAAACAGCTTAATTTAAAGTTGGCAGTGAAAAGACGTAGCTGCCCAGGGCTGACAACATCACACCGTCCCTGAAATGCCAATCTTCCTGGTGATTGATGCTACAGCTGGAATGTGGTCTACTGACTTTCCCTGGCTAATAATCATATTTTGGAATAATATAATTTTGAACTTTACATATATTTTAGGTCAAATTGTCATATCCACACCCCTGCACTATGTCTGCCTACATGGCTGTATATGTAGATAAAAGTACTAAGACTCTTTAATGTGTCATGGCTCCTGTCTAATTTTAGTAGAAAGGAAAATAATTTTTTATTTTAACTGGCTGAAATCTTGGTACTGTTAAAGCTAATGGCCAGTATTTAACCCATCACTTGCCTCTCCTGGGTGGAAAGTTTGGATGGATTGTTAGTGTGACAGGTCCATGCTCACTGCACACAGAATGTCAGGAAGTGCTGGAGTCTTAAGGTTTGTCCATCTGTGTTCTGCCTAGACAAAAGAAGCAGGAGAACAGTGGATAAAACATCCCTAATAGCTCAGTCAGGGAGTCAATGCATTTGCTCAATAGGAGTTAGTCAATTGATGCAAATGTTCTTCAGAGCTGTAAAACTGAAGTGAGAATGGAAGTAAGGAATGAAATCAGAGGTGTTAAACCTCTTAAATATTTTGGGTAGAAATTCAGGTGAAGCTGACATCAGTGAAACTTCAATGTCAAAAAACCTCTGGAAAGAAACTGAAATATTCTATCCCTTCTTGGCCAGTCATAGAGCTGGCTGATGTTTTATCACTGTTGGAACATAATTTGTGAATACTGGAGGAAAAAGGAGAGGAGGGTTTTGAAAATCCCTTTTGTCTCCTTTGCTGTCCTAACAAACTGACAGTTCACTGTGCAAGCAGAGGGAAATAATTTAACAGCCTTTAACTGTGTGTCTTCCTCAGTGTAATGTTTGAGCTTCAGCTAAACTTTTTGAAATACAAACACCCTCCCATGCCAGGTTTTTCTAGCAGAAAGGTGAAAATTCTGGGTAGAAGCATGTAAAAGCTGCATGGATCTCCTGTGGCTATGGAAGACCTGGATCAGTGTGAGGCCATCCCACCTCTAGTCAAGTTTGGACCAGGCACTGAGACATAATTCTGTAAAGCACAGTCAAGGATGAGTTAAACTTCTTTGTGGGGAAAATCTTTCTCTAAATATTTGAATTAAATTCTAAATGTCTCGGAAAGACAATACACAAACTTTTGAGACTAGGCCAAAATGTACTTTAGTTCATATCTTCAGAGTGATGTAGACTGATAACTGTAGGAGATAAGTTGCTAAATTGAAAACAACTGAGGAGACATGATGCTGTTCTATAGTATAGCCTGAAATAAATTACCTTTTTTTTTTGCCTAGTGAAGAAATTCATAAGTAGCAAATTATCTGTTACAGGTGTCTTGATAAATGAATCTTTGAAGTATCAAAGATGCACGTAGTATGACAAATATTCAGGATTATGGTGTTCTCAAAAATTATAAACCCAGATGTTTGCAGATGCTAATCTGCTTCTAAATCTGCTAATATTGTGAAAGCTTCAATAAACAAAGCTCTGTTTGAATGTTTAAGTATTTCAAAGTCTGTTACACATACAGCTTAAAGCCTCCATCCAGTGTAGAAGCTCTGTTATCTTCAGTCTTGTGCATGTATCTAAAAGCCTCCATCCAGTGTAGAAGCTCTGTTATCTTCAGTCTTGTGCATGTATCTAGTTGTATTTATTTGTTCTTGCTAATGATTAATCAAAATATCATAAATTCATGCTAATGACTGTGAGTCCTATTATGAATTATTCAGTTTTTCTAATTCCTGATTGAGATAAAATGCAGTAGTTTGTTCATTTTATTATAACTGTGTACTAGATTTAATTGTTTGGAAGATCATAACAAAAGGCAGTGTATTTTGTAAATAGAACTGCTTAATAGTACGGCTCTTCAGTATAGCAGTCTGATATTGACTCCTTAGTGGGGAATGAGTAATTCCATTTTATTTGAATTATATATCATGTAGATTACTGCAATATAGATTAGTAAATTCTGCTTTATTCTTGTGTTTTAAACCTAGCGATACTGTAGCAAGAAATGTGTTTCAGCACTTGGTAAGAAGAATGAAGCTTACACCAAGGGATTGAATTAAAACTGTGTTGCAATGACATTTTATAGCAATGCTTCATAATTACCCGGTACTAGGTGTATTTCCTGCCTAGTTTAAGTTCATAGATCATCCCTCTCATCATATAGCAACTCTTTCACATAATGCAGCTTTCAAGACTTTGGTGTATTTTTAATATGGTTAATATACTGCATAAAATGAAAGCACTGCATGGACTGATGTCCAGCTGCAGTTTTTTATGGTGCTTTTTGAGCATGAATGTGGTGATGTGGGGGGATAGAAATGGCTTTGGTCCACAAAACCCCCCAGCAGCTGGACTGCACAGGCTGAGGGTGCAGTGACTTCAAGTCTGGTTTGGGTTGTCTCTCCCTGAAGCCTTAAAGATAACAGAAGTATGAAGTGCATCCTCTTTCCCTCCTTGCTGCTTTTTTGACTTAGCGTAGTGATCAAGCTCTCTGTGCCACAACCTCATCTGCAGTCCTTACTGTGTGTGTGATTTTCGGTGGCATTCCTCTCCCCTTCTCTTTCTAACCTAATGGAGCTACACAGATGGAGTTTTCAGGCACAAAAGGGATGGGTTGTGTCCTGGAAGCCCAGTTCTCCCTCTTAATATCAACTGCAAAGCTGTTAGTACTTTTTCTGGTCTCTTCTTACCAAACTGGTTCTATGATTCTATGATCAACACATGGGAAATGACTTTGTGGAGCTTTGTGGTCTGATACACCATCTTTATTAAGTGTATTGAACCATATATCAATACTTTGAAATCACAGCCTCCAGGCACTTGTAATGTATCTCTTGTCTCTCTGGAAGACATCTCTTAATCATTTTCTTACCTGATACCTGTGTAACTGTTCCCAAAACAGACAGCTCCAGCTGTAGACCTGTGAGCTGGGCAGGAGGAGCCTACATGCTTTGTGCAATGAGCCCGTGCACTGTGTGAGCAGTCACAAGAGACATCTTCCTAAAGACACAGCACAGCACTTTCCAGCTGCTGCCATAGAGCTCTTGGCACTCGAGCAACAGTTTAATTGGTGTATGTTAGAGTTTGCTTGGTGTTTGCACCCCAGTAGCGTGGCAAATCATCATGAGGTAAACTTCTGTACAGACTCAAAAAAAAATACCATTTCTGCCCAGTCTTATGTGACCTGAGTCTGTTCTGTACAGTAGATACGTAGTATATTGCAAATCCACTAGTTTAAGTCATATTTTACTCTAACCTGAAAAATTACATTTTAAGTGGAAAACCACAAGGAAAAATGTAAAAAATAGTGCAGCGTTATCTGTCTCCATCTCTTATACTACAACTTAGTGCCACTGTTTTGCTTGAGATCATCAGCAACCTCAGAGTTGTCTCTTGGATTCTTTTCATGATGGTTTTAAACCAGCTGAACCCTCAAATTCATCCACAGAGCACTCTAGTTATATGTACTCCAGGTAATTTTAAGGAATGAAATTTCTTAAATCTTTTTTATGGAAACAATTTCTTAATGCTATATATATCAAACCTCCTAAAAGCACCCTTGCTACATATCAAAAACCTTAAGGAACGATGACAAAGAATGTGTTTCAGTTGGTTGTTACTCATCAGTACAACTTCATATTTACAATATGAGAAAAGAAAACTCCTGAGGCTCATGTATGTACCATTTGCCAAGCTTGTCTACATTCTGTGTACTGAGTTTTGTTTGTTGTGAACTTTACTTGGACACCTTCCTGCTAGACCAGCTGGTGGTAGTGAGGGCTCTGTTACAAAAACATAATGATTTATTAAATCACTTCGTGTTAAGTGGCCAAGCATGATTTCTCAGGGTTTGAGTTTTTTTGTTCAGAGTGAAGTTGTCTTCAAAACAGTTACGTCTTTTATTGTATTTAAAACTCTAATTTGCTTCTGCTGTTCCACCCTGAAAGACATCACCAGGTGACTGATTATGTCCAGTTACTGCTGTTGCCTCTTTCTTTGCAGATAACCAAATGAAATGTGGAAAGGAAAAAAAACCCAAATAATAATTAAAAAAAAACCCAGAACTATTGTTAAAGATCTTCTCAATTAAGATAACAGAGCTAAAGCTAATCCATTCAATACAAAATATTCTGGGTGTGTTTGTTTTATACAGGTTCCACAAAGGAATTAATTGAGAGCTGCTGTGGAGCTGGACAACAGTGGGCTATAGACAATGGGGAGTGCACAGAAATCCCTGTAAGTGGAACGGATGGTGATATTTGCAGGTACGTAAGGCAAAACCGGGAGGTTTAGATTAACACAGAGAGCAGTCCTTTAGAAGGAATCAAATGCTTGTATAATTCTTGGGATGTCAAGGAGGCTGGGAATTGTTTCTTTCATTGTATAAATTGCTGGTAGACTGGCAATATGTCATGGCAAATTACAAAAAAAGGATTTTCTCCTGCCTTTCCCCCACGTCTAACCTAAACAAAAGCCTTCTAAGGTTTCTTTTCCTCTCCCACATGATCAGAGCACACACGTTTTTTTGCCGGTTTTATGCACATCTGTGAAGTTCCAGATAAATAGAAGGGCAGAGTTTTTCTTCCATTTGGCAAGTGCTAAATGCAGTGATTATCCATATCATTAAATGATGTGTTTATTGTCCAGTATGAACTGCTGCTGGTTCAGCTGGAGGGGGGGACACACCATACACCTTGATAATGCTGCTGGTAGCAGAAGCATCTAGTCTGAGTGAGGGTGCCAGATTCAAACGGCACAGTAAGAAAAAAAGAATGGGTGCAGAGTAACTTGGATAGCATATTACACAAGCTGCAATTCATCCCTTCACTCTCTCCTTTCCCCTGCTCTGAAAAAAGGCCGTAGGGAGGGTTGAAGGCAAAGGTATCTAAGACTCACATGATGCAATATAAGCCAGATGGATTTTTCTAAGAGTGATCCTAATGTGGAAAACGTTTGGCACGATCAGTGTTATCAAAGTTAATATCATTGCACCTTTCTGAAGTTCCCAGTAGATTAAATTTCCCCCCTGCTCTGGGATCTGGCATGACATAAGTGACACATACCAACTCTCTATAAAGTAAAGACAGATTAAAAAATTCCAGCCTTGGCCTAAGTAGGTGCAAATCCAATGCATTAATGAGTTGCACCTGCACATCTGAGGTTGGGTTTAGATGAAAAACCCAGATCATAAATGTTTCAGTCCATGGGAATCAATTGGGATTTCAAAGAGTAAGAGCTCAGGAGTTCAACTGTTATACTTTCAAAATTTCAGTTGTGCCTCTGTTTTAAAGATTTTAAGCCACCTGTAAATATTCTGTGTAAAGAAAACATTTAATGTAAAAAAGTATTGAAATCCACAGACTCAGACCTTTGTGAAGACGAAGTGTCTCTGTTCCCATTAGGGGATGTCCCAGCGTGCAGAGCTGGTCACATCTCTAAAGATCAAGCACACCTTTCCATGTCCCAGAATGCCTGCAGCTGATGCAGGCTCACAGGAGTCTGCCACTAACTCGTTTCAGTACCAGAGAACTTTAAAAAGTAGAAGATAGATACTAATTGTAAAAATTAATTCCTGTTCTGCCAGGATAGATTTCTATAAACACTCAGGTTTTACAAGTGACTGTCACTGCATCAAGGGATTGATTTTTTTCAGATGACGCAAATGAGTGAAGCCTCCCCCATGTCTACTGAGGCTGTAGATTGTTTATTTGGAGGTTGCAGATTGGGGTGGCTGTCAATTCCAAATGACATTTTGGGGTTTTCAAGTGGCAAAGGCTTAAATGTTACTTAAAGCTACTAGTTGATGTATCTTGATTTCTCTGGACCTTCCCTTAACATCTTGGCCTATCTCTGTGTAGTGACCCCCCAACACTAACTGCAGGATGGGAACTGTGACTCCCTAAAAGACATCAGATTTAGTAACTAGACGAATGAACTTAAAATAGAGCAAGTTACAGGAAATTCTTAGATCATCGGGTGTAAAAATACTCCCAGAGATTTTACCACTGTTTGTGTCAGGAATGGGATGCTAGGCTGATGAAATCTCATCTGACCCAGTACAGTAGTTTTTATCTCATAATTTATACGTGTTTTATCATAGCAGAGCTATGAATTTACATCAGCTGTACAAGTATGAATCCTGCATATTGCTGACACAGTGTCCCAATTAGAGTGTCACATAAGTTTAATACATTGACGTCACTTCACTGATCTTAACTCATTAACTCTTTCCCTAAAGTGTTCTCAATCTTCTTTGAACAAAAACCTCATTTAGCTGGTCTATGGAGAGTAGGTTTATGAAGAAGAAACGGGAGAATGTGGTTAACACTGTTTATTCCCAGTTCATTTCCTGGTAATAGAGTAGCTGAAACTGAGCTATAAAAAATGGCCAGTGATACTTCAGTTCTCCAGACAATCCTGTTTCTATTCTGTATTTCATACATGAAAGGAATTTCTCATGGCTAAATGTCCCATTTCAGAAGAGCAAGTATCTAAAGAGAGTTCAGTGTTTTAATAACAGTAAACTCTTTGCACATATAAAATTGGTTCTAGTAGCTTTTTGTGATTCCAACAAATGATAAAAACTGTTAGGTTTTGGGGATTTTTTTGTTAAATTTTTTTATGAAAGTTTGGTTGTCTTGTGTAAGCAATAATAGTTAAATTACTTGTACTTGAGTATGTTTGGGTAATAACCATTCATTGCTCAAAAAAACTATGTATTCCCCCAGCTGGCAATTAATACTGGATTAGAAAACTAACTTCCTTGAAAACAAACAACATGGAGGTAGTAATCCCCTTCCAGTGATCCAACTCAAACCACTGCTTCCTGGTTACATCTCTCTTACACAATCCAGCATGAAAACATTAATGTAAAGCTGACAAAACACCATTGCTATCAAGAAGTGGCCAAGTGTCTAGTTTCTTCTGGAATAAGTGACATATTCCCTCCCCCCCTTTTTTGTTCTTTTTTTTTTTTTTTTTTAACTGCAGAGAAGAGTATTTATTTCAATGAAAATCTATTATTAAATTTCATTGAGGAATTTGCCATTTAGACTTTTAGTCTGCTTCATTTCAACCTCCAGTGAATCTTGTTAAAATGTTTGATTTGAAGAGCCACATGTAGGAAATGTTTGTTCCCAAAGTACTTCCTATACAGTGATCAAATTACCCATAACCTTTTCTTTGATAGCCAAAGTCAGGGGAAAGCTTAAATTCAGCTTAATTTCAACCTGTGGGGCTATGAAGAAGAGTTCACAGGAGTTTTGTGA
Organism: Chloroceryle aenea; assembly: GCA_013399075.1. Lineage (NCBI taxonomy): Eukaryota > Metazoa > Chordata > Aves > Coraciiformes > Cerylidae > Chloroceryle > Chloroceryle aenea. Next base: position 161,661 of record VWZY01003086.1, read on the forward strand.
TGTAACACTTGCCTTAAGTCCTGTTCAGAGCTTCAGTCCTCTGGCTTGTGAAGAAATGTGTACAGGTGTGCTTCTCCTCTGCTTTCCAAGGAAGGTTTCTTTTTGTTTTCTGTTTCCAAAACCTTCTGAAGATTTTGGAGAAGCAAAACACAGGGAAGAGGAGCGGTTGTGCAAATATAGATGAGCTGTAGGGCTTATTGGTGGCTAGGTTTTGAGATACAGTGACCTAAAGAAGACTTCTTGTACATTGACCAGTATGGGTTTTTTAATTAGAAATGAGGAAAAAATAGATCCTGCAAAGGCCAGCAGTACTGTCTGTATTATTCTAGTATTGACGCACACATCAAAGAGAGACCAAGTCTGTCATTGTGAATCCAATAGGTCTGGGTTTTTTTGCATCCCATCCTGATGTCTTCTCAGTGTCAGTGAGTGCTTGACCTGAGTGATCCTTTGCAGAATTGCTCAGAAGCAGTGTTGCGTCTCCACTGTGAAAGAGAACAGCTGCCTGGCTGGCATGGTTGCTGCAAAGGAAGGTGATGTGTGCGGTCCAGAGGAAAGTGATCCCTGTGGAGGATCATCCTACAAGGTAAGTTGCTATGATGCTTCTGTAGGTTTTGTTCCAAATATGAGGTGTTCTCGTTGCCTGCATTTAGCAATAATTTCTTCATAAGCTACGGAAAATGATTATGTTGCAGGAATGTGGCAGGGAAATGATGATGTTTGTATTTAGGTTTCAATTGCCTGGTGATGAAACCCCATTTAAAATTTAGCAGTGAATTATTTTCATCTCCATTTTTAAGACATAACTTGCTGTATTACTTTTGCTTCCTCACTTTGGAAGTAGCTTAAAAGACCATTTTAGTTTTTATAACTGCAGTATAGAAGGATTTAGAAAACAATAGGGCAAAACTTCATCAAAGATATAGTGCAAAACCCATTACTGAACAGTTTGCTTGGCTAAAGGGTTGAACTGCAGCCTTTCTCAGTTAAACAAAACGATGGACTAAAGGAACAAGATTTTAGAAGATGATGGAAGTTTTTGTTCATAAATAAAGGCAGACCATTAACGAAGTGCTTCAAATCACAACTCCTGTGCCACAGCCTCAGCTTATATAAATGAGATTTGCATTATGAGAATCAGTGGAGCCAAACCAATTTGTACCAGTTTGAAGATTCAGCATCTTCCTTGCTCGCTTGTCTTGGTTTTACCAGAAGGGTGCATTTCAGAATTCATTTCACTCTGATAATCATTTACATAGCTATATCTAAGCTTAAGTGCAGCTTCTGTTGTCTCAGCAGGAAACTGATTAGCTCTGTCTGTTCTTATCCATCGGTGATTCTTGTGGATAATTGTTCACTGGCAAAACAAAATACCCCGATGCCTACTGCAGAGTTGAAAGTTTAATTAGCTATGCCAATTTGTCATTTTCAGAACTATTATTTACTTGGGTCTGGAGTCTAAAAGGAATTTCAGCATTTGGGAGAAGACATCAATATTTCTGAAGTGTAAGAAAATTATTATGAGATTTTACCATAGGTCTTTTGCATGCCAGACAGAGCACAAGCTGTAGAGTAGGTCTTATCACACATGCCATGCCTCAAAAACAAGTGGAGAGAGACAACTTCTTCATTTCTGCCTGAAAAGAGTTACAAAATACTTTGTGAAATAGCTTCTCATGCCAGTTCCAATGTGGTGTTTTCCTTCAGGAGAAACCATCTGAAATGGTAAAATTATCAAAGGAACAGCTTTGCTCCTTTAGCTCTTCAGTCATTGGAACTGCTGCTGCTGCTGCTTAAAAGAAATAATAAAAATAATAAGTATTGAGACTGTTGAGACTTTAAAAAAGGTTTTCTTTTTTTTATTATAGTTAAGATTCTTTCAGAGTTGGCTCACAGAAGTTGCTGACTGTGTACAGCCATGTTTCCTCTAATCCAGTCCGCTATTAGCAACTGTTCTCTGGGTGTAAAAAATCAAAGAAATTTGTCTGGAATGTGGAAAGTTAAGTTTGTTGCCCCGAAGGATTTGTGGAACATTGACGCTGTGATGCCAAAAGCTAGGGGTTTTACTTCCGGGTAACAAATGTGTTTAGGTCTTCTTCAGGCAGTTTTGATGTGCAGTCCTTACTTTTGCTTCAGAATGAATGCAGCAGTGCCAGTCCTTTAGATCCAGGTACTTAGCTTATGTTCAATACAGTGTAATCTGAAGCTACTTTTATTTACTCTAATACAAAAAGCACATGCTTAGGGACTTTTTCCCAGTGGATAGAGATGCCACCACGGTAAATCCAATTATACTGGATTATTATGCAAAGATATTTTTGGTAGGAACATAGGAAGCTGTGATTCAAACAATGGTTCTCCAGATATGTTTCTTAATTGCAGTATGAGAATGGTCATCTTTGTTATTACATCAGTTGTGGAATTCTGGTGAAGTTCAAAAGGTACCTAACAGAAGATCAAGGCGTTCAAGTTTTTGCATTTTTAGAAGGAACTCTTCGATGACCAAGTTTTTTCACTGGAAAATGAGACAGTTGTATTCATCTGGAAAATATGTGAACCCAAAAGTGTATGACTGATTTAATACTCTCTGTGATGTCTCCACATGGGATAAATTGTGAATCAAAGCAATGACTGAAAAAAGCCGTATACCCTTGAAGGCAAATGTTCCAATATTTTACAATACCTCAATAAAACCATGTATTGTCTTTAACTCTTTTATTTTGCATATTGAAGCTGAAAAAAATTGTACCAAAAGTAAAAATATCTACAGAATGTAGAATTTTCAGTTCATAAAATTTTGAATTTGGCGAGGATGAAAACAGGATTTGTCTCTTTTCTAGCATCACCCAAATCCATTATAGTTAGATAATTATAGTTTTTAATACTTCCTTTGAAAAGATGATTTAGCCCATTTACTGTCAAAAAATAAATCAGCATCTTCAGTATTTGTACTACAAATTTTCACAACCATGTATTTGGGCATGTAAAGGCAACTCTTTATGGCTGTGCATATTTGCAAATGTGAATAATGTCTGCTATTTATGATGTCTGGGGCGTTTGGAGATTAGAAAGCAGGGACATAAAACATGAGCTGTAGTCAGAGGGACTGGGCTGAACATGCAAGGGATACACATGGCATGGGAAATACTCAAGAAACCCCAAAGCTACAGTGATTGAATCTTGAAAAAAAGTGACAAAACAGAAGAGTTTCTGCAGATTGAGCTGTTAGTGGACAAGTCTCCCTGTCTTTGTGGTGGAGACAGACTCTGGTTTATGGTAAATGTCCATCTGGTGTTGCTAATCCTGAAACATGATTCCTTTCCCCTTCCCTGTTGCATCCAGCACTTACAACACTGCTTCTCTTATTTGCCCTCCTTGGGTCAGAGATCTCTCTTCTGGGAAGTGGGAGCTTAGTTAAGTTTTCTTCTACTCCATCCTTGGACTTTCTATAGACATAACTAACTGGTGCCAGTTTGAATTACGACCTTCATTTTATGTGTCTGATGCCTTTTCATAGACTGAATATTTGAATAGACTGAAATCCCTTCTCTCGGCTCAGAGAGGCTGTTTCACTGTAGCTGCAAACTGTAAATATGTGCTGCTGGGCTGGATGTCTTGGCTATCAAAGGAGCTATAGAGGGAAGGCGGCTTTGCATTTTCTAACAGTTCTGTATCTAAATATCTTTATGCTTTTATTTAAATACTGATATCTTCAATTCACATATGGTCCCTGTATGTCTCTGTAACACAGATTGTGACTCCTCAGCTTCCTCGCTCGATTAGGTATCCCTTATGCATATGCAATATGGAGTTTTTGAATGTGATATCATTTATCAGATGTATTTTGATGGTCTGTCTGTACAATGGCCACAGTACTTAACCAAGTAAAGCACAACACAAATTTTGTCTGCTGCCTGCAGAAGAGGAAACTGCAAGAGAGGCCACAGTTCAGGGATGCCCTGTTGCATCAGCCTGCCTGTGAAACTGCTCCTTAGATGCTCTCAGGAAAGAAAAAGAAGGCAAACAGCTTACAGAATATAGCCTGGCCTTTCTGTAGCCCCTGTCTCAGTGGGATGCTGTCCAGGACAGTCAGGTAATTAAAGGTCATAGTAGGTTTGCAGAGGTGTGGTGCAGAGAGAAGAGTCTTTACTGGCACACTGCAGAGTTAACGTGCTGCTGCTGATCCTCATGTCCACACAAGTTATTTGCAATTCCTTTCACGCTGCTTCAGACTACTAACTGCTTTTTGAGATCTAATGTGCATAGGTGCAGATCTGTATTATTTTGTTATAATGTATTATATGCAAAGTGAACTTGCCAAAATCATTGTCACAGTGAGACTTTGGGTTTAGCCTGGTTGCAGTTAACCTGTTTATGCAGAGCATAAAAACCAGGCAGAAGTGAAGCTTTGATGTTTTCAGCTGTCTAAACCTGAAGTGCTTTTCCAGATGCTCCACTCCTAAAGCAAGTGCAGATCATCTCCAGGTCTGTGTGTGGGCTCATCCCTGAGGCAGACTCCTGTAAGTCCATGTTACCAGAAGGCTCCTTCTTTTGCAGCAATGTTGTGACTGCTGCAATCTGGGTCTGCGATTAAGGAGCGAGGGGAAAACCTGCGAGTCCAACATAAATCTGGGCTACCCCTGCAGTCATGTGATGCTGTCCTGCTGTGAAGGGGGAGATCATTTCATCCATCCAGAAATAAAAAGGCATCCTGAACCTTTGCCAACAGTGACACCTGAGAAGGGTAAGTATTCATTTATGATTTGAAGACATTGCAGGAGGGACAACGCTACAGGAGCACAGTTGCCTTCCCTCTCTGATCAAGTGTAGACTTCATTGTTCTTAAAACAGTTTTGAGAAAGAAAGAAAGAAATATGTGTAGGTGTTTCTGATTATTAAAAGGTCCCTTTGTTTTTTTCATCCATTATGGAGTCAGTACAGAGACCTGCCACTAGCCCTTGCTGAGAAGCCAAACTGAACCTGGCCATTGTCTTTTAGCAGGAACAATCCTGAAAGATTCTGCATAAAGCGAATTCTTAGGGTTTTTTTCCAGTCAAATTAGTCCCTTGTATTATGATACCAGTGAAATGTCCTGTGAATAGATTTCTTATTGTGCTGCTGAACATCACAGCAGCTTTCTCACAGCTCACTCTGGAGAAGCCCAGAGTGCTGCAAGTTTGATTTCACTTTCAACATAGGAACATAACAATGCCGAAGAGACAAGTCAAATCCCTTCAGCCAAAGAGGCATGATAAAGGGAGCATGACAAATCTGGAGGTCAGACAGATTTGCTTCCTCCCTCAGCCCAAGGTCATGCTCCTTCCAGCATCACTCTCAAGCCACCTGTTGTGCATGACTTGTATGGTGGCCTCCTGCATATTCTACAGTTAATTTTTGTCCATTCTCTTCTCTTGAACTAGATGTGTATTTTCTCGCATAGAGAGAGAAATATAAGGGTATAATATATATATGGGTTTATTTCAACCTAGCTGGGATAATGATAATGGGTCACTGATAAAGGAAGATTGTGCTTAAGTAAAGCTGACTGAGAAACTTGTTAAACAATTAATTTTATTATCACAGAAAGTCTTATCAAAGTTGATCCGGAAAGGAAAAGGGAAAAGCTTTGGCCAGTACTTAAAAGCAGTAGGCAGGATAGGCATGTCACAGTTAAGTGGGTCCCAGAATGTTTGTAATGCTAGCTACAGAAGGAGACAGTAAATTAATAGTGGTGTTGAAAACAGTTTCCAAAACAAGTGGGTGAGGGTTTTTTTTCTCATGGAATTAGAAATTTGGTCTTGTCCTTCAGATAGGACTTGAATATGATACCTTGGTTCAAGTTACAATAGCAGTGGTACCAGTAGTCAGTGTGAAAGATGAGCTTGTGACCTTCCAGGGTCACCTTATTTCTCAGTGGCTCCTGTAAAATGTCTGTTCCTCCAGCCATACAGATGGAGTGTACCTTCAGCACAATGGTCTTCACATGTACACGTCTTCAGGATGGGTTCATTTGTTTTTTTTCTGTGGAGTAACTGTTTTGGGTAGATTTGACTGTATCTGGAGTTTGTGTGACCAAGCACTCCATACTCCTAATGCTAAAACATCTGCTAGAGAACCAGCAAGTGTTGTTTTGTTGTAGTTTCAGAGATGGAAGATCACAATGAAGCCTTGTCCATCAGTAATGAAGCTGAACTCTCAAATAACCTGCCTGGAGATGACCTGGATGAATGTCTTCTCTATGGTGGGGAACTCTGTCAGCATTTGTGTATAAACACTGTGGGGTCCTACAAGTGTTCGTGCTTTCCAGAATTCACTTTGCAAGATGATGGAACCAGCTGCTCTCCAGGTGAGAAAATGATAAGGAAACCCAACCAACGATGGTGTCTTTGTGCCTCCTGCATTGATCTACCAAGCTTTCCATTAATTTTTCTGTGCTTACTATGAGGTTTTTTATGGGTGTTGATGCATTGACTTTTTCCGTAGATAATGTAAAGAAAACCAACCATTTAGGAAACTTAATTATCCCCTATTATTGTGTATTGGTGGCATGAGATCAGGGTGATATTTAATACGTTCATATCAAAGCTCTTTTCACTTTTCAGAAGAGGATTTGTAGATATTGTTAATGAAATATCTTTTCTTCTTAGAGTCTATTTGTATTTCACAGTTCACTTTCCTTTAGATAAACTTTACTCAATTCAGACAGACAGCATTGCTTCCTGAACTTTGATTTTTATCTAAAACCATTACCATCTTTCAGTGATACAAAATCTAAATATCTCTAGTGTGGTGGAAGTCTTGAGAAGAAAGTCTATTGTGTTATAAATGTTTTGATGTCTGGAGTTCTCCAATGGCAAGATTTCAAATCAGATAACCCGAAAAATTGAAACCTTATATTAGTTACAAGTGCTTTCAGTTATTTAACAAGCAAAAGAAGTGTTGCCATCCAGTGACAAAAGTCCTTAGACTTCAAATGCATTCTGTCCAAGTCAAACAATGAGCATTCATTATGTCATTCTTCTCTAGATGATGTTACAGAACTTACATCAATAATGTGTTTGACAGCATTTCTGAGGCAACTGTCTGCTCTGTTGTTCATATTAGAATTCTGGAGAAGGAACCTCATCCAAAAGAGACAAAGAAAATGGTTCTTAGTTTAGCACTGCGGAATTTGGCATGATAGCTCACCTGGAGCGTGTGTGTGGTTTTGGTTTGCTTTGCTTTGCCTTGCCTCTCCCACTCCTAATTCCCATCAAAATGAATATTTGGGTCAAAATGTTTTGTGTCTGGGTTGTTGGTATCCTTGAGAGATGTGCAAGACTGCCATGCTTATGGCTCTGCTGAGAAGTGTGGGGGGATTTACAGAGCTCAGCAGAGGCAGAGGATTGCAACAAGGGTAGGGAACTGTGAGCGAGGCATCTGGACTTGTAGGAAGAGTCAGGCAAGGGAGGGTTGCTACTGCCATTCTGGAGTGAAAAGCTGGACAAAGGAGATGTATAGTACAGGGCACCTCACATGCTGCGCTTGACTAAACCCCATGTGCTCCATCTGGTACCATGGCCTTTTGTTGCTCCTTTTCCTCCGTGTCTGTGCTCATCTCCATCATATGGTCTGTAAATTGAGACCATGGACCACACCTGACAGTTTTAGATTTCATACTGCTGGTAATTTTGACTTCTCTAATTAGATAAAACACTTGTGTGCTGGTACCTGTCTCAGTACATTTCTTGTTCTTTGCTAGACTGTGAATGTTTTTCTAGCATTCCTAACTATCCTTCGTTTTTCTCATACACCGAATGCAGGACAACCAAGCCACTCTTTTTACAATATAGCAGCTAGCAGCATTTGAAAAACTAAATTTTACATTTTCTGTTTGAGTCATTAGATGTTGCAATATTTTACTCTACAGAAGTTCTTTTCAGCCAGTCTTCCTGGTCTGTGTCCATGATATTTATGAGTGTGTCCACCAGCCTGCAGCACTATGTGTTTGCTGCTGGACCATTGTTCACATCAAACAGATGGCAGTATCCCAAACTGACTATTTGCCTCCATGCTTAGACAGTTGTCCAGGTCACCAAAATGTTTCCTTCTACAAACACTGATGGAGTGGGATGAATGGTAGCAGGACCCTTGCCATGGGGTCTCTGGTGGAAATAGATGTTGTCCCTGATCCAGCCCTGCCTCTGTTACCTTACAGATCCTGAAAGTGGACAGGTAACAAGGCTGGAAGCAGAAGCCACCATCCCTCCAGCAGCCTCTCCTCAACCTATTCTCATCGTGTCCTTACAAGAAGAGCAGGATAAGTGTAAAGGTATGTTGGAGGTGTAAACTGCAGACACAGATGGGTGAGGAATGAGACAGAATAAAATTTCATACATCCCTACGCCAGTCGGATTTTGGTGCACATCCTTCATTTGTTACCTCTGGCATAAAGTTGAGGAACTGTCCAAGGAAGCAATTTGGGGTTCAACTCTGATTCCAGGGCTATTGGGTACCTGCCCTGCAGTTTCAGGTAGGAGTGCAGCCATGGAGCATGCTGTGCACAGGGCAGATAGCAGTGGCACAGTGTAGTAAGAGGGTTGCAAGTAGTGATTGGGGCCGCCTGGACAGATTTTTTCTTTATAAACCACATTCATTGGATGACCCGGAGGTTTGTGTTGTGAATGTTAATGTGTTTTGTAATTTTGCTTTGCATAGATAATGGTCCCTGCAAGCACGTCTGCAGTGTTGTGGAAGGAAATGTCGTGTGCTCTTGTTTATCTGGATATACGATCATGGCTGATGGGATTTCTTGTGAAGGTAAGTGGTTCAGGTTCACCACAGCGACATGGTTAAAACGCTTTTATATAGATCTCATTGATCTCATACCACTACGTGTTTCTCTAAGGGTTCCTTATTTCCAGTATTGTGAATTAAAAGTGGCAACACAGAGAGCATTTGGCAGAAGTAGAACCAGATCTGCTTCACAGATACACTTCACTCCTCAAGCACATCTATCTAGTGTGCCTGTTACCTGGGGACTTCAGATGAAGGCAAGACTGGTTTTGCGCTCTGTTCCTCTGACATTTGAGGGTTTTTTTCATCCCTCTTGATTTCTTTTTCGACCTCAGGTGCTGTTTACATAGCTGTGGACATGTGGCTTTTCTCACTGGGAATGGGAGCAGCTACCACGACATAGGCATATTTGCTGTCCTGAGGAACCCCCTCAGAACTACAGCTTTGCTCCATCACCTGTTTTGTTTGGTTTTATTTTTGCTTGCTTTGAAATCCTGAATTCAGTGAGGCTTCACTGCTACAAAGAGTGAGTGTGCCATTATGATCTGATCCTGTTCCGTGTGTTTCACTGGACACTGAAGCTCAGGTCTGCACGACGCTGAGCAGTGAATAGCAAAGCTGCATCATGATCATTCACATTATGTAGCTGTTTGGGTAGTGACAAAGGGTATGTTTGCCCAGGAAAGATTTAGGGGCTAGAAGCAATGCCCTGTGATGTACCTTTAATTATAAATATCTAAGTATGGGAGCAGTTAACAGCCAGCAGTGAAATGCAAGTAGAAGCTTCGAATGCTCAGAATTGCTCACAAGTGATCCACATCCCTCTTAATCTCAGATGTTATTGAATCACAAATCATTTTTATGAAATTCCAGATAGTCTGTGAAGAAAATGGGAGTTTAATATCACCAGATAAAATATCCACTGTGCATTGCTTACTCAAGTGTGGTGGAAGCTAATTTGATTAATTAACATCAGAATCAAAAGGGACATTTCAAAGCAATCATTAGGTAAGGGTGGTGGTGCACTGGAACAGGTCTCCTGCAAAGAGTGTGTGTTGCCTCTCTGCAACTGCCTGTCTTAAGAATGGCTCTTTCTGGAATGGCAGAAGTGTAGGGGTGCGAGCAGGGACTAGATCATCTCTGAGGGTTTATTCCAGCCCTATTTTCAGTGTAGCACTCTATATATTGTAACATGGTGCTGATGTGGTAGCTCCAGCACACTTCATTTAGACATCTCCAGCGTGAAAGTAGTGTTGTTTCATTTCAAAAATGGTTCTAATAGAATTCTGTTTTTCCCTTTTGGTTGCAACATGTTGATATAGATTTGGATGAGTGCCTCCCAGGTGCTCACGCTTGTTCCAAAGGACAATTATGTGTGAACACATTGGGATCATTCTACTGTGTCAGCCACAGAGTGATCTGTGCAGAGGGCTTTATACTCAACAGGCATAGAAAATGTGTTGGTAATATGATAGGGATAAGCCATTCACCATTATTCATCATAATTCTTCATGCTCTGCAATGCATTTAAACCATTTGCGCTAAAAGGCTCTCTGGCCATCTTTGCATATGACATTTCAATATAAGTTAGTAAAAACACATGTGCACCATTTGCTCAGCCACTTAACATCATGAGTTGAACGCTGTTTGGCTTTTTCCCTTGTAGTACGTTCTCAGGATACATATAACTTTGCTTGGAATTCATAGAAGTTCATCAGTATGATGACCACAGCAGTACTGATGACTATTAAACTGGGCTATGAAAACACAGCAATGGATCTCTCTGGACAGTGTCAATACTGCCAAATCCCTAGATGTCATGAAACAACAAAACTTCATAGTGACAGCACAAGAAATCTGCTTAAGTCCAGGCAGTGGAAAAGGTCAATTCCAAAGTGATGGAATTTTAAAATTCAGATTAGTCCTTTGTTGACTCTGGCACAAATTTCTTTGTGTCAAAGTCAAAGAAGTTTCATAGTTTTGCTGTATCGTCCCTGCTCTTTAAGCTCATATAAGAAAACAATATTTTTACAAGTGTATATATAAGGATTTAATTTGCTTCAAAAAAGCCAAGGCCTGAGCTTATGAAGTAGTTTCTATTTGAGGTACTTTTCTAGAGGCTGGTCTGGGAGGCAGCTGAGCTGCAGCAGCGTTGTGTGGTAATACCTGGAAAAACAGGGCATCTGGAGACCTCTCATCATGAATGAGAGCAGCAGTGCCTGTGAATGTACTGTCACATGTGAATGCATTCGCCTTTTTCCACCCATGTCCCACTCCTTGCATCTATAATGTTGTTTTTCTGACCATCACAGCCTTGATTTTGTTCCTATCTTTTCAAGCTCTATGATCACATCTTATTAATGAGATGTGAGGGCATGAGCGGGCATGTTTATACAGCATCATAGTTTAGAGCAGAAATAAGATTTACTACCTTCTGCGTTTTCTTAAATTGTCAAAATGGGATCTTTTTTTTTTTTATTATTTATTTTGAAATCAGATATACTGATAAGCATGGAAAACTAATGAAATTATTTAGTTTATATGAAATGGCTGAGAAGAATGCCTCTGGAAGGAAGGATGCTTTTGCAGAGAAAATATCAGATTGTGAGATGGAAGATGGTATTTGCAGTTGGCCCCAGTCTGCATGGTGTTTTTCATGGCTTTCACAGAGCCTTCTGCATGTACTACACCTCTGAATATGAGGTCTGGTAGGTGAGCAGCTGAAGGAACTGGCTCACCTTGCTTCCTGCTTCTGGAAATCTTGTCATTTAATCATGAACTGTGCAGTAGGGATGTATCTGTCCTTTTATATATCTCCCATGAGCATTTTGCAACTAAATTAATGCATGTTTGTCAGCAACTTTGGCGGAAGGTGCTATAGAAGCTGCCAAGTGCTTCCTTTTATTCCCTTTCTTCCTCTCCTGTCCTCTACCCCATGACATTATAACAGAGCTTTATTGTGACTGATAAAGGATAAACCTTGGACATCACTAATAAAATGCAAGATACAGCTGTTATTCATAAAACTAAAAGTTCCTTTTCTCCCTCACTAAATAACAAACCTCTGCATTTCTCTAATACGTGTCAAGTTTTTATGGGTGTCCTTGTAAATAATCTAGAAAACTTTGAAGTTTCTCTTTCTTTTTTTGAATAGATATACCCTGTGTGCTCACTCCTTGTATACACAGCTCTTCTCTGTGTGTGGTGCCTGGAGAACGTTTTCTGTATTTAAAGTTTTTCCTACTTCTCTAGTCAAAGGGAAAAGCCTTTTTTTTGTTGAACAGCCTCATTGCATCCATATTTGCCTAAAATACCCTTCTCCAGCTTATCTGCCTTTGTGCTCCATCTTGAGCTGTCTCAAACCATGTGAGGAAAAATTTGGTAATTTGTTTGCAAATTATTGCTGTTTTAATGATGTTACTCTTTGCATATTTTAAGGACAGGAGGAGCAGTCTTTGCACAGCAACAAACCAGCTGATAACCTTTTATCTGTTGAATTTTCTTTAGTCAAACTGTGGAAGATTATAATTCCAGGTGCATTCAAGAGCAGATATCCAGAATTCCTGAAAGCCAACCATGCACAATGAAGGCACCAGCTGTTTAAATAGTTTGCACACACCAGCTTTGTGTAACTTTGTGAACAGATATTTTAATATCTTTAGGCTTGAAAGCTCCATGTTCTCCAGAGATAAGAGCCAGGTTAGGTGTTTTCAGTGTGGATTGCTTTTCCGGTGACTTTCAGGCAAAGTCATTACCACCACCCACATGCATGCTGTTGGGGGACTACTTTGCAACTTTTATTTGATACTCTCATCTATAATTTTCCCTTCTGCCTCAGTGAGCAGTAATGGTCATTTTATTTCTGAACTATAGGGACTGTGTGTGAGCACAGGATGGGTGGGTGCAAAATGACAGTGAGTCTAAATAAAACAGATGTATTCCATAAAACAAATTGAACTGAAGTAATTTGCAGAGGAAAAAAAAAAGTCATGAGAAAGTGCATATGCAGGATGAAAAATGTCTGCATTTTGCATTTTTATAAAATGTGGAAAAAAAAAAGTTATGTTTAAGTACATATTGCAAAAAATAGCAGTAGGTAAATGTTGATAATTCCTTTGCAAAGATGTCACCTCTTTAGAAACAACAGATATGCTCAGGGATCATGTATCTGTTGCTGTTTTCAACAGCAATTTGGAGCGAGGGGGAAGGGATACTGCATAATAACATTTTGTTACTGACATAGAGTGAGGAATGTTGTTGCCACACATATTATAGATGTAGTAGATTTCTCAAAAATTAACTGTATGACTTGTTTGTAATATATTACTGAATTATTTTACTTATTTCTGGGGTTTTTTTTATAAATATAGACTTGTCCTACCTTAGTCTTAATTGTGTTGGATGAAGACTAAGGCTGGTCCAATACTGGGAATTACCTTTGTTTCAAATTGAAAACATAATTCATATTTTTCCTAGTACTCTGTTAAGCACCTTACTGACTTGTTGAGTTGGTTTCCAATACTGAAAAGAGACAGGTTATGGGCCCTCTTGATTTTATGGATAATCAACAAAGAGGAAGAAAGAGATTGTCTAATTTGATAAAAACATGTTCAGTTTTCTCTCCCCTTTATCTCATGCCACAATGGTAAAGCAAAATGATACTAGGTACAGCCTGGGCTGAACAGAGCTTCTGCAGGTGCTTGTGTGCTGCCCCAGCACAAACTGGGACCGTACGGCCCAAGTTACCTTTTTTGCACTGTTATGCTCCTGCTAAGGGACACCGTTTTGTGATAGGCATTGATAGTGAGAGCCATGACATGGACAAGTGGGAACTCATGAGAAAGATGCTTTGCATCTTTTGAGATCTCTTTTCATGGCATTTTTTGTAGACCATTTGTTTAGAAAAGTGAACAAATAATAAAATGAGAAGGGAACCAGTGGGCTGGCAACTGGCCTGATATCAGAGATGGAGATTCACGCTCTAACACTGGATAGCTCTGAGCAGAGCTTTGCAAACTGCACAGCTCATAGTTTAAGCCTTGTACCTCAGCCCAGGCCATAACCATTAGGCTTTAGAGATCATCAGTGTAGCACCTGTGCACAAAACTTTAACTGAAGGCAAAAATTCTGCATGTAATCTTCCAGGTTTTTTTAAATCTCCTCAGATTTCTTGAGTATTCAGAAATTTGAAAATTCAATCAAAAAATAGAGACAAAGCATGGCATTATATTAGATTATATTACTGAAATCTTAACCTTCCTTTTACCTACTTACACCTGCTAATCAGATGGAATAGTTTCTACATTATTTGGGTAATATTTCAAATATGCTTTCCTCCTGGTGGCTCTTTGGACATTGTGCAGGACTGACTTAAGTTCATACAATGCAGTGTAGTGCTGACTGCTTATACGAGATGGCTTTTTGTGATTTGCAAGAAAAGATCAACTTCAGATGTGTTAGCCTCTTAAATCAGTAGAAAGTCTTAAAGTGGTTTGGATGATAAGTGGCTATCCACAACCATTTTTCTCTAAAATTATAAAAAACCCAAACCTTTCAAATTTCTGTAAGAACTAAGTCTAGTTAGGTGGGAGGAGTCTGCCAGAGCAGCTCATATTCCTTCTCCCAGCCTGAGTGTTTCTTTTTTGTTTTTTTTTGGCGGTGTGTGCGTGTTTTTTTTTTTTTGCTTGTTGGTGTTTTGTTGTTTTGTTTTGTTTTTTTCCCCAAGACTGCTTCTGAGAATATTACTGCTTACACTTCAAGCTAATGCATAGAAACTGGAAAACTGTACAAGCATTAGAAGACATAATTTCGAAGAGCTGTGGGGTAATGACCTGCCACCCAGTGGAAGCACAGAAACATTGAGTGGGACAGGCAGAAAGATATCCAGCTGATGGTAGTGACCTTGCCAGTGGGTTGATCAGCTGACTTTGGAAAGCAAGTATGCAGCATATGAAGAAAAGCAACACCAAACAGAAAGAAAACAGAAATACATGGAAGTGAAATAGCAGCAAGCTGCCATACTGGTCTTGCAACACTCAGTGCACATCGCTGGTTAGCTGACTTCAGCAGAAACCAAGATTTCTTGGTGATTTTCTTCATCTGTTTTGAGAAAACAAGCTGACACGTTTTCTAAGACAAAATGGATTTAAAAATGGATTTTTCCTGTTTCCATGCTCCACAAGGGGAAGTAATATATCTGATGTTGTACTTACCTGGGAATGAGGTTCTAGAGCCAAAATGAAAATCTGATTTAAACAATACTTGCTTTATTTTGTAGTATGAAAACAGCTTCATGTGCAGAGGAGTGGGATGATTGGTAACAGTTATGATTACATTTGGGTTTTGTTAGCTCTTGAAATATTTCTTGGCTTTATATAGACCTGTGAATGTGTAAGATTTTGTGGACAATGGCAGGAAAGTTTCTCTTCCCATCACACCCCTTTGTGTTGCTTGTAAGCATTTGCTCATCATGGTATTCTTAGCTTTCATTATTCAAATTAGCAAAATCTGAATTTGAGATTATTTCAGCAGAGCCTATCAAAACGTATCATTTTAAAGGTATGGCATATTCCTTTCCAAATTGTGCTTATATTCTGCAATCCTGTATTTAAGTGATTGATTTTTAAAACAAACTTTTCTGCTACTCCACCTTCTGAAATCATCTCTCTTTAACATTTAAATACAAATTTACAAACTTGATTGAGCTTTCAGGATGCCTCTCTCCCCATATTTTCTTGTGTATCCCATTCTGCTGACGCATTCCTGAGGAAATAAGTGCATTATGTGGCTCCCCAGGCAGCGAGGCTGGCAGTGCCACTGCCTGTCTCTTGCAGCAGCTCCTGTCTGCCTGGCATGAAGCAGCAGGACTGATATATAGCCTCAGGTATGAAAACCTGATAATGAGGAATAAGCATTAATCACTTTCTTATTCAGGTGTCCAGGAGGTTTCTATCCAGTAAGCCAGAAGCTGATTATCTCTCTCTACCCATCCTGCACTTAGTCAGTTCTGTCCGCCCCTGGTCCTCAATGCCTGCACCATTCACTGCGCATATGGTAATTGAGGAGAGGAAAGAAATCTCCCTGAGATTTGTGTCTCTTGAATTACTCCGTGTTAACAAAAGTTCCTGGAATAAAAAAATCTTTCATCAGTATGCTATAGTAAAGTCTATATTGACTATCTTTTGGAAGAAATGGTTTCACTTAAGCTTTTGATGCCTTCCAAATGAGCAGTAAGAGCAGATTACTTGATCCATGTGTGGCACTGAATTGTTTAACTGTTTCTTGCAGACATTAATGAATGCGTAACAGATACGCACACCTGCCAGCGGAGAGAGCACTGCGTCAACACGATGGGATCATTCAAATGTCTCCAGGAACTGAGCTGTCAGCCAGGTTATGAACTTAAGGATGGAGAATGTGCTGGTAAGACAAGTGGTTTTCAGCTGATGCAGTTGCTGTTACCAAAAAGGAAAGGAAAAGGGATTGCAAAACATTTAATGTTGCTGGTCTGTGGTATCTGGATTGTAAGTAAAAAAAGACTGATCACCATGGAAATGTTGGGCTTTATAGGCCCTCTCCATACATTCACTTACTTGAGATGGTTTCCAGCGTTAAGTATAAATTATTTGAAAAATGGTTGAAACCTTATGAATTAGGGTTTATTCTGTTGTTAAGGCATTAAGAGAGAGACCTTTCTGATGGGGGAATTCTCACTGTGCTCCTCTGCCTAGCTCTGCTCTTCTCTGCAGGGGCTGATCGTGTTTGCTGTTGAACACTGAATAATACTGATCATGGAACTGACTCAGTCTGGTGGTCTTGTGTATAGGAGGTCTGGCTGCATATGTTTACGTTTGGAATGGTCATGGGCTTGAGAAGTTATTCTTCATCTCCCCCTTCTTGGTCTATCTAGAGGTCTAATGGTGAAGCTAAACTTCAGTAGTCATAGCGTAGCAGATGTTGCTCTGCACAGGAGTATGCAAGAGATGCACGTGCTCTGCCTTCCAGGGCAAAAGTCAGTGTTATTTACTCCTAAATTTTTTACACGAAGCGTTTCCTGCCAGCTGGAGTAAGAGATGCCTACAGAAAGGATTTAGCTCATTACATGGAACATAAGGTTATGACATAGAAATGATAAGAAATCTTGCCTTGTATGCAGATGTCACAAGTAAACCTTGGGGTAATTGAAGAGGGAGTTTATGAATGTCTCATTCTATTGTCTGATTCTGTGGCATTTCTCACAATTTATTGCTAAATTAAATTGTTTTATAGTCTTAAAATTACAACGTTTATAGCAGATTATAAAATTTACCAATTGTTTTAAAGTAGCCTTTTATTAATGGGTTATAAGTAAGAGAATTCCAGAACTACTCTGTTTAAAATTGCCTACAGATAACTATTGAATTTGCAGAGGTTTACAAAAAACTCAATTCCATATTGTGCTTTGAATATATAAATATGGTAGGAGGACATGTTACTATAGTACCTATTGGGAGACTGATGACTTTCCTTTAACTGAGGAGTTAAAATAAACAGGGAAATGCCAGCAGTTCCCCCTTTGTGTGCCTGGAGGAGTGGGGACTCCTCAGTTGTGGAGTTTCCTCCATTTGTCTTTATCATCTACTGAAGATGTTCGTCATAGGGAGTGTTGTTAGGAACCAGCATTTGTTAAAGCACCATTTGAGAATATTCACAGGATCTGAATTTTTAACTTATTTATAGATGAAGTTCCCAGGTGGGGATTGAAGGGATGAAGTTCCTAGGTGGGGATTCTTCCACTGGAAAACGGAATTTCATGTACGTAATAAAAATTGAGAAAGCCATGTTGAGCTCTGTCTGCAGAAGAAGAAGGAGAAGCAAAATTTGTACTAACATCATTGCTTCTCACTCAGATTATTTTTTTTTCAGGGTAGTTTTTAGAGTTGTATAAGTGTGTGTTCTGCGTACATAAGTACATACATATAGATATATACACACACGTGCCTGTGTATAGGGTGAAATCCCAGCTGTGCCCTATTAGTATCAAATTTAGTGGAGGTCGGTTTCTGCCTAGAATTCCTGAGGTATATTGGGATTAAGAGACCATTTCGCTTTTGAAAGAGTGCAGTACACATTTCATTAGTGTACTTTATTCCTGGTTTTATTTTGAGTCTTTAGGATTTAAAAACTGGAGATATTTCAGTATTTGTGGTTTACGAGAGGTGCTGGGAACAGGGTGGTAGGGACCAGAATCAAATTTGCTGCAGGACCTGACAAGGTCTGAAGACTATGCTGAAGTGGATGTCCAACATCAAACACAGATTTCCCACAGGCAATGTTGGGCATCTGGTTTAAATAATGCTTCTTTCTGAGAAGTTAGATAGTCATGAAGACTACTTGAAAATTACAGCTTAACTAGTCACGATTTGGTGTTTTGATCTAATTAACAGATATCGATGAATGCAAGAGAGGAACTCACAGTTGTAAAGTGAACTTCATTTGTCAGAATACAGATGGATCGTTCTACTGTGAGTCAAAGCAACGCTGCATGGATGGGTTTTTACAAGACCCTGAGGGAAACTGTGTTGGTAAGTGTGACCAGCAGTATGTTTGTGGTACGTGCAGCCACACTGGCCAGCTCCTGTTCCTTTTAGCCTGTCCAAGGGGTGTATATTGACCACATGTAGTTTTCCTCAAATCCTCCTGTGAATTTAAACTTGATGTCTTTTTAAAGATATGCATTCTTTCCTACTGAATTTGAAAGTGTTATCACAGCAGACCTTCAGCAGCCTTATCTTTGTAGCACAATAAATTGAAGTGAAGGAAAAGAAGTGACAGCTGGAAGAAAACAGTTCAGAAAGGTTAAGTAGATCCTCTCACTACCCTGATTCATTTTCTTCTCCAGATATTAATGAATGTACATCTCTCCCTGAGCCTTGTAAACCAGGATTCAACTGCATCAATACTGTTGGGTCTTACACCTGCCAAAGGAACATGCTGACATGCAGCAGAGGCTACCACTCCAACGAGGAGGGAACCCGATGCATTGGTAAGGTCAGGCCCCGGCATCTGATCAGGTGCCCTCTCAAAGAAAAAGTACATTTGAGTTCTAAAAAGAGCATTTGGGTTACCTTCAGATTCCTAAACGTACTTGAGGAGAGGGAATTTGCTGTATGTGTGTGTTTGTCCAATCAGCTCAGGGATTTGTTTGCACTACAGGATGCTGGACCAATGACTGGTGCGAGAAGTTCATCTGGGTGCACCGGATGACATTGGTTCTGATTGTGCATGGGATTTACTGGCTTCTGCTCTGTAGTGGATGTGATTTAGCTACTTTTTAAGCTCATGCTGTCAGTCAAAACCATGCTGCTTTGCTATTTTGTACAGTTTCAAAATGTAAGTGATAGGATCTGAAGCTGTGGCATGCAGCAACTGAGAAACCCTGAATCTGTGGGCTCATGAGAGTAGCCGTACTAAGTGGATCTTCTTTGTAGTGCTGTGAGTGGTGTTTCCCTTTTACATCCAGCTGTGTGTATGTTTAGGATAAATTCTTACTTTCTTTGTGAAAAGAATGTTGAAATATTCAACTAGACCGGCATGCAGCTTGATGCTGATTTGTATTTGTTCCACTGTGTTTATGGAATTACTGACTCAGAGCAGCAGCTTTCATCTCTTATCAGCATTTGTTCTGTAAATGAGCTCACTAGGAACGAAGGAATCGAAAGCTTGGTCCTCAGTGCCCAAGGCAAGACTGGCTCTGTATTCTTTAGTTCCCCGTGTTCTGCATTACACAAAGTAGGAGCCATAGAATGACAGCAGGGGAAAAAACAACAACAACAAAAAATCTGCATTTTGGTTAGTGTTGATATTCTAATGATATTTACTTAAGTTACCTCTGAACAGAAGGAAGGATGAAAGATAAACAAAATATGCTTTGTGATGCAGCAGGTGGGTGGAAGCTGTGTTGGCAGCTATGAATTTGGTCATGATAGCAACTTGCAGTGAAAAATAGTTGTACAGATTGACCCCATTTCTTCATAAATTTCTGCATTCCCCTTTTGTTCTTCATTATGCTCTATATCCCCTCATGATTTTACCACCAGGACTATCCAGACCATGCTTGGCCAGTGAGAAGGTGGGAAAGGTTTGGAATTAGCTGAAGATGGGAACAGTTTGTCTGTAACTAAGAAAATTGAGAAAGCTTCCCAATACAGCTCTGGGGGGGTTGTGTTTAGTAAATCTGGGGCAAATTAGCACAGTCTCATTTGCTCTCCTATTATATAGCAGCCTGAAACATTTCAGTTGCTGCAAAGGGATAGTCCAAAATTTCTCTCAATTGCTGTAAAGACACAGGTCTCCAGCTGGTTTCGATCTCTTCTATGTCAGCCAAGTCAACTGGGCTAGGAATGTTTGTACCACCTGAAGCATGGTGACCCTGCCATTGGTTTTAGGGTTGCCACCATGCCAACATCTTCATGAAAGCCATTTTTTTCACAAGTCCGCAGTCATCACCAAGCAGGTCAAAAGGCCTGCAGCTAAGAGCCTTCATTTGCAAGCCCTGCTAATGGCTAGGACAAATTATATTGCTAAGTTTCAAGCTCATGATTTATAGAAAGAATGAAGCTTCCTCCCCCAGGTTGTTCGTAAAAGAGAGTGGCTGTGTGTAAATACATGGCAGAGGAGGAAATTGCCATTATTCATACAGCATTTGTAGCTATAAAGCATGATGAGATAACACAATGCATTGTAATTACTGATGATACTTTGCCTCTACGTGACTGACAATGCTTTTAAGGAGCAGGTATAAGGAAGCTTCTTTAGTCTGATTTTTGGGAAAACAAATGTTTAATGTTAATTGGTGATTTCTCTCTTTGCTGTGTGCACTCCGTTTGCAGTCCAGATCTTTTGGCATTTTTTTGTTATGGCTTTCTTTAAGTAGGCAGAGAGTGTGGAGAATAAAAAAGAAAAGCATATGGTCCCGATTTCCCCTCTCTCTGATAAAGACTAGTTTCCTTAAGGCATTACAATAGCTAATTAGATTCCTGATTCAGATGTATTCACAGTAGTAAATATATCATCTGCACATGTGTCTCTAGCAGAACTGCACTAGTATGGCTATCTTCTTTGTTTAGAGGGATCATCTCTCTTTAAAATGTCCAGATTTTCTGATTTAGTAAATGAGTTATTAAAAGCTACCTCTTACATTTAACTGAAAATGATTGTAACTATTGTGAAATAAGATGCACTTCTGAGGGTATAATGTCCTGGAAATAACTGAAGTCTGAACACAATGGAATACGTAATTTTTGACAAACTAATGAAATGGTTGCACACATTAATTCATTACAAATGAAAACGCTATTTTACATATTTGTCTCTGCATTAAAAATTGCCTTGTTTTGATGCTACTTCTGATTTTAAAAGACAACGAGGATACAGCATTTCAGCAGAAAACTCTGAGCCTGTCGAGAATTCCTTGCTTGGCGAGTGGCATTCCCTGCCATCCCTAACCCTGGTGCCAGCAGTGACTGTGTAGGTGGCAGTCTGTGCTGAAATATTGAACCAAGTCTTTGTTAGTGCCTCTCGTCGGGGTTGATATAATCTCCGCTTTTCCAAATTCAAGTTTCTGTGATAAGTCACTTGCTCTCACTTCTCTATCATTTTCTGAGCAAGCGACTTCTTTCCAGATCACTCCCTGAGGCTGTTGTTTGATGGAGAACTGCCCAAGAACACTTTGAAATGAAACAGTGCTCAAGTTTATGACTTAAAATAGGACAGTATGGAGAACCTCCAGCCTTGGACTACCAGCCTAATTAATATTACATGAACAGAGGTTTGGGTTGTAAAAGTAGCTGAAGATGTGAATAACAGGAAGGAAGCAGAATCTGATGGCTTAGGAAATGGCAGAGCTCAGAATACTTGAAGAAATACAAGTTTCTGAAGGTTAATCAGACTTTTTGATGCTTCTTGTCACAGATGATAACAGGGGTTTGTTAGATACTGATGAGCTATTTAGTCATGTTGCAAATCTTGTAAATCAGTATGTATTGAAAACTCCCATATTCATGCAAGGATTTTTAAAATGAGATTGGAAATGATGCTTGTGAGTGGAGAAGTAACTAATTTGTTGGTATTGGATTTTGGATGGGAGGCCATGAGGAATATCAAAATGTGAGAAAAGATCAACTTTGGGAAAGAGCACAGGTAGACAGCAGAAGCAAGATTGAAAGGGCAACTGGAGATGAAAATAGCAATTGCTTTAATTGAAGCATAATTTCTGGCTAGTCCTTTTTTTGCTTTAAATGGCTTGTCGTGACTCATGTAATGGCAGAACATCAGAATGGGGTGTTTAAATGTCATGGTTTGATCAGAATCAAAATGTGTTTACATTGAACTGCAGAATATGCTGGGAAAGCTCCACAGCAGTTACAGTCACCATTTGCACTTCTGAAATAATGTATTGCTCTTCAAGAGGTTAACTTAGAGATATGTGAAGCTGACTCTGAGAAGAGCAAAGTGGGAAAAGCTTCTGTTCTTTTTCTGTCCAGGGGACAACCCAAACAGTTTCTAGTCCTGTTATTTACTTTTTTTCCTCTTTGTAAGTATTGATGTTTAGCAAACTATATTTAAACTAATTGCTTTCTGTGGTTCTGCAGATGTGGATGAATGTCAAACTGGTGTGCATCGGTGTGGCGAAGGGCAGATTTGTCATAACCTCCCTGGGGCTTATCGCTGTGACTGCAAGATGGGCTATCAGTACGATGCATTCAGCAGGAGCTGCATTGGTATGTAAGGCACGAGATGAGAGGAGATGACTGATTGATTGAGCCTTGGACATCAAGGCAGCGCTGAGCACCATTTGGTGTGTGGTTAGTAATTCTGCAATGCAGTGCCTCAAAAGAGAATGGGATCACCTCCAAAGCGGCTGCCATTTGGTGTGACTGTTACTTCATGATGTGATTTTGGACCAGGTGCCCTTGGTTTGGTTTAGCTGCAAGTTATCAATTAAAGTCATCTGCAAAGTGCTTTCATATGGGTTACGCTTCTGCTGCTGTAGAAATTTATCGTTCTGAAGATTTTGCAACTTTCTTCATAAGAGGCTATGATACAGCATTTTGTATTTCCTCCCTACACTACGCCAGTTAGAGCACAAAGCCAGGCTGCATAAAACCTGAGGTTGCAGCATTTCATGCTCTGCAAATCAATCTGACACTTTCTAAAATACCCTCCTGCATCTTGTTTGATGATTTTGTTTCTAAGTTGATTGTATATTTGCTTGTTATGCTGGCAGATATAAATGAGTGCTGGAACTACCCTGGACGCCTGTGTCAGCACACGTGTGAGAACACCCCTGGGTCCTACCATTGCACTTGTTCTTCTGGTTTCCGCTTGTCTTATGATGGAAAGCACTGTGAAGGTACCAGACATAATTTTTTTTTCCATAAAGAAGAAATTGCAGTGTGAATTAAGGGACTTGAGAGAAGGAGTTGAGGTGAAATATGAATGCAGAAAAAACATGATTTATGTGTGCTCAAATTTGCAGATATTGAGTTGAACATTCAAACTGTCAGATGAAAGGAAACAAGTTCCTCCTCTTTATTCCTTTCCCTCACATACTTTTCCTCCTCTTCCAGGAAAGAGAAAAGGAGAACATAACAAAGTTAGAATAGGACACTTTTCATTCAAATTTTAATAAAGATGAAACTTGTCTGTGAAAAAAAAAAAAATTTAAAAATTGATTTTTAATAGAAAGGATTTATTTTTAAGTTCTCCCTGATTTCTTAATGGAACAACTGCATATTTTTAGTCAGCCATAACCTATAATGTCTGAAACACATGTTTTCATATGTATGTTTTCATTGGCACATACATAAATTAAATCCAGGTGCAACAGACATCCTCATGCTTCTTGGCATTCTGCCTAGGGAGCAGAAACATCTTCTGGGGACAAATTAGTCCATCCTTACTGTGACCAGAGGGATCTGGTAGCTGTTCTCAGAGCCAAGAAGTGCTGGAAGACACTGTTCGAAACCACTGTGCAAATGTCTGTGGGTTTGTTTTTGGATGCAGATGTGAATGAATGTGATATGAGTCCCTGCAGCCAGGAATGTGCCAACGTTTATGGCTCCTATCAGTGTTACTGCAGGCAAGGCTTCCAGCTAGCAGAAGATGGGCATTCTTGTAAAGGTAAGGCTGCTGTTTTGTCAGGTCAAGTTAAATATGTGTGTACTCTTGAACAGTCAGGGCTTTCTAAGTCTCAGCAGCACCTAATTCTGGAGGTGATGCCTAATGGTGGCTGTGAAGTAGACCCTGCTGCAGGAGCTGCAAAAGGTATCTTTAGCCATTGGAAAATGCAGTTCATTTTCATGCTTCCTACCTGGGGCTGGAATACACTTGGGTGGCCACAGAAGCTGTGAGGTTATTGTTTCATGGGGCTAGAGTTTATGATTGAAAAAATTAGGAGAGATAGTTTACCTGTATTGCATCAATTTAAAGCCTGCAGTCAACCACAGCGGAGCAAAGACTTACCCTTACCTCTGCCCATACGATACAGTGAATGAGGAGGTGAGTGAAGGAGGAGTAGAGTGAGCAGAATGGAGAAGTGAAGGCTTTTACCTGTTTTCTTGATGTTACCAATACTGTCACCTTGGAATACCTGTAAGAAATGGTGAAGAAACCCACGTCCTCCCCCGCACAAGTAAGAATTATGGAATCATTAAGGTTAGAAAAGACCTCTAAGATCATCAAATCCAGCCATCATCCCAACATTATCATGATCGCTAAAGCAAACTGAAGACCCCAAAGCAATCCTAGAAGAGTTACAGAGGTACCAGGGATCAAGATTTTCAAGTTCAGATGTGCCCTAGGTCTGTTGTTCTTTGCCAAGAGTCAATACTACTTGTAAATGGTGGTTTTGGGAGCAGTCTTTGTTCAGCATTTCAGAAAGCATCATCAGCAGTCCAACAGAGCAATGTCAAACTTTCATGGTTCCATTCTTGTTTAATAATATATTGTAATGATGTATTTATGATATTTATAAGAATATACAGTAAAGATATTTATAAGAATATATTAAAAAGAGAAGGATTTCCTTGTGCTCAGATTTCTGTTTTTCCTTTTCTCATATGTTTATAATTGTCTTTTTCTTTCCCAGATATCGATGAGTGCACACAGAGTGCAGGAATTCTTTGTACTTTCCGCTGCATGAATGTTCCTGGTAGTTATCAGTGCGCTTGTCCTGAGCAGGGATATACCATGGCAGCAAATGGAAGAACCTGTCGAGGTAATGAGGAGTTTAGGAACTGAAAGGATTATATAGTGAAGCTTTAATCCTTGGAATGATCTCAGCCATTATGGTTATTCAATCAAGCCTCTATTTTTACATTAGTCACTATTAAAAAGCCAATATTTGACAAGATTGCTAAATGTTGGTATCTGCGATGTTAACTTTATCCTGCGTTAGAAGCTGTCCGGGTGAGCTCGTGGTTTAAATGAATTCCTAAGGGAGCTCATTTCATCCTTCCAGTTGGGGCACTTGATTAGAATCATAGAATCTTTAGGGTTGGAAAGGACCTCTAGAGTCATCGAGTCCAACCTTCATCGTAACATCTATCTATCCATTAGACCATAGCCTCAAGTGCTACATCCACTCATTTTTTAAACACCTCCAGGGATGATGACTCCACCACCTCCCTGGGCAGCCTGTTCCAGTGCCTCACCATTCTCTCAGTGAAGAATTTCTTCCTAATATCCAATCTTAACCTCCCCTGATGCAACTTGAGGCCATTTCCTCTCATTTTATCATCAGTAATTTGGGAGAAGAGACCAACACCAACCTCACTACAA
>VWZY01003086.1:187654-242172 GCA_013399075.1 Chloroceryle aenea
AGCACCCTTGGGTGGATCCCCCCCAGCCCCATAGACTCATGGGTGTCCAGCTGGCTTAGCAGGTCTTTCACTACTATTTCCTGGATTGTGAGGGAATTATTCTGATCTCCATCCCTGTCTTCCAGCTCAGGGGACTGAAAACCATGAGGATAACTGGTCTGTTAAAGCCTGAGGCAAAGAAGGCATTAAGTACCTCAGCCTTGGTAACAGCGTTTCTCCTCCCATCCAATAAAGGGTGGAGATTCAACCTGGTTCTACTTGGTTCTGCCTGGTTCTGCTTGCATGAGCTGTATGTGCACCTTGGCACAGCAGTAAGTGATCTGTGCTTTTTAGAGGTGCCAGATGTAGAAATCCGTGGCTTCATTGTAAGTTGCAGTTTCCTACCCCTGGGTGAATGTGAGAGCTGGAATGTGGACTTGGACATCCATAAGTCTGCCACCTAAGCTTAAATGTGTTTACATTTGTAAATGTTAGTGTAAATGGCATGTATCCTTCCCCTCCCACACCCCTTTTCTCCAGAATCGTAGAAATGTCTTCTGGATATCTGGTGGGTTTTGTCTGGTGTGCAGCTGTCTGTTTTTAAAGTAAAAAAAAACCCCAACCTATTTCCAAAGGCTGCACTGACTGTGTAATGATGATTGAAGGTCTGATTACCTTTACGTTCCCTGCACGCATTCCTGCAGCCTGTTACACTAACTCCCAGGCATTTCCTGCTCTTACATTTTTCAGGAGCCCTTCCCATAACTTTAGGTTATGTATCTCCTATGCTTAAATTGTCTTCCCAGTGGTAATGGTAGTGAATTTACACTCTGTACATCATGAATGGAGTGAGCATACTTCACCCCAGCTTTGGAGCAGAGTGACTAAATGGAAATCAAATTTGTAAAAGATTTAAAATGCTTTTTTTAAAAAAAAATCTGGTTTTAAGTATGACTTCAGAATATAGTTACATCCATGTGCATTTAAATTTTCATGGCTTGAGAAACCGCAGCTATAACTCTCCTTGGGCTTTGTTTGTTGTTTGTTTTTTTCCTGCTCCCTTTGCGCGCTGGCATGTTAGTTGCCACCTCTGCCAGAGTTAATTAACAGTGTGACTCACCTCGTTAATTGACCCGCACAGCTTTCTGGAGCTGAGCCAGAGGCACCAGGCGCTGGAGGTGGAGAAGAAACATTTGCCACATGGATCTGTGGGTCACACCTGCATTGCTTGTCTGGTGTGAGGTCCACTGTGTGTGCTTGCCCTGTGTGGAGAGGCTTCCTGCTGTATTGGCTAGCCCTTAGCTGGTTGTAATGCCCTTAGCAGGAAGATACACAGTAGCACTTTGAAAAGCTTTCTGAAGCCCCCTGGTACAGGCACTCGCCTTAGACAGTGTTGTCGGTCTACTTGGAAAACTTGCAGCTCTGTGCATGGCTGGGTGAGATAGATTTTAGTCAGCTACTGGGAGTAGCCCCCAGGTACGTGCCCTGTATTTTGCTCTGCAAGTTTGTAGTTACAAGTTTGGGCAGGCTTGTATTGTGCAGAACCACACAGAATGGTAGCAGTTGGAAGGGACCTCTGGGGATCATCTCTTCCAAACCCCCTGCTAAAGCAGGGTCACCCAGACCAGGGTGCCCAGGACTGTGTCCAGGCAGGTTATGAAAGTCTCTAGAGGAGACAACTTCACAGCCTCTCTGGGCAGCCTGGGCCAGGCTCTGGCACCCTCACAGCAAGGTAGTTTTCACTTATATACAGGTGGAACCTCCTGGATTCCAATTTGTGCCTGCTACCCCTTGTCCTGTTGCTGGGCACCACTGAAAAGAGTCTGGCCCCATTCTCTTGCCCCCTAGAGGCCCTTTAGCTATTAACGAGCATTGAGAAGATCCCCTCTTAGTCTCCTCTTCTCCAGGCTAAACAGTCCCCAGTTTTTCAGCTTTTCCTTGTCTCAGAGATGCTTCAGTCCCCTCAGCATCTTCACAGCCTCCTCTAGACTCTCTCCAGTAGTTTCCTGTCTTTCTTGAACTGGGGAGCCCAGAACTATCCACAGTACTCCAAAGGTGGCCTCTCTAGGGCAGAGCAGAGAGGGAGGAGAATCTCCCTTAACCTCCTGGCCACACTCTTCTTCATGTACCCAGGTGTCTCTGAAAGCATGTTCAGAAAAAATGTCTGAATTGATGTCAGCTGTACTAGACTCATTGGTTTCCTTCAGCTGAAGATCTGGCTCCAGTTGCTTGTCATCTGACCAGCTCTTGAGAGACACTGGTGCTACATTCTTTGTACCTTATTCTTTGAAACTGACAAGTTGTACCTCATGTAATAGCATCTCAACATATGGATCCTTTTGGAGAAGCTGCCTATGGTATTTTGCAGCCCAGCCAAACTGGTGAAACAAGCGCTTTGATGACAGTGATTGCAATGTGGAAGAAATTTTCTTTTCACCTAGGGGCACTTCTGAGAATCCACAAGGGAATTAATTTACTTTGATTCCTACTTCCTATTGTATACTTTTCTTCACAAGACTTATAAATGAGTCAGTTCAGTGTATGAGATTAGTTCTCACCCCAGAGGGAGGGAGTGGGAGGTTGTAGTTTTCCTCTGAGAGTCTCTCTCCTCTGTGACAATTGGCAGAACTGCAGAGCCCTGAAGAGGCCACATGGTTTGTCTGTTAGCATTTATTTCATTTTAAAGCCTCCGTGCGTTGTCTAGACATTTGGGAGTACACAATGTGACCGTGAGATCTTTGCCAATGTTTTCTGCTCAAGCCGTATCCATGCTATTGCATCTGGTTTTCAGTATTTTAAGGTCCGTGGCTTGGGTTTGTGCGTATGTATTATTTAGGTAACCACATTTATGCTCTGGGCCATAAAGTGTTTTTGAGCTTTAAATGTTCTTTTTTGTCTTCCGTAACATTACTTCTCATTAAAGGGAGATATTTATATTTAACTTAAATTTTAAAAAATCTGTTCCGTGTTTTAAACTGATGCTCCTCAGTTCCCGTATTCCATAGGTCTGGTGGAGCTTACATCTCCCAGATTGTGCAGCTGTACACCAGTGTTTAATCTGCTTCCTGGTTGCCCCCTGCTTTAATCCAGAGAACCCTCGTACATAGATAAATTCTTTTCCTGATATAGCCCATCTTTCTCAATTCTCAAAAAGGCAGTGAGAGGGTCCTGTAGGCTTTTTACATGGGTAGCTTATATTTTGATGGTTTATTCTTGAGGGATAGCTTTTGTCACAAGAGGCTGTGAATGGCTAATGGACAGGCAGACACAGGTTGTCCTGCCATCCATTACATGTGTTTGCTCTGGGGAGGGGAAGGCCCCTCTGCAGACTGGGTGGTGGGGTAGATCTGTTTGTTTGTGCTATGTGGACATTTTACAGCCTTGTCCATGAAGAAGGAGCCATTGTCATCGCACATGTTATGCAGTGCATGAGCAATTTATAACAGTGGCCACATTCCATCAAGGACTGTCCCTCATAGTCCAGTGCTCACGCAGACACTCTGCACCATGCACAAGTCTATGCACATGCTCTGCTGTTTCAAAACAGATACTTCCCCCAGCTACTGAGCCTTTCACACCTGCACAGCGCCACGTTTGGTGAGAAACACCTCGCGTGATGTAGGCTAGCTCTAAGCATGCAGCTGTGGTTCAGTGAGTACCAGTGACCTGTGAAGCTGTAAGAATCAGCCCATCAGTTTCAGGAAACTATTTAAAAGCTATATTCAATCACAGCAGCTCTGGAAAGCTTACATAGCAGCCATGGGGATGGATGGTTTGGCGGATCTGAGAAGTTTAGGGTTCCACTGTATTAGACTACTCCTATATAGTTACTTTTCCCTGTTTCCTTTTAGCCTAGTTTATAGTATTACTTTTAACCATATCCGTTACACCTCAGGAGCAAAGGAGAACATGACAACATAGGCCATCTTCTCTAGATGTTCATGATTGGTTTGAACCAAACATATTAATGGTTGGGTTTTTATTGCAGTGGTAAGTGGCATTACAGGAGGATCCTGGGTTTTGAGAACTTTTTCCTTCTTGTGTTTATTCTCCACCAGAAGTTAAACTCTGTATTGATTGCATCTGTCAAGGTCTACGGTCAGGGCGGCCCCTTAGACCAATAACAGATGCTCTCTGTTAACCCCCCTCCCTCCCCAAAGGGGAAGAGAAGGGGAAAAAGGGAGAGAGACTGAGCGATTAGNACAAGGAAGCAAAACTATAGACCCTCTGGATCCCCCTGCTTTATACCAAATATGACATATATGGGCTGGAGTAACTTGTTGGTCAGTTCGGGGTCACCTGCCCTGTCTGTTCCTTCCTGCAGTTGTGGCCTTTTACTTTCTGCACTGCCCAATGTGGTGCACAAGGTCCATCAGTGGCCTTGGTAGTAACTCTAACCATGGGGCGTTATCCCTGCCAGCAGCAGACTCTGTCTGTGAAAACAGGCTGCTAACTTCAGACAGTGCAGTTAGAAGAACTGAACTGAAAAGTAAAATCACTGAACAGAGTTAGTTCTGCTCTCACTCAAACCAGGACAGCATCAGATGTGCCACAGTGGGACTGTCAGCACTGATTATCTGATACTGTCAAGGAAGGAAATTTTTTTTCCACAGAAGAAAGTATGGATCTTAGCAGACTTAGAATCACTGTGATTTATCCTGTCACTCTGAATGCCAGCGAGTGTCTGTGTGCAGACATGAACTTGACACACCTCACTGAATGTGCATTTCATACCCCAGTTGTGCCCATCAGGGTTCTTGCAGTCCTGGTCTGCAGGCAGCAGGCACAGGCACCAAAAGAGGTGACACACACCAACTGAGCGGTGATGACAAGAGCCCTCAGCTTGCAGAGCCCAAACCCCACAGAGTCCTCTTGGTTCTCATGTGCCCAGTCTCGTAAGCATATTGCAACCCATAAATAGTGACTGCTTCTCATTTTTAACCTTAGCATGTCTTTTTCCCCGTTGTTTCTTCTTGTTAGATATTGACGAATGTGCAATAGGAACCCACAACTGTTCAGCTGCAGAGACTTGCTATAACATCCAGGGCAGCTTCCGCTGCCTGTCCTTCGACTGCCCTTCCAACTACAGAAAAGTGTCTGACATGTAAGTATCTCCTCATAACCAACTCAGAAGCCCAGTGGCTGTGGATGACAGAATCACACACAGAAACACACAGAATGGTGGGGGTTGGAAGAGCCCTCTGGAGATCATATCATCCAATCCCCCTTGCTCCTGGAGGGTCACCCAGCGCAGGGTGCCCAGGATCACATTGTCCAGGTGGGTTTGGAACCTCTCCGGAAGATGAGACTCCACAACCTCTCTGGGCAGCCTGGCCCAGGCTCTGGCACCCACAGAGCAAAGAAGTTTTTCCTGGTGCATGTTATATCGTGCTTTAATTTGTGAGCAGATAGAAGTGCTCTGAGCTCTAAGATCAAAACCTAGAGCACATAGACTTTCTCCATATGGAGTTTCTATCCGTTTTTCCTTCTTCCAAACACTAGAGCTCCTGTTTGCCCTTCAAATCCTGTTGTATCAGCAGTCACCAGAGCTGGTAGCTCTACTTGCTGCAGCTCTTAAAGAGCTTTAAAAAACTAAGATGTTCTATGATGCTTATATCATTGCAGTAGCTGCCAGGCTGCTCAGTGCACCACTTTTACAGTGGTTTTGAGGCTCCCTGTTTATTATTCAGATTGCAGTTCCTCAGAGTAGTGAAATGTTGAAGAGGAGCAGGATATTGAACTTGCTGGGCCACAAGGTTCTGGGAATGGCACATGCCCACAGCTCTTTAGCAGCTGAGGCTCAGGAGCCCCGAAATCTCCCTCCCTATTTCCTGCTTTCATGGCTGCTACTGCTTTGAGAATCCATCTTTACTTATGACTTAAAAAATATTTTTTCTGCCTTACAGAGCTGAGCAGCTTTACAGGTTGTGGAGCTTGTTTCCCATTCCCATGTTTTAGCCACCTTTTAAAGTGGTTTTGTTCTTATTTTCTTGGAGCACTGTCCCAGGCTTGTGCTGTCAGTGATAGTCATAGAATGATTTTGCTTGGAAGAGGCCTTTAAGATCACTGAGTCCAACCCTTAACCCAGCATTGCCAGGTGACCATGAAACCATGTCCCTCAGCACCACAGCTTCCCAGCTTTGAAACCTCTCCAAGGATGGGGACTCCACCACTGCCCTGGGGAGCCTGGTCAAGGCCTTGACAACCCTTTTGGGGAATAAATTGCTCCTAATATCCAACCTAAACCTACCTTGACACAACTTGGGGCTGTTTTTTATCCTGTTTCTTGTTCCTTGGAAGAGGAGACTGACCCCCACATGGCTCCAACCTCCTTTCAGGTAGAAATCTGATGAATCTCAGACTCTTCTTCCAAGCCTTGTGCTGCTTGTAGCATGACTGACTCTTGTGGAGCTTCCCAACACAGCTCCCCGTGTCCATGATCATTTTCTTATGCTGTTGTACTCTGACAGTTACATCATTTACAAATACTTCACGGACACTGTAAAAGCAGAGCAAGGAGCTGGCAATTACACAGCTGAGGTTTGGGACCCCTGTTTGTCTAATCATTTTGCAATACTCTGAAATACATAATTTTTTACCTGCTATTATGTGGACACTGAATGTGTTTCATTTTTCATCTTTTAGGAGGTGTGAACGAATCAGTTGTTTTAATTACCTGGACTGCCAAAATACCCCAGTGCGCATTACCTATTACCAGCTGAACTTCCAAACCAATATTGTGGTCCCAGCTCATATTTTCCGTATTGGACCATCACCTGCCTATGCTGGAGACAACATAATCCTTACTATCAACAAGGGAAATGAAGAAAACTACTTCAGCACTCGAAGGCTGAACTCATACACAGGCATTGTCTATCTTCAGCGACAAGTGAAAGAGCCGAAAGACTTTTTGTTAGATGTTGAAATGAAACTGTGGCGTCAGGGAACATACACTACTTTTCTTGCCAAAATTTACATTTTCATCACATCTCATGCATACTGAAGCCTGTATTGACATTGGATTTTATTGGTGCTATGCTCTTTAGCTGTTCTACCAAAGCTTAATACTGTTGAACTGGCATTTAACGTATCTAGCCTTTATATTATTTTTCTATCATTGCTTTAAACTTTTTTATTGGTTGTGTAAATTAAGTTAATTTTTATCTTTTTTGTTTTGTTATGCAATTCTGTACATCATCATTTGTCAATGAAGGAAGGAAGGGTTAGAAAGGCAGTACATACATTGTGTTAAATGCTGGAACCTTTTCTTAGAAATTATTTTTAGGTTTAGTCACATCTGCAGGATATTGCACTAGAGAGGAAAGATGTTCCCTTGGGAGTATTGGGTTTTACCACTAAGGGAAGAAAACATTGAGAAAATTCTCTTTATTATGCAAGCTTATTTTTTGGCTTAGCCACTGACTTCACTGAGGTTTCACTGTGTTGTGATGCTGTGTCAAAGGCCGTGCATGTTACACTGACGGTGAGCTCACCTCATGTTACTGGCTTATTTTCCTCCTTCCAACTTTCATAGTATGTTGCCTAAAAGTATATATAAATAAAAGAAAACTCCACCAGTGAAAAAGACTATGATTGAGTCTTGCTTTAGTAGGACTACTCCTACACTAAACATTTGCAAGACCAAGGCCTTAAGAGAATGTTGTGCTTTAGGGTAAAAGCTCGCATTGCCATTTGCAGTCATTCCTCTCTAGGGTCTGGAATTCCTGTCTATACAGATGCAGTCTATTTACGTCACTATAAGATCAGATGCTTTATAACTCTTACAGAGTTATTTCCAAAAGAAAACATGGAAATGATTAATCATCTGCTGTTCCTTAAAGTGAGGAATTTTAAATGAACAGAATTGCAATTTTAAATAGACAGAAAGGGGAGTTACTTCTCTTCTTTGGGAAAGTTACTTCAGTTGTGTTACTAAATGACACAAAGGAAAATGCTGCTTTAATTGAGAGTTTGTATTATGCCATTTAGAAAATAGCACAAAGAAAGTTTTCAGATAGATTTCTTCAAGTTCTACACGAAACTGGATGAGGTCCAAAATTGAAGGCCAGCCCTGGCATAATCAAAGTATTTCTTAGGATTTAGAAATAAATATCAGAACTTATTTATAGCTTTTTTAAAATTTTTTTGGTAAAACAGTAGAAAAGCTCCAGTGTTGAAATTTTCAGCTACAATTATTCTGCAAAATGTTTTAAAGGAAAGACATAGTTACTATATTGATATTACTACTGCAGTTTAATAATCACAGAATCGAATCCCGAGTTGTAAGGGACCTCAAGGATCATCTGGTCTGACCTTGCTTGGCAAAATAATAATAATAATCTGTTACTTTCTACAGTCAATCTTATTTTGACCAGTGTGTACACAAGAAAAAAAAAAAAAAAAAGGAGAAATCAAATCATGTGGCTTTTTATACCGTAATCAAGAATTCTATTATGCTGTAAAATGTTTACTTGAACTGCATCTCAAAATCTTGTCAACACCACCTATACGGCAAGAGGGGAGATGTTCCATATTCATTATATCCCAAGGCCAATTTCTACCACTTCAAGTCACTTCTTTCATTTGGACTCCCTTAGGGAGTACAAAGCTTTCTGTATCTGAAAGATATCATAAAGGTATCTGTCTGTATCATAAAGACCCATTACCAGGGGAAAATTATTGCTATTCCCCAGCTGTGAAATATGGGATATCTGTGAGTTTGCATACATCCTACTTTCCTTTGTTTTTTCTATAAAAAACATTTTCTAACAGTGATCTTCATCCATCTTTTGTTTTCCGTAGTTAACAGATTCCTAAGCATTAGCAGAGAAGTGCCAACTGAGAAACAGATGTTTCTGCAGTTTGTCATTTCAATTAATGCGTATCTTAGAGCTCTAGGCCTGGTGAGATGAAGAGGTGGCCACAGCAATGAGCAGGAGAGCCTTTCGGATCTGTATGCAGGATACTTGTTAAGCAGTGATACATTTCTCCATTCCCCTGTGGGTCACATCTAGAGTCACCAAAACCCAGAGTTTTCCATCAGCATTTGTATTTGATTGAGCGTAAATTATATTAAATCCTTGACAGTCCTTCTTGTCAGAGAACAAATGGACAAGCCATTTGTTACTTGGAGACCTTTTGCTGACTAAAGCCAGCCATAGTCAATCATATTAAGGACCTGGCAGTTTGTGACACTGACTTTTCATTTTCTAGACAGGTAATTGATGAAAAAAGTTTTAGGAAAGGATTTGCATACTATTAGAAGTAAAATGCTATGTTATAAAAAATGTGCTCATCAGCACTGTGGCCAGTAAGCATTCAAAAACATTAGAAATAGTTGCTCAGTGCAACTGAGCAAAGGAAAGGCTTATGCTAGATAACACACACTACTGTTCCCAAAATAATCACAAGAATCTTTTACCTCTTACCAATCCAAAGGTGTCAGTTTTAGCAGGAGGTGCCACACAGCACATCCTTGGCTTTTTTGTAGGATGGTGCTCATGACTGGACTTGAACAAACATGTTCACCAAAGACCCACTGACTGTTGAGAATGTGCTTTCACAGAGTGGCAATGGCTTTGGACTGGAATTTTAGCCTCCTTCAACTGGTCTAGCTCCTAGAAGGTTCAGTTCCCATCTTTACTAATTCTCCTTCTGCTTTATTTGTCTGGATAACTAGACAGAGAGTGAGACTCTGTATATCCATGTACCCAGAGGAGGTCTCATTGAAGAGAGTTCAGGCCTCGGCCGTACCTTTATGGCCTCTTGCTCTGTCTTAAAACAGCAATAAAGCAATAACTTTCCTGAATTCTCAAACATTCAGATTTTTCTTTTTTTTTTTTTTTCTTCTTCTCTGTAAGTGACATTTATTTCTTTTTCTTCCTCTTACCCCATCCCTCCCCTTTCCTGATTGAGGTGAATTAAGAAGAGCTTCTACCCAAAAGCTGTGCAAGCTGATGAATTCATGAGGGTTCTTTTTGACTGGAGTTTACATAACATATAGTTGAAATAGCAGTAGAGAAAGATGTTTTTGCCTAATATTTTGAATTGTTTCCTTTCTGCACCAGGGAGGACATATTTTGTATGTGAAAAATACATTTGTGGATTACTGCGGGTGCTGCCTAGTCTGTGCTAGCATTCCTCTGAGCTTGATGGAGAAAAAAAAGGCATCAGAGTGCTCAGTTTGGGCCTTGCTCCTTCTTCTCATATTTCTCAAACAGGACCAGAGCATGGCTCACCCATCACAGAAGAGTAAACTGTTACCTTGTAATGAGCCAAAATTCTTCTGTTGACTCCAAGATCCCACAGCTAACAGGCTGCCCCTTGTTTCCCAGCTGGCAGGGCTTTGCAGATGCTCAGCACCTGGCAGCACTCAGCTTTTGGGTGGAGCTGGCCCTTGGGGAGGAGCTATTTATTTCTCCGCACCTGGTGGGTTACTGCTTGTTCTTGCACCATTGATCACTCAGCCGTCTTTGAGGGCTGGAGAGCTCTGGAAAAATGTTCCTCTTCGCAGTCCAGCTAGAAGTAAGAGTGCTGGAAAATGCCTGCAGAAAGAAGATGGTAAGTGAGTGAGTACAATGAAATGACAAAAATGAAGTATAATTTTTATGGTTCTCTGGTACAGTGATAGGTGGTTATAGTACTCAATGTGGGGGTTTGTGTGTTCCTGGGGTAAAGTCTTAAGTATATGATTAAACTCTGTGTGCTTTGTATGTGGGTAAGTTTTATGCTTCCCCTCAGACCTTTGCTGGGTGAGGAATTGCTTTCATGTGGTTTGCAGGATGTAGGCAATCTGTTGCATATTTGTTGTCTCCCTCCTTATTTTCTGTAGCTCGTGTGAGAGGGGCTGGCTGTTCTTTCCCATTAATTATCTTTATTATTATTATTATTTTTATTTTATTTTCATCCTTTCATTGCTCGCACCCATACCTGAAGGAAGAGAAAGTCCTAGTTGGCAAGAATTAGGATTCTAGGATAAAAATTTTAAATTTTTTTTTTTTTTGAGGTAAAATTAAAGGTGTCTTCCCACTTCTAGTGTTCTCTCTATCAATAAGACATTCATTTTGAAGTGACTAGTGGAAAACCAGGATTTAATTATTATATATAGTTTCAGTGATGTAAAACTGAAGATATAAACTTTTGTCTTCTAAACCACAATTCTTTATCTTGCGTGTTCTCTGTAAATAGAAGTTAATGTGAAGGGTTATTTGTTATTCCAGAGCTTTGTAGTCCTTTAGATAAACTTCACCATTCCAGGGCTCATGCCTGATATCCTGCAGCATAAGCTGCTGGAGGAGCTGCCTGGCAGCAGCAGGCCAGTGCCATGTTGCTCCTGGTCCTGGGGCTGCTTCATGGGCTATTCTCATTGCTGCTGGCAGTGTGAAAATCATAGAATATATCAAGTTGGAAAGGGTCTGTAAGGATCATCAAATCTAGTTCCTGGAGAAGAATGGCTTGGCCCCTGGGGGTCTTTCAGGGAAGATGGTGATGTTGATTTCCCATGGGCTGAGGCTCCCATTATAGTAGGGTTAAGGATTCTAACATCTGCTGTGGATTTTCTTTTTTTAGCTGGGGTTGGAGGGAAGGGGATGCCGTTGTGATGCCCTGCATACTGTGAAGGGAGGGGTAGGAGGATGTCCTTTGTGTGTTAGTCAGTCTTCAGAGTAGTAGCCAAGAATTGTGATAACTGCATATATTTAGAGCAGGATGTTTTAATTGCTTGGAGTTTGGGATGGTGTAGCAGTAATGGTGGACTGGAAGAACTCAGCTGGTGAAGCAGGGCCTGGGGAAGCTGCTGTGGCAAAAAGGGCAGTGTGATCTAACAGATCAAGACCAGCCCAATGGGAGTGTGAGACAGGTTCTCTCCAGGTAAAGGAGAGATTTGCTTTATTGCTAATATTCTATAACTAAAGCATTAGGAAGGGACCCACAGGGAAATACCAAGTTTCTGAAGAGAAACCCTGATTATGGGAAGGGTCACCTGAAGGAATCAGAGTCTAACAAATTGTTTCAAACTGAACAAGTCATGAATGCTATCCTTGTGTGTGTGGGGGGAAGTATCTAAAATCTCATTTCATCTTGGAGTAATAGCAAAACAGGCAGAGTACTACAGGCAGTAAACTCTCCTCTGTGCTGTAACTTCTAGAAAGTGATTACAGAACATGTTAGTACCAACAGATGATCCAATTGAAGGCAAATACATCCAAAATAGAGATAAAAATACCTTGAGAGAATGGAAGCCTGGAGATGCCTTTCTCTGTGTCAATGAGGGTGCTTTACAGCAATACAAACTTAGCTGGGCTGTGCTCCAGACAAAAGACAGTTTTTTAACTCGCTGCGGTTGCAACCAGCTGCACTGTGGAAGATGGATCCTCCCCAGCACCGATAGCCATGAGAGAACAAATATATGGAATACTTTCAATAGAGGGCAGGGGGGAGGGATGGGGATGGACACACATACTGATAGTCTTCAGTGAAGTACATCTGAAATGGACCTCTGCAGTTTTTAGAGTTTGAACTAGATAAACCTGTGATAAGGGACTGATAAATGCAAAGCAGTCTTTTGAAGGTAACACACCATGATGAAAAGTGTGGGTTTTTGGGGAGTAACAAAGCAAAAGCTCTGACCAATGGATAAAGATCATAGTAGTCAGAAGACCTTGGTGTGGCTAGGAAACTGAACAGGCTGTTTCCCACACTTAACTCTGTCTGGAATATCAAATAGACGCAATTCACTCAACCTTGAATGTGGAGGGTGCTCACCGACCTAACATTGGGAGGATAAAGCCCAGCTCCCAAACTTGTTTCAGGATAGATGACAATATGCTTTCCTCTGTTGGAGTTGAAAATTCTGAGTAAGGTGGAGCAGCTTGTACCACGCTGGTGCTGCAAACACTGAAATGTAAAATTATAATTTTCCTCTCATATGGATGTTCTTCATGGTAGATAAGAGAACTCCCACTTAATCTTACCTGTTGCAGAGGCCCGTTACAGGTAATCCTGTTATCTTGCAGTTGCACCTTGGAGAAATGACTTTTATGTTGACCAGGAATATTCTGAAGTTTCAGTTTGACTAATGTAAAAGTGTAATTCTGGAGTATTGATACAATGTAGTCTAGAATTACTGCTCTGAGTAGGGGAAGGATTGTGCCTGGTCATTAGTATAATCACCAGCTACATGTTGTAATAACTGAACTCTTCACGACGAGTATTTGTCCAGCATAGCTTCAGGGTAAGTATGCAATGTTACACCAGCATACTGTAACACTTAACCTGATGAAAATGAGCACGAAGGTGGTGTGGTGTTGATGAGAGCAGAAGATAGTCCTGTAATCTCTCATGCCCTCTCAACTCCCGAGATAATCAAGCACAAGTGTGGAGTTTATTCACAAAGTTTACGGCTTCCCAAAGTCAGCATAACCCTTAGCACATATGCAGACAAGCGGAGTCTGTAACCGGAGATGCAGGTGTCTGTAGACCTTTCCAGAGCAGAAAGGCTCACCTGTATTTTGTGTATTAGACCATGCTGACTATGATTCATGTAGGCAAGAGCCTCCACTCTTCATTTACACAAGAGCAGCAGTTAGTTATTAATGCAAGTTATCCCTTTAACCGGAAAGGCTTGACTACTCGACTGGGATTTGGAAGAGCTGGAGTCTACTGTGGGCTCTGTCTGAAAGGATAACTATGCAAAGCAATAGTGATGCCCGTGGTTGCAACACCTGTGTGTTCTATCAGTATAAGAGTTATAAAATATACCCTCTGCTTCGTGCTATAAGAGTATTTGTGGCCATATATATAGTTAGACACTAGAATAAATCATGCTGACTGTTCTCTGTCACCCAAGGAAGCCCTATACCTGGCACCAGAGATGGTGCCAGTGGCTGGAGGGGGTGAGGCTGAGCATGTTCTCAAGTGTCACAAACATATGGCTGTTGCAGGCTGTGCCATGTACCACTGGGCATCTTCTGCTAACTCAGCACTAATAAAAAGAAATCCCAGAGCTCCAAAACAACTAACCAAAAAAATAACCAAGCTCAATAACCTTGAAAATAACTATTTCCTAAGAAAAATAGTTAATTTTCCTAAGAAAGAGTTTTCTACACTTTCCCAACAGCTGTTGATAGAGAGCTCCATTGAAGTGAAGACACAGCTGTAATCATAACTTAATTTTCCTCTGGGGAGGAGAATGAAGACATGTTATCACAGATGCTTGTAATGTTCTCTCAATCACATCTGGAAGATTCTGGCATATATAATAATGAAAGCCACTTAAGAATATTATTATTCCATTTAGGTACCTATACTATTGTTCAGAAACTATATCTTTGAGCTTGTTAATCAAGTGAGCAGAAGAGGGTGAAGGCCAGGCCTTCAATTCAGAAGGACACTCCAGGGCTAACAGGCAGTATTAGAACTGCCAGATTGTGCACTCTGAGACCTGCCATGTCTTTACCTTAGTCTTGAACCCAGTATGAAGATGGTACATGGGGACTTTGGTTGGTGGCTGTTGGGCTTTGGGAGTTTTGTTTGGTGAGTGTCCAGGAAAGAAGGTGGTGGGTGTTCACATCTCTGTCATGGCTATGTTGCACAGGTAATCTGCAGAGCTGCTCTTTACGTGTGGCATTTACCAGCCCAGGACTGCAAGAGCCCCATTGCACAACTCTCCCATCCTTAAATCCCTGGACTTGACAGTGTATTCGGTAACTTTGGTACTCTTAACCCATCAACAATCTTCATCTTTCATGAATTCCACTTGTAGCCTCTCTTCTTATGTAGCTGTCTCTTGGAGGTTGTCTTGCTTTTACCCAGTTGCCAGGAGGTTTTTTTGTTTTATCACTTCTCTCCTTTTTCAAAGAGTACACAGAAAAACCAGAAACATCCCAAAATCCATCAACCCATTTTCATTGAGGCCTTAGAGACTGCACCAGTGTAAGCAGTTCACTAATCTACTGGCACTACCACTGAGCTGCCACTCCAGAATATGAAGAATAATGTTATTCTAAATTAGACTATGGCTTTAAACTCACAGTGTTGCAGGTTTGGAAGACAGCTCTTCTGAGCACTTTTGGGACTTTGTGGAGTGTGTTGTTGAATGAGCACCCTGGGAAATCACTAATAAAAGATGATTTATATTTTCCCAAATTCCACTGATTTTTTTTTAATCATTATGTTTCCTTCTTTCTTGGAGTGTTTTTGTAGAGGAAATCAAATCATAGAATAGTTTGGGTTGGAAGGGACCTTAAAGATCATCTGTAGAGTTTAGTGTTAAATATTTGTTCCCACATGTTCCTCACGTAAATTCTTTTTTGAACAGGTGTCAGATTTTTTTTTTTTTAATTTATATCCTTAAGCATCATCTTCACTCTGAGCCAGTACAAGAAACAGCTTGGGGCAGAGTGGTGGGCACTGCCATGGCAGAGTCTGGCTTGACCCACCACTGGTGTTCAAATAGCAGAGTCACTTTTGGGGCTGTTTTGACTGCAAGCCTGTTTGGATTCATTCTGGGTCGTCTTCTAGTGGTGATCTGGCTGACTAGGACAGGGGAAATGGGTATGTTCATGGAAGCAGTAATGCAGTAATAATTGCTCCATAAGCTAGTCACAAACCTGAAATGAATGGTAGGGGAATTTATTTTCTTTCACATGTTGGCACTGGAAAACTTTGGAAAAACCAAGAGTCCAAGCCCAGTTGTTACTTAGTATTTTTCCAAACCCATCAGCTGGCAGTGGGGGTTTTGTGGTGTTGGGGTGTTTTTGTTTGTTCAATTGGTGGTGGTGGTTTTTTTTTCTCATTATAATAACTAGATTATTCTGTAGATGGTTATATTTTCCCTGTCCAGGTAGGGCTGACTGTTTTCAAATGAAAGTCAAGGTATTTAATTATCTCCATCATATACTATAGCTTCCTCTTCAAAATCAGTAATGCAGAGATTTGCAGGGAGGCTCATTTTCATTCAAGACTGATCTAGTTAGTTAATAAAATAATAGTTTCTCCCCTGCCTCCTTCTACCCCTCCTCCCCCCATTTCTCATATCACTCACTGGAGAAATGTTTTATTCCGTTCTCATATAAAGTAATGCGTTTACACTTGCCACAGAAGTTCAAAGATACTAAGAATACATTTTTCTTATGCTGGTAATTGTTTTTCTTGGCCATTAGTTGATCAAAGGGGAGGAAATAGAAGGGGGACAGTCAGACTAAATAATAGATGTTTGGAGTAGAACCAGCACTGGAGCTTTCTTGGAGTTTTTGTTTTGTTTTCAAACTGCTAAATTATTCATTCTCTGCATATGGATGTCATGCTGGGGAATACATGTGTAGTAACTGTGAAGGTAGTAAGTAGGGTAGTTCCTCTGTGGCATAAAAGAAGGCTTCACCACATCAGCCTGTGCAGTTGTGATGCATCTACCAGGTGCCCCATAAGGATCAAGGTGTTTCTCCAAGCTCTAAATTGAGGTTTTTGGCCACGTTGTAATTTGAAGGCACATGTAGCAATAACAGAGGTTTGTCTCATAAGCAAGATGAAGCATTTTTTTCTCGAGCTATGAAAGCCTTTTTCTGCTTGTGATGCCAACTACACAGGCTGTAATGAAAAACTGGGAAGCAGGGGTTTTGTTGTTTGGTTTTGGTTTCTTTTTAAATAACATATATTTTTTTAAATGGTGAAACTTAAGATCATTCTTCTGTGTTTTCTGGCATTGTTCTTGTATGAAAAGCTCACATGGAATGTGAAACTGAAACTTTGTGTTAACCTAAACATTTCAAAGTCTTTCATCAGATCCGTTGCACTTACTGTCACTGTGTTTCATCATCGTTGCCCTGTAGTGAGGTTTGGCTGGTACTGGCTAGACAGACAGACATAAGTTTATTGTGTTGATTCATTTTGGGTTTTTGTGTGTGTGTTGTTTCCCTCCCTTTCCCGTGTCTGTCTCCATGAGTTTTGGCAGATTTGCTTGGCTCCAAGAGTGCCAAGACAAACCAGTTACTCCTTATTTGGAACAAGTGCCCTTATCACTGTTGCCGAGAATACCCTGTGCTGAGTGGCAAAGGTCCAGGAGATTACTGCAGTTACTTGGAAGGTGTAAGTTTCCAGAGAGCTGGGATGATAGTACAGCAATGCAGCTCTGACTGAAGGTGTTGGATGTCTGATGAGCAATGGTGACTTTTTCCTTATTTCATCAACACCCATTTTCATAGCAATGCTGGCATCTTTGATAATCTTCACATTTTAATTTGATGCTGAGAGGGAAGATAACTTTTTCTTCTCAAATGAATCTTGAGGTTTTTTTGGTAGAAGCCTTCCTGTTCACTTGAGTGGCATTTAATCATCTAAAGATGTATAATACATGTAAAGACTTCTGCTCTGATTTGCTCTTTATTTCTTGGAATAGTGTTCTGGAATATACTAAAAGAGGATTTTTATGAGCTTCCTGGGGAAATGACTACTGTCCTTTGTTCTTTTACTGAAGGGCCATCTTAGAAACAATAAACAACTTGACTCAGAACAAAAGGGGGAAGTATTAGTATTAATATGTACTTATTCGAGGAGAAGTAGACATTGAAATTATGACATATTGAATCACTAAGACTATGTTTCTCTTTGAGTATGGAAGAAGTTAGTTTTGATGACCTGACTCCATTTCAGTTGGTATTATTTTAACTCTTTGTATCTACTCTGTCCCACACTTATAGTTGGCTCCTGTGCTCTTTCAGGCGTTGTGGTACAGTTTTGCTGTGGCATGAACGACAGTTCTATCTTGCCCTGCAAGTGGCAGCAGGGGTTCAGAGGCTGACAGTCATCTCTGTGTACATATCTGTGGTCTGCATTTACATGTGTGAACAAGAATATTTCTCCATGAGTATCCTGGGAAAGCAGAGGGACAAGCTATTGCTGAAGCCAACAGACTCATGACAGGGATGAAACCAATGCAGTATTTCCACTTTAAAAAGACAAAAAGCAGAAATACCAGGGACTAGGTTGGATTTATGAGCACTCTTGATCTTGGCTTTCCTTGGTCCATGGAACAATGATAAAGGAAGAAAAGTTGCTCCCTGGGGTGGTTTACCTGAACGTGATCAGTTTGCCAGAGAGGACCATCATAAAGGAGTAAATGGAAGAACCATGTAAAAAGGACAACAAATAGGAGGTGTTACCCATGGAAAAAAGAGGGTATTCTTTTAAGTGTGATTGGTAAAAGCACTGACTGAACTGGCTGCAGTTATCCCAGTCATGATGTCAGGTGGTGACCAGCTAGCAGGCATAATAAATATTTAAACCAGTTTTAATGGTGTAAAATTATAAGGACCCTAAACCAATAAACTGGATGGTTCATAACCTACTTTTAATTAGTACCAGGCAGAGAAGTAGCACACCTCCAGGCATTTCCATTCGCTCTGCCATGCCATTGTTACCTCAGACAGAGAGAAGAAATGCACATCGGTGAAGTCGTGGGAAGAATGGATGCGCAGTGGTGTATGCATCGGAGACTGAATGTTGGGGCAGATGTGCTTTTGGAGGCTTTCTACTGAGAAGAGCTGGAAAGCACCATTTTAGGATATCAATCCCAGGAACTGCATCCCTCAAACACTAAGTGCTGGGGTTTGCAGTGGTTTAGTGAATGCTCTTTAGTTCTGGGTTCTTGGCAATATTAGCCTACAGACTTGCATGAAGTCATTGCCGTATGGCATTTGGTTGGCTTAAAAAATGGAGGAAAGCAAAACTCCCCCTTGCTGAAAGCTGACAGGAACAGAAGGCAAGAATATTTTTGACTGTAGGAGTGC
Organism: Chloroceryle aenea; assembly: GCA_013399075.1. Lineage (NCBI taxonomy): Eukaryota > Metazoa > Chordata > Aves > Coraciiformes > Cerylidae > Chloroceryle > Chloroceryle aenea. Next base: position 206,416 of record VWZY01003086.1, read on the forward strand.
AGGGATTTGATGGGGGAGCTAGCTGGCTTCACTGATTTATAACAGGCTGACATAATGTTGAAGAAAGGAGCCAGAAGAGTGGGTGGATTTCTTGCTGGTGCTCCTGCATACACTAGTGTGGCTGGCATTTGTTAGACGAGTGCACAGTGTGAATGGGCTGCTGAAGACTGGGTTGCCCTGGGTAGCAGCCATGGCCAGGAGACTGCATCTTTTCTATGTGTTTTGGCAGAGAGACAGATCATACATGGGAATGCAGGTGTCACTGCATTTGTCTGTGACTTTATGCCCTCATGTTTGGACAGTGGCATTACCTGTATGCTGCTGAGAGAGGGACCAGCCCAAAACAAAGCAACTGAGTTCTTGGACCTAATTTTCATTAATGCTGAGGCTACCATGCACCACCTTAGCAGTGTATAAAGGAATTTCAGTGGATACAAATCGTACCTATCTTCATCGTAAGGCCACCTTACTGTGGCAGAATGGTTGGAGTGTAAAAGATGCATCACTAGCTGAAAGGCCTCCTACCTTTGCCCTCTGTAAAAATATGATGGGGCTTTATCTGAGAGAGCTGCTTTGGCTTTGACACTTTGTGGGGATTCTCTGTCCAAAGGACAGAGACAAGCTGTGGTATGGGCAGCTCCGTGCAAAGAGACTGAAGTTTAATTCCCTATGCTACTATGGACTTAATGTGACTGGGCAGATGAGCTAAACTCCTTCTACCTTGCTTGGAAATCCACTGTCCCTTAACCCACAAAGGACTGATTGGTTTGGGTTTTTTTTCTGTTTTGTTTTTTTCCCCACTTCTAATAAAAAAATGGTACCTAAACATCTAAAATGTGAGTTTAGGGTATATTCTATTTGCTTTAGTTTTTCTTACTACTTTGGGGAAGAACTGAATCTAATTTTGCTATGCCAAACAACTCTTTATTTCTTAAGATTTTGTCTTTTTTTTTTTTTGAATCCCCCCCAGTAAAAGGCTTTTCTTTAGGATTTTAGACTGATTTAACTGTATGCATATTGCACTGAAACAACCAGTAACTTTTTTTTCTCTTGTGCCTGCTCTGAGAGTTGGGTCCTATAAATAGAATTTCATATGGCAAGCATGTAATAATGCCCATGCTCTGGGGTCTGTCACTAGTTTTAGGTATGGAAAGGAGGTTAATGTTCATCTAAAAGCTATAATGTATTTTGGAAACTTATCTACAAAGTGTACCCTTTTTCCATGTTGATGTGGGAGGGGTGAGAAGCACTGATGGACAGTAGCTTCATCTCTGGAAGCAGATGGAAGGTGCAAAGCAGATATGTTCAAGTAGAGTTGACATTTTAAGCACTATAATGTCTGCAGGGAGAGATAACATTGTTCCTGAGATATAATGATATACTTGAAAAAAAGAGACAAGCTTGAGAGCATGCAAGACAAAAAAGCATTTTGATTCTGAATGCATATTTCTTTTTACCAGTTTATCCTTCTGTGCAATAAAATCTTTATCCCCTCCCTGAAACATTCTCTTGCCTGTATCCCAAAACCTTCATGTCCAATGTTACGTTGGTAAGATCTGACTTTCTAACTTGCTTCCTATATCGGTTATCGATGTCTGCTTTTACCCAACTTTAAGGCATGTTGTGTGTCCTGGACACTAGGCAGAGGATGGGAGATTAAGGTTTTATTTGCTGTCCTCATTTATTTTTACTGCTGTATGTTTATTTATCCATCAAGTCAGAATAAGTAGCCATTTGTGCTGGATCTTAATTTAGATTATGGTTGGCCTATGTACTTGAGTAATAATGTCATTGTTTTGTTATTAGGCTTTAAGTATGAGGTAAGACTCTATAAATATAAATCTACTTATTTACCTGAGCCTTAAATATAAGGCAATAAAATCCAATTTAAAAATAAAAAGAAACTATTTGAGTTACTAACATCAGAGAGACCTCAGAAAGAATTTGTCTCTAGCATTAAATTTAAGTGGGCCAAATCCTGCAGCTCCTCAGTGCTGAGGAGAGGTTTGTCCAAGGATTATAATGGACTACACCATGATAAATGATGACAGAAGGTGGTGATAAATGCAATGTGTTGCTTATTAGGACAGGCGGATAGGATGGTAAATGATGGATACCAATCCAATGATTTATTTGCAGAGGAATTGAAAAACATTCAAGCTCTAACTTAAATAGATATGTTAAATGGAAGCTGTATGTTGCAATGCTACCAAAAAAGTTTGTGCAAAATTAGAATCTTAGAGTACTGTTAGGCTTGCTGAAGCTATGGGGACTCTTGCAGGAGTTCTCTGTTCAACCCTCCTCCCACTGTTTGATTTTGTCCTACCAAAGCTGTCAGCAGAACAGGATTAGGGCTGCACTGTCAAGTTCCAAATGGTGTAACCACACCTGTATCATCAGAGTAATGTAGTGCATACAAAGAACAAGAATGCTTCATTTTTTCCTTCATCCGGATGGAAAATATGAGTCTAATCAGCAGAGGAATGGGGCAGGCAAATCTTTTTGCTACTCTAGGATCATTGCCCCTCATCTCCCTCAGGTTTCTCCTGAATCCTGGGTGTTATGCTAATGGCCTCCCCAGGCACTGGCAGGAAGTTTATTTTCTTAGAGAGGTTGGCTGTCCCCACTTTTGGCATAACTTGTTATTCCTGTGACAAACACAAAGAATCTCGAGAAAGAATTTGTTATGGAGTAAAACCATAAATGCAAACAGTAAACACCGTGGTCTTCAGATGTTTACACAGACTGCTGCCATGGCCGTGAGGATTACTGGGAGCCGTGAGGATTGCTGCTCCCTGTTAGAAGCAAATTCCAGACTAACAAAGTTAGAGCAGTCACTGATCTCTCTGTGTAACCAGTGGAGTGGTGTGAGCTGAAGCTAAAATTAAACTCTTATGCTATCGGGGACAATTAGTAGCTTTCATGGAGGATTCCAAAACAGATGGGCAGAAAGACTGTTAAAAAGATAGTGCTGCTCTTCTTTCAATGAATAAGTAAGGAAAGAACACAATTGCCTCTTCCCCCCTCCCAATGTTGTCCCAAAGCCATATGGTTACTGTTAAGGCAGTAAGTGTGTTTATTTGCTCTGTACACAGAAGATTGTCAGGCTAGATAGGTGACAAGATGCTTACAAGGTTTGGGAGACCTGGGCTTAATTCCTTTTTGGAGAAGACTTCCCACCTACCTTAGGAAACTAGCTTTCCCTTCTTCCCTCCCTTCCTAGAAAAAAAACATTCAGACTGAAAAGTGTTCATTGCCTCTCAGGTTCATCAGCCCTGCTACATCAGATATGCAGTGAAACAACATAATGTTCCTCCACTGTAATCATAATAGAATTTAATCTTATGCTATCCATCTTACAGAGTACAGAAGTGGAATTAATAGTAGTAAGGAATAAAACTGTATACCCAAATTAATTGAAATGACAGCCTTAGGGATTCTCTCCTTCAGATGTATTTCAATAACTCATAGGAAAACTTTGGTGCTCGCTAGTTATTTTGCATTAACTTCTCAATAGTCCATCTTTGAGTGAAGCATTAATAGGTAGTAAAGTTTTTAATTGAAAAAACTCTTCTGCATTTTACTGTTTCAGCTCTGAAACAATTCTGTAGTAATTGTGAGCCCACCCCACTGGTACTGTAAAGCACAGGTGGTAGGCTTCAGCTGAAGCTCCCCTCTAGCCTTGGTGTACAGCTCCACTTTCTTGGAGCACAAGAACCTCAGGGCACCATCGCTGCAGTGGGTTTCCTTCCTGTTTGAAAGGGGAGGAATAACAACTATTACAGGGTTGAACCCTTTTAAACCAATTCTGCAGTAACATGGGAAAGAGGAGTTGACCCAGAAGAAATCCCTTTTCTAGTTTTGCTTAAGCTCTTGAAGAGGTAGTGGGTGCTATTATGGCTACCCAGGACAAAACTGGATTATGGTAACAGGAAATAAAGAAATGGCAGCTATAGCTGGGAGGGAGGTGGATGCACCCCACAGAATAGGAGAGAAAGCAGACTGTGTGGAAAGATAGACACAGGGTAGCAGGGGACAGGACTGACATGCTCATGGAAACAATACTTCAGGGAAAAGAGGATTCTGCCCTCAAGATATCAGAGACAACTAAGACCTGCTATATAAAATAGATGCAACTTCTTTGAGATTCTGAGCATGACAGTGCTCCTCAAATTATTTTACTTTCCTAGGGGCTTACAGTCAACCAGTGACAATGATACCTGCTTTACCCCACAGATACATGAGGGAAACTAATGGTTTCCTCTCCCTTCAGAGCAGGGAATCTGGAGTGGCTGAATGAGAGAGGAGGGACATGGGTAGCAGGACAGTTTCTGATGAGAAGTGAGGACAGGAGTGGGAACTCTGCTGCATGGGCTGGAGTACCACCACATATAGCTGAGAGCAGATTTGCAGTTCTTGCACTCTTCTGCCAAGACTGAAGTCTTGGCGTCTTCCAGGATAGTACCTCAGAGCAATTTTGAAGCTGCAATTTGGCTACTTCAATCTGCACAGATTACAGAAGCAGCCTTCTACCTAAGCAAGTATTGAATTAATTATCAGTTCTCTTACTGCAGCACTTTCACAGGAACTGCAGCCCACACCTGTACCTCTTCACCTTTTTTGGCTGCAACCCCAGTCAGTCAGCCAGGCTTGGAACGTACCAATACCACTTAGACTGGTTCCAAGCCATTCCTGAGATAATCCACAATCTTTACAGAGTTATACCCACAATGACCTTGCTTAACTATCTGCATTGCATACATTGGTGCTAAATGGGACTATGCAAACTGACTGGTGCTGCACTAACATTTAAGGTAGGGTTTGTTTTTAGTGGGCAGTTAGTGACTTTCTCACAGTGTGCTCATGTAATGCACAACAATACGAACAGGCAACTCTAGAACTGTCATTCCCCTTTTGACTTCATCTTTCACAGAATGTTAGGGGTTGGAAGGTCCCTCAAAGTTTAGGGGTTGGAAGGTCCCTCAAAGTTACCTTTGTCTGTCCAAATATTTTTTGTTTTACAAGTCAAAATAAAAGTATTGCTAGTGGCTGCTGCCTTCAGTTCTGGCATATTTTTTTGTAACAGGTGTAGCCTGGTTGCAAAAGAAGGCATGACATTGCTGAGGTGGAGTAATGTGCAAGTGAGGGTGTTTGCTCAGGGTTATTTTGGGAACTGAGCAGGCAAAAATCACAGGATGCACAAGGGACAGCAAACAGCTTTCATAGATGATGGGTAGTGCAAATTGCTAGTTTCTCTTTAACTCAAAGGTTACTGGTAGCCTGTCATTTCCATGTGTTTCCTTCATGCCTAAAGTTCTGCCTCTTTCCCTCTGCTGATCTCGTGGCCTTGGAGGCAGGATCATGCTGCCTGCAGGTAGCAGACAAGCTGCAGAGCGCAGCTTCTAGATCTGCGTTCACAGTGCTACAACCAAATGATTCTGCATTTCTCAGATAACATTGTTCTGACTGGAAACAACATCTAAGAATTATAGATAGGCCAGAATGAGAACAGCATTGTTAAAGATTTTTGTCATTGGTGATAAATTATTGCAAGAACTGTTTCTCAGCTTCAGAGGATAAAGACCTCTTTTTAAAGAGGAGCATCAACTGATCTAAAACTAGATAAAATTTGCAGCACTACATTACATTCATCATCAGAAATAGTTAGAAAAATGATGGGTACCACCATCACACCCAGGAAGGGAAGAACAAGCAATATCAAACCCCATGCTTCAAGGGTTTCTTTCAGAACTAAGAAAACTTTCAGATGTTTTCCAGCCAGAGATGCATTTCTGCTGTGATCCTGCTTTCCTGACATAGCACAGTTACAGGGATTTCAAATCAGGGTACTGCAGATCTTGTGGGCTACATAAGCCATGTAACCCTTCCTTCAAGAGCAGTGGAGTTACAAGGGTGGTCTGGATGCCATCTCGAGAAGCGCTGTTCAAACAAAGCCCCTATTTTTTGGAATTCTGCCATGCTGGTGTTCTAGAACTCATTGATTCATGTGAGTAATCTAATAGAAGTCAATGGAAATGCAGAATGAAATCTCAATGGAGTTAATTTTTAGCATATTTTAGAACTGTGCAACTTCACAGTTTGACAAAGGGTAGAAAAGGAACATGCTGGAAATGCTCTAGTGAGTTACAGTAGTTGTGAAGAATGTATTTCAGCTGCTATAAATATCCAACTTTCTGTAAAAGATCTGCAAGGGAAAGCAATAAACAGTGAATCTGAGGTATTGTTGTGGTTTGGGTTTTTTTTGTTGAACACCCTCCAGAGTGGTAATTTGTGAAAGATGTGCTTGTTTTGTTCCACTTATATAGAAAATGTATATAGACAGGTTTCTGAGCCTCATGTACTCCACAGGAGTTTGTGCTGAGAGCTTGTTTTTTTGGTTTGGGGGTTTTAGGGTGGGATGGGTGCTCTTTGGGATTTTGTTTGGATTTGTATTTTATTTTTTTCTCAATAGCTTTCTATTAAATGGTGTTGAAAGCAGGAAGAATGTCATCTTTACCATGCATGGGAAGCCAGCAGACCCCGTATTATCTCAATATATTTAAGCATAGCACTGAGAACTGAGTAACCTCTCTGCATCAAGAAGATAAGCACATTCATATTGCCCTGTGGGTGGGGGAAAATACAGACCAACTACACTATGAAGTTATTAGGTGTAAGCAGAAAGTGACATAGGAGTAAAAGTCTTCTGTTAATTTACACAACCAGCTAGATTTTTTTTTTTAATCTCATCTCTTCTGATTGCCTTCATATTTAAATTAAAAACAAAAATGGCAACTGGCCAGAAGTTCTCACCTTTAACTGATGTGCTTTTACTATCTGCATCTAGCAGTGTGTCATAAGGCAGCATTTCTTCCACCATAAAGGAGCCTGCTAGCTGAAAGGTTTTAGAATGAAGTGCCAGTGATACATCACTCATAAATCTGAGAAATTCAGAGATCTGATTTACACTTTAATTAAAGTATGTATCATCCATATATTAAAATTCAAATGCTTAACTAATATAAAGGTTAATGGAATGCATAAGTTGCTCTCTTCCTACATTTTTAATTTCCACATTTTAGTTCACTCAGGCAAATGTGCACACAAAGCAATCAAGAAACTTAATCCAACAGTTTATAAGGAAAGCTATCGTGATGTGTCTTGATCTAAATTCAAATTACTTTCTTCTGGGGAAAAAAATATAGCTGTCAAAAGTGTTGCTGTGCTAACTATAAGTTTATCACTTTTGTTACATAACTTCTGTGGAAATTAGATTATAGAGCCTGTTTCTGATTCTTGAGGCCTGTATACCAAACAATAAAAAATGCCTTGATTCATAACCTGTTACGCTTGATTAAAAAAAGATGGAGTCTAGAGTTTTATAAATAACAGTGATGTTGACATAGCTTCATTTGAAAAGAAATTACATCCATAGCTTTGCATTAATCTGTAAATGCTTATGAATGAGAACTTATTTGCAAATGTTAGGAAAAATCCTTGTAAGATTTACAAGTGAGATATGATTTATCTTGGGGAGTTTATAATTTCAATTATATACAATTAATACTAGCCATAATTTAAGATTTATGGACTATGAAAGGCTGTGAATATTGACTAGTTTTCTCTTATTTTTCAGTTAGATGTTTAAAATGTTGTGCTTTAAGTAGTTTTTGTTAAGGACTGTGGGGTTTCATCATGTAATAGCAAGCAATGGCACAGATCTTTTTTATATGGTATAGATAACGTTTGGTTCCTATATTTAGTGAAGGACAGAATTCAGTGGCAGAGTATTAATGTGGTAGCTAAAAACTTTTGTTGTGAAGGTGAAAATATAATTTTATGATTGTATCTGGTATCTCCTTTTAAGGAGATAACAATTCTATGATTCTATGATTCCTTTTAAGACCATAGCAATCCCAGTATGCAACAATATCCTTTCAGTGTCTGTTTAGTTCAGGGATGGGTTCAGTGTTGCTGGTACAGGTAAGATGTGCTCAGCAGAGACGATGAGCCATGGACACCATCCAGGTACACCTTTCTATATTCCAATCCATGAGGCTGCTGAGTTGATGCACTTTCTTGCCCACACTAGATGAGGTTGCCTGGATGCTATGGCTCCAAAGATTTGTTTCCTGCAATGGGAATGATCAAGCACCAGAGATTTTCTGTGGAAACCACCTTTACTCATGATATCTTAGGTTCCAGAGACTGCAAGTGCCACAAAGATGCAAGCATCGTGCTGGCGCTCTATTCCCTGGGGAAATGGGTTATATGTGCAGATAAATTTGGTTCTATTTGTGTCTTATATCTACTAAAGCATCAGGCCAGTTTCCCATTCCAACATCTTTGACCTTGTGCCTATTTGAAATAGGAGGGATGTCCACACAAGAATATTTTAACAATCTCTGGGAAGACTGAACAGTGATATGAGTAATAGGGCTTCTTTTAAATGCAAGATGTAGAAATATAAGTAATGGTAGTGTCTATGAATGCTTCCAGACCAGTATTGGAGGAGAACACCATTCCCTAGGCCCAGAAAGTCTTAATTAAGAGGCAAGTACTAACAATCCAAGTTTTCATGTGTCCCTCAGTTCTCTCAATGTCAAATCATTCAATGCATTGCTAAAAATACTTTCCTTATGTGCACAGCCAGCCTACATGAAAGGCCGGCATTCTTTGAAGAGGAAAGCATTGTAACTGTCTCTGCTGATTGCCTACTCCAAAAAAGCATTCTGCAGATAGTAGTTAAACTTTCTGAATGGATTAGTTCTGGCTGTGCTCACACCCTTTTTGTGTTTTCCCTTTGTATGAACATCTAGGCATTGGGGCTTATTTTGCCATGGGTTTGCTTTCTGCAAGCTATTTTTAACTTGGAAGTGTAGCCACCATCAAATAATGACTTAATTCTGCTTTTGAGGTGTATTTTGATCAGGAATATAAAAAGTTACACTCATCTTGTTAGGGAGCTAGAGCAATGTGTGTGTCTTGGGAATAATCAAAGCTGTTGTTACCTATTTGGGTAGCTCACTAATACAGTACTAAAACTTGGCAAATAAATTAATCCATTCAAATGTTGTTATTTGATGTCCATGTTTGTATAGTATTTGATCTGAGGCTGATAAACGTCTGAAGGAAACAGTGTTTAAACTTTGAGAACTTCCATTTTTTTCACTTGCAGTGAAGTTCCTTAGCTCTTTGATACAGTCTCAGCATTTTAGAGCATCATAATAGTGGAAGAATTGCCAGCATGAGAGTCCCCTAAGACGCCTCCTGTGTTTCTTAAGCTGGCAATGACTAATACACAGGCCTTGCTCATTTGCATTAGCCAGGCCCTGAATTGCAGATCTATCACCATGGTCAATCCCAATGCCAAAATAGTTGGAGATATATGTACAGAGCAGTATAGCACTCTGTAATGCACCAGCTGATGCTGTAGAGATGCCCTTTACAGCATTCACATACGTCTTCTGTTCAAGACAGGGTTTCAAAGTATTCTTATACTTGGAAGGCACAGTCAAGACCCTGGTGTCTCAGTAGGTGCTGACAGCTGTCCTGCACCAGGGACAGGATGCTGCACCCTCCAGGGAACAAAAGCAGACGGCCATTTACTTCCAAATCTCTAGCTCAGGTTCTCAGCTAAACAAGGAAGAGTCTTTGATAGCTGAGAGGATGAACATGCTGAAACCCAGCTGTGTTATCAAATAATTTTATTTCTTCTTAAAATATCCTTTCAAAAAAAAAGTGTTGAATTAAAATGCCTTTGAAATCACAGAAGAAACGGAATTTCCATCTCTTAGTCGCATAGAAAAAGAAACTGTAGTCATTACTACAAAATCTAACGCTTGTCTGCTAGTGATGGATGTGTACGAATGAGAAGTGAAAGTCCGTTTTATTCTTAACAGCCCAGTGCCACAGTCAGAGTTTCAGCCTCTTAATCAGTCAATGTCAGACAGTGTCACAGTCACTAAGCGCTACAGTTAGCACTGCACTACCCTATTACTCCCCTTACTACTCCTGCTGTTAAATGGGCTCTGCTTCAGAATTTCTTTCATCAGAAGGCAGGCTGGGAGTATGCAGAGAAAAATATGTCTGGCTGAAAGTACTTGCTGGGCTTTGAGACATCCAGATATCTGCTGTCTTCTCAAATGGCTTCACTGACCAGATGTCCAGGAAGCAAAGGTTTTTGCAGAGGGGGCCACTGTCACTAAGGTTGAAAGTCAATGAATCAACCACAAGAAGGGAAGAAAATAAAAAGAAAAATGGCAAATAGGCCATCGTGGGTGAATCAGGATAGTACCCGAATCTCCCATTCTGGTGAAGCTTCTGTGTGTATTACTGGAATTGCTAAAGCAGACTGCTATTACAAGTCTGGATGGTGCAGCTACTCCACCATTTTGCTGTTCTAACCTTGTTAGTGTGTCATGGACAGGGTACAGTTGTCCCTCAACAGCGCTTATCAGCTCCTGACCTTCAGCTTTATTATAGCCTCTAATGCAGGAAGTAAAATGTAAATCAAGCCAAACAGATTGCTTTTGTCATTTAACTCCGTGCTGCGGTCTCACTGTATTGCTCCCACCTGTCCCTTCATTTTTTTTCATCTTGGACTGATTGCCCAAAGGAGTGAGTTAGAATTTTTTTTTAAACACACATTGCTTCTGGAAATGGAAGGACAAGAAAGGGGTTTTTTTTTAAGGCCTTCCTGTCAAGTATGGTCTAGATTATTTAAAAAAAACAAAACAAAACAAAAAAAAACACAACAAACACCCAAACTATTGTATAAGCCTCATTCTTAAAAAAAAAAGTTCCATTGTGAAACATCTAATAGTGGAAAAATAATTTTCTACCTGAAAAAGCAACATTGTTTGCTATTGGAATGAAAGACTAAGGGATCCAGAGAAAATTTGAGACTATTCCCTTATAATCAAGGGCCTCTAGGAAAACACTAACTTGCAGTTTATGTATGGCTGTTGTGGGAGATGGAGGTTTTTTTACCCTGTGTAACACCTCTTCAGCTGCAGGCACCATGCCAACATTTCATTCATCATATCCAGTAGACACATATTCATGAAGTGGTGAGAAGGCCCTGCCTTCTTCCCCTCATCCCCAACTATCAGCACTGCTTTTATTCTTAGAAAGGGGCTTCAAGCTTCCATCTTAAAGATAATGCACAGAGTCTATGCATTCTCTTCTTACAGACAGAGGCTGTAGATTGTGCCTGGGGTTGCTCCTGGAGATCCTCAGCTGAAACAGGCCCCCAGGTTCCTGGCTGAGCCCTGCCTCTCTGAGCCACTCTTCCTCCTGCATGGAAGACATGTGGGCACTATTGAGGGTAGTGTCAGCACAGGCACCTGGGGAAGACAAACTTACCAGTATGCACAATGAATTCTGAAATAAAACTCTACATGTACCAACTAAATGTTATTACTTTAAAAAATTTAGCTTTATTATTATTTTGTGTGGGGGTGGGTTTGCTTGCTTGCTTTTGGTTTGTTTGTTTCTTTTTTTTTCTCTGTGCTGTGCCATGGAGCTCATCATCCACCCAGCATGTAGCTGCGCTTGTTCTGTGGTGGTTCAAGACCACCACCTAGTGAACAGTTTTATTTCACTGATGCATTCAAAAGGGCACAGTATTAGCACAGGGTCCTTCAGATAGTCTCCCCTTACTGTGGGGCTTTTCAAAATTCCCAGCCCTTAGAAGTGTTTTGCTTAGTGTTTAGCTAAATGTGATTGTGAGGAATTGTAAAGAAAAAAACATTTAGTCCTCCGTGCAGCAGTAATTCAATGTGCAGCAGCATTTTAGGAGAATTAAGGGCATGTGTTGGGGTTTTTCATGATGTATCAGTAGATTTCTGTAGAGAACTGCTCTAAATAATATTTTCATCACAATGGCTTTTTGTTCGCAAGTGTCATCTTTTGGTGTTTATCAGTCATTTAGCTGTTTGAATACAGATGGTGCAAAACCTGTGAGTATTACTACAACAGGGACTATAAATACCAAGAGCAAATGCAGACTTCACCTTCTTGATTGCTCTGTGCTTCTGTGAATATCAACATGAAATCCTTAGGAATCCTTCTCTGTATATGAAATATCCTCTGGTTTGCTTTGAGGTCCTTATCCCTTTGTGTGTGTAGTTGCTCTCAGGTGCTGCATTTGTTGTGAATCATATAGTCCTTTGAGACAGATTCTGTCAGGTCTGGGGTTATCCCACCACAGGATGCCTTCCTAGTAAGCAGAGTGCAGGAGACCAGCCAGGTCTAGCTTGTTCTGTCCTGTACAGTCCTTGCTAGCCCAGAAAGGCTAGCTTCAAATACGAAGTACAGAGTACACACATTTGGATTAATTCCAAAACACCTATCACTCTCATGGCCTGCAAGAAATGCATTGTGTTGTTTCAAATGCTTGGGGAAAAAACCTCACAACAGAAACCAAATCCAGAAACAAATTATAGTAATGTTCTATGACAATATTATCATCTCGAGAAGTCTAGAGAACACCTGGACAAACCCCTGGCCCTAGAGCCCTGAGCAATGTGCATGAATGGCCTGTTTCATTTAGGGACTAGGGCCATTTCCAGCCTGGATGGATTTAGCACTAAGCATATGCTCATACCTCCTGCTTGTCTGTAGTCCTTACCATAGTTCTGAGCAGAATCGGGCACCGAGGATGGTTCTTGACTTCAGGTGGTGTGTTAACACCAGAGGCAGGTTAGCAAGGACTGTTTAGTAATCATACAGGTATTGTAAGTGTTGAAAAATCAGAAGCAGAAGAGAGTTCTTATTTACTGTAGTGCTCTACTAAAAGACATTTGACTTTGGCTGCTGCAAAACTGACAAGTTAATATGAAAGGCTTCTAAAGTCAGACTGCAGTGAAAGCATTTTATTAAGACACCTTAGTACAGTTTGGAAAGGCTTTTTAATTTTTTTCCTTAGAAACATGTGGAAGATGATTTTTATTAGGATTGAAACTTCATTCTTAACTAAAACTTGTTAATAATGAAGCAAGGTTATTAATGCTCTCTAAGAGGTGTTTACAGATTGCCCTGGTTATAAAGACATGCAGATCTATTAGATGAGTCTGATGGGAAACTGCCACTTCCAGATATGAAATTGTGCACAGGGCCTCAGTGAATCCGTAGCAAAACAAGATATGAAAGCCTGCTTTGTGAATTTGAATCTTTATCAATTTAACTACTTTTCAAGGTAAGTTAAAGAACCGATTGTTTTATGACTTGGATATGGTTTATCTGCAAATGTGCATTCCTGGGCCTTTGTTTCCAATAAAAGGTTATAGTGAAAGTGCATTTTGTTCAAATAGTGAGGATGAGCTGAGATACATGCTCCTCTGAGACAAAAGGAGGTTGAAGGCACACTTAATTTCACACTTAGATGATGAGGAATTTATATTAAGTCATAAACAAGCACTACCTAAATAATCTCACTGCTGAAGGATTTTGCCAAGGGGAGTTTGGTTTCCTTAGGCCTGGGAGAAGATCAGGCCAGTACAGAATGCAGCTTAGCGCTTTCATCTCTGCTTCATGGTTTAAGCAGGTTAATCATGCCTTGAGACGTTAGCCAACCAATCTGATTATTGAGTTACTTATTTATTCAATACTTATTTTTTAAAATCCCAGGCAGATTAAAATTTGGCAGACATTGGCTGCTAGAGTGAGTGATGCACAGGGGATCATAAGCAGAGCAAAATTAATCCAACTTCCTCTTGGAAACTTTTCAAATATGCATATTAAAACATGCTTAAATCACAATTAATATAAAAATCATGTTCATGAAAACACAATTTCCACTTATAACCTATATTCCCCTATAAATCCATAGCTTGCAAGGGATGGAAATCCTATGCAGGTCCATGTCTACAGAATTTTAAAACTAAGAGAATTTGCTGTATGCCAGAGGCTACTCCATATTTCTCTGCAGGCTGTCTCACTAAGAGAGACTCTGTAAGAGAATCTGCACTGTTAGGCTAGAGACTCCTTCAGACCATAAGGAGGGACAGCTTTAGAAATGTTTCACTCGCATGAGAGAGGTCAAGTTTTAACACTTGCTAACTGCAGCACAGCTCTGCTGTGCTCATCTCAGGCCTTCAGCTGCCTCCAGATTCCTGCTCCCTCCTCTTCCTCCACAGAGCCCTCCTATTCCACCTCTTAAAATTAGTCTGAAGTGTAGCGCTCAGTTCATACTAAACATCCTTCCCCCTCAATCTTAGTGTGCTTAGATGTGGAATATATATGGAGGTTTTGGAACAAAAATAGAGAACACTGTGGTAAGCAAAATAGGCTTTCTGCCTTGGGAGATCAGCTGCCCATGCTCAGAGTCCATCATTGAGTCCAGCTCCTTGGAGACAACCTGTGTCACTCGGGGAATTGTTGGTTCCTTGGTTGGTACTGTAAATAAAAAAAAATTAATTCTTAAGAAAGGCCTCTTCACTTTCCATTTTATTTGTAAATGTCTGTATTTGGACATTTTTAGAAAGTACAGAGTCAAGAGATTCTTGTTTTTAAACATCTTTAAGAGTTCCTGGGCTGAGAGCCAGCATATCAAGTTATGTGATTATATTATTTTTTAATGTTAAAAAATAAATACACCTGCATCAATCCTCCAAGAAATGTGTAGAATATAAATACAGAGATGGACTGGATTAGACTAGTAAAATGCCACAGATTTTGTAGGGTGCTCATTAAAAAAAAAATAGCATGGTGGGATATCTGAATGCATTGTACCCCTTGAAAATGTTATTAACAGTTACATGTTTCTTACAATTTCATTTCTCTTTTCTACTTGTTATCTCTCCTTAGCCTTAAGTGGCTGATCTCTGTAGCTGATCCTGCTGTCAAATACAGTAGTTGTCTGGGCGTTTATTTTTTGGGGAGTTAGTGTATTTCGGTTTGGTTGTTTTTTTGGTTTTGGTTGTTTTGTTTTTTTTGTTTGTTTGTTTTTTTTTTTTGAGAGAGAGAGATGGGTTGTTTTGTTTTTTATGTGATGTGTTTGGGTTTGGAGGTTTTGGGTTTTTTGGTTTTTCTCTAGTTGTTTTGTTTGGGTGTGTTTTTAAGTTGTGTTGTGTTTGTGGTTTGTGGGGCTTTTTTTATGTGAATGGATGTGTTTTGTTTTATTGTTGTTGGGGTGGGTGTCATTTGGACACAATGATCTCCAGAGGTCCCTTCCAACCCCTGTCATTCTAATGAGTGTTTTGCTTAGTACCAATGTTTTACTTCAAAAGTTCAAACAATGGACCTCTGCTACATTAAACACTGCATGGACAGTTCAGTTAAATTTAAATTGCAATCAGAAGTGTGACTACCACATACTCACCAGATCCTGAGCCTGCTTCAAATTAGCTTGCGCAGTCAGAGCAATGTGGAACTTCATGCAGGTCAGTCACAAGTGTCTGCACAGAACTTCATGCTGTTTCATACAGAGATATCAGACTGTTTGCATTCTGCTTGTCTTCATGTGGAGAGGGTTTGGACCATCCACCATGGAGATGGTTAGGACTTTAGGCAGTCTAGTCTCTTGTAGGCAAATCATATCCTGATGCCTCCAATGCCCTTGTTTAGGGATAAAAGGGTTGTGTTACTCATGGTATATTTTTCTTGATCATATTCTTCATTGCAATAAAATGTTGAATCTCATAATCTCAAGTCTTTTATAATCTCAGCATTTTACAATCTCAACTGAAATAATACTGATATTCTGCTGTCTCTCAGGGTCTATTTTACTCTATAGCCTCAGGTATATTGTGTCTGAAGTTATTTTGTGTGGTGAAAATGAGCCCCTGAGGACCAAAGTACTCTTAGTAGCATAAAGCTCATCTTTCTTCTGTGCAATTTATGTGCACTGGCACCAGGAGAGCTCAGAGTATTGAGGAATCTATCTGTTCTGCAGAAGAGGAAAACAATTTTGGTAAGAATTAGAGCCAGAGAGCAGGGTCACATGCAGTGAAGATAGGACCTAATGAAATTCAAATGCAGATATGTCATTAAGGTCATTTCCATCTCCCCAGGTGTTGCCCTGGTCATTACTTCACACATCTATATGAGGAGTAAAAGCAGAAGAGAACTAGTGTAGCCAGCACATAACAGGGAATAGACTTTCTGTTAGAAATGTGGTTTTGCGTACTTGCTCTGTAGGAGCCATGTTCTGAAGACTTTCCAGTTCATGTTATATTGAAGTCTCCACACTAAGGTATTTGCTTCTAACTGAGGCTTTGTCTTTGGCTCAATACTGAGGAAAGGGTTGAGGAAAAGGTGGTGTGGTCTTTATGCTGCATAGAGTGATTATTAGTATTTTTTTATCCCCATAAAGACATTGCTCACCCGCCTTTCAGTTGCATGGAAAAATGACTGGGTTTAGTCTGCTGACTGCAGGCATTTCTTACCCAGTGGAGACCTGTACCTGCTGCAGGACTGGGTCTCAGGGAATCCCTGCCAGCTGACTATTGCAAATAAACATTATAGATTTTAATGAGCAGTTCCATGCTCACATCAATCAAATGTCTAGAGAAAACATTGCTGCCCATCAGTTCAGAAAATAGCTATTGACGAAGTGGTGGGTTTCTTCCAATCCATGGATTTACTTACCCTGCAAGGAGTATGTCTCCTCACTTTGCCAACATCGTTAATTGGTGATGTAGGAGTGTTGGTAATAAACATATAATCTGCCTTATAAAGCACTAGATAAAACTCAGAACCTGCTTTACCAAAAAAAAAAAATCCATCAGCCACTTTCCATTATCAGATTAGAAAATCTGTAAACCAGACATTGAACTCTAAACCATTTCATCCTTGCAAATGCTTTAGGATCCTCAGTACAATAACAAATCCAAAGTAATGTGTTGACTTTTTAGGTCACACGTTCCAAAAGCCCTCAGCTCAGTTTAGTTTTGCAAACTGGAGGTTGCAGATCTAAACACCAGCCTTGCCTCTTCTCAGAGTAATTACATGTACCTGGTAGCAGTAACCTAATACCTGCAAAATGTGGGTCTGTTTTTTTAAAAATGCCTCTTTATTCAGTGATGACAACAGCTCCATCTTTGCTCAGTGGGTTGTTTTCACCCTCTGCCTGTTTACAGCCCTGGGCAACAGAGCCTTAAATTCAGACTGTGTGATGGATGAACAGTAAAATCAGCTTTTTTTTTTTTTTTTTTTAATCTTTATGGATGGTGAAAGTTTAGTAGCCATGGGAAGTCCAGTAATAGCTAGAAGGTGACTATGGAGCTGTTTCACCCTCAGTTGTTTAGTAGAGGAATAGCCCTTTGGAGCTTCCTCCAGGTAGAAGTGCAGTGAAACAACTCTGGCTAATGATGGTGCAAGTTGATACTCTTTTAAAAGAATTTGGGTAAAAATAAAATGCAAATGCTAACTTTAAAAATGGTGAACTCTGCTCTGGCAGCTTCCTGGGTTAATAGTTGACACTGGTGAGCACAATTAATTCTCCCAGTGCACCTTTCCTACTCCTAAAGTAGTTCTGAGCTGTGCAGCTCAGCTGTGCTGAGGCTGATGTAAATGTGCAGGTTCTTAGAGCTTACCAAACATCTTCCTTTGTGTATTAACCCATAATTTAGTTCAAATTAGGCTTTCTGTGATTTTTCTACCATTGCATCTTCTTATAATAGAAACATCCTTTAAGATTAAGGAAGATATGCCTAGTGTTGCCTTCTGAGCCATGTCTGAAGGGCATCTGCACCAGGGGGTTAAATAAAAGGGATGGCACTGCCCTTCAATTCATCGTGTGATGTCTCTGTCAGTTGTGAGTCCTCTAATTTCATTACTCAGTAAGCTGCTGAAATTGATTTTGGTTCTCCAGCTGTTAGCAAGGGTAAAATTACATTTTTACTAGATTTCTGGCTTTCAGCAAATTAGCTTGAAGCCAAACAGGGTTCTTCAGGGGAGAATAGAAAATGGAACAATTAGCCAAGCCATACAAATCTAACTAAAAAAAACCCTGCCAAAATACAAGGCCAGCTCTCTCTTAAAATTTTATATCAGTGTAGTTCCACTAATGTGAATTACTGATGTCAACGAATGTCAACCAGAAAAGGTCTTTGCTCCCTTTCTGCAGCATGATTTGTAATATATTTTCTTCAGTTAATAGTAATATTTTTATTGAGTTTCTTTTTCTTGGGTCCATATTGCCTTAGCCATGCACAGAATCTCTTCCAGGTTATCTTCCGGGACTTTCATGACATCAAGGATGCCTCCCATGCTTGAGAACTAAAAGAGATCTGGGACCTTCTTATGCAGAAACTGCAGATATCTTACCCTGAATGATACTGTGCCTTTTGTTAGGTGGAGTTATTCATAGTCAGTCCCAGTTTAGGTGTTGGAGTTTGGTAAACTTTTTTGCCTTTTCTCCTCAAACTGTGCAGGGCTGCAGAGGTGACAAAAGCATCGTGTAGTCAGGGGTCATGGATGGAGGAATATCCTTGGTAAACCACCCGTCTCATAATGTTGTCGTGGATAGGAAGTAATATTTCTTGAAACAGTAAGGTGTTATTATTAAATGTCAAATATTAACTGGTTCGGTTTTTTGCACCAACAGTGACATCTAGTGGCTTTATAGTATTATTGCATATGCCTGACACTGATGCAGAAGTTGTTCAGTCCTTGCAGTGTTTTCTCATTAATTCCCTAACACCCAGGGAACCAACCTGCCATTCTCATGACCATCTTTTGTAGCTTTTTAAGAGGAAGGAACAGAGAATATCACATTTTTCTTAAGTCTCAGATTTTTGAACCCTAAAACTATGTATTTCTTCAATAGGGATTGGTTTTATTTTTCTGAGGCTTTGGGTTTTTGGTTCTTTTAGTTGATTTTTGTTGTTGTTTTGTATTGGAGAGTTTCTGGAGGTTTTTTTGTTGTGGGGGTTTGTGGTTTTATTTGTTTGGTTTTTTTCTGGTGAGGAAAGTGAAGTAAAATGGCCCCCTAGAATGGGTCTGGAGCAGAGGGGATGAAGAACCAGCACTAAAATATGGTGGAGTGCTGTGAGGTAAGGGGAAAGCCATGGCCAGGCTGCCCTGAACTTGGGCTGGGCTGCATGGGAGGAGGAAGAGGGCTGATGAAAGGGTGAGGCAGATCCAGTGGGTGGCATGTACTGGGTATGTTGGGATGTTTGGTAGTGTCTTACAAATCCTTCCTAAAAGTTGTGCTGGCTGGTGGCCTTGTGGAAAGGGGCAGATGGTGTGGAGCAGGCAAGGCTGGGGGTGAGCAGTACAAGACATGGCAGGGGCCAGCACAGAGCTGGGGATAGTGACCAAGGGAAGCTGGGACATGGAACATGGTGCTTTGTCTCATGAGATAATGGCCAAACGTTTGTTGATTGAGGAGAGGAAACTGGGCCAGGCCTGTGTGATAGGAGGGCTAGGCTGGGGAGTGGGACAGAGAGGGCCATGGGCAGCTGAGGGCTTAAAAAAAAATAGTGCTGTAAGTTTATCTGCTAAATGGTTAAAATAAATCCTAGGCTAAAAGATTTGAGGAAAGCTATGCTGGCATGCACTGTCCTGCCCTGATATATGCTGTCACACCACCAGGCACCTCAAATCCCTTCCAGAACTGGTAAGATCTTTTTCCCTTGGCTTATGTAACAGGTGCCATGACATATTGGCTTAGACTGGGGCACTCTTTTCAACCTTAGCCATGCTTTTAGTGCCATAGAGTTGACTAGAGGTAGTGTAAATTTAGTATAAATGTGTCTGGCTTTAGAGATACTTGACTTGGAGGAATATGGCTGCAAGGAATTGTGCATTCTTGTGCAAATTAGGCTGTAATCTGGTACTTTCCATGCTGTGTGGCTGCATGTATAATTGCTTCATCCTTTTCCTTGGGACGGGAATGTGCCAAGTGCACAGCTGACCTTAGCACATAATTTTTTTCACTAACAATTGAAAATAGTGAGGGGGAAAAAGGAGATATTTCTAAAGGAAACTTTCCCTATAAACTTTAAAAATGAAATCTGCTGATTTGGGATAACTGATATGTCCTGCTTCCTTAAAGCTGTCACCTTGTGTTACGCACAAGATGTGACCTGTGAGCATGCATCACCAGAACAAGCCAGATTACATCTAGTCACGTCAGAGGCTTCAGAAGCCACTCAGACAGGCTGCGCAGCATTGGTGACACCCAACCAGCTGCATGCACCCCATCCCTGCAGAGTTTATGCAATCTTTACTCACTCAGATTCATACTGAGTAAGAAAATCTGTTCAAAATGATGAAAGTTCAAAGCTTGTTCAGGTTTCAAATGCAGAGCGTTAGTTTCAGCAATAACAACATGAAATGGAAATTGTTGGTGTTGTTTCTTTCATTAATGCCCACTAACAGTCTTCCAAGTAGCATGTTGACCTGGGAGAGGTGCTGGGCTCTGTTCCCAGCTGCCAGTGCCCTGCTGCATGAACCCACCCATCAGTGCCTGCCCTTCCCTCTTAATGCTTATCTTACAAAATGGTATTGTTAAGCCTGGGTTGGAGTGGGTGAATGGTGTCAGTGTGAAGGCTCTTCAGGCCTTTTATTTTCCTCTGGATCTTTGGGGGGAAGCAGAACTGGACCTGCTTCAAACCTTTTTATTCCCAGTATGCCTTGCAGGGCAACAAATTCAGCTGTGTGGGCCAAGATAAAGAACTACTTCCAGCATCCTGGAGTCCACCCAAAGAACACCCATCCCTTGCTTTTTTATAATCAGAGGGTTCAGCAACTCTGGCAAGAAGCCATGAGGAATAAAACAGTAACTCAGGTGAGTCAGTCCAGGCTGTTTCAGGTTGGACTTGTCAAAAGCCGTACCTTACAATGTAGGTGAAAAAATGAGAGTGCAGTTCTGACCCAACTGTTTCCAGCAGCTTGCTTTTTCAGTTGGATTTTCTCAGTTGGCCCAAATACTGTCTTATTGCCTTTTACCAGAGTGAGAGTTGCAGGACCTACTACATAAGGGAAATGTTCTTCTTTTATGGATAAACACAATCTGAATACACAAGGAAGAAAATTCTAGACAAATATGGAACCAAATATTTATATGGTATGTAAAAACCATAGATACCATATCGTATAGATACCATATCCTATAGTATATAGTACCATAATTTAGTTTGTGACTGCAGGAGAAAGGCAGATCTCAGAGACTAGAAAATAAAGTGAATGGAACTTTAGAGCTATGTATGAAAAAGGGAATGTGAAGGATGTACCCTGTCAAGATAAAAAAAAAAAAAGTTTTTGTTATTTTTTCCTAGATGATGCTCATTTCCAGAATTAAAGCTACTCTTCATGGGAAGAAACAACATTCCCACAGTGGCTGTGCTCTCACCCAGAGATGTGCAGTCCCTATAAACACTTTATGTAGGCTACAAAATCCAGCATGCAGAGCAGAAAAGAAAATTCTTCATGCAGGTGCAAGATTCAGTATCGAGAAATGAAAACAGATTGTATGAGTTTGGATTGCAAAGCCCTTGTATGAGGTTAAGAGATGTAAACAGAGTAGTTACTCATATAGCTTCTTGTAATGACTTCTAGTCACCCACAGAAGTTTGGGGGCTGCTGTGATAGCAATAAAGTGCTGTAGAGTGTTTCTGTTAACTGACAATTTAGCTCCTTCCCCCCACCCCCCTGCTTTACACTATGTACACAGATCTGATCATTATGTGAGCACTCCACATTCAGATCTTGTTACTGAGCAGTCAAGAGCTGTCAGAGGGTCTCCTCAGTAAGTGCAGTTTGGTTTAGAGCAGGTAGAGATTTGCATGCAGACATCACTCAGCCTGTTCTGCTGACCTCACTTAGGCCAGCATTAGGCCAGCACAATTTTTTTGTTTCTATTTGAAGATGCTAGTCCATTCCTAGAGACCTTTTAGTTTCATTAACATACTCAGAGCTATCGTTGTGTAGCTATACTCTTATTTTTAGGATCCCTGCTTATCAAGGAGACAAAATAACACTATATTTAGAATCAAATTCTAAGTACTTGTGTAAAAGCATTTAATAGGAAACCCATTGTCTTAAGTCACCTTCTATTTATATGCCTTATGTTGGATACACATAAACATGGCTAATTTACACATGGATAATATGCCCAAAGAATTTCTCTCATTCTGTTCAAAACTACTGATGAATGTGACCTCTGATTATAATTCATTTTCCAGAAGGACCTGAAACTGCTATTTAAATTACCTAAGTAATTTCTCCTTCTTCCTGAGGCCCGTCATCAGAATACTTCCTTTTTAATTATAAATATAGGAAAGGGTGTGAAAAGGACTTGGACATTGATATACATATATGGGATTGTATGTTCCACTCAAGATCACGGTCCTTTGTATCATTAAATTTAAATCATGACTAGTTGTAAACAATTAATTCAATTTCCTTCATTACAGTATAATTTAATTCTTCCTTGCCTTGCATTTCCATAAGATTTTTGTTCTATTCTCTCTTCATATTACATTGGTTAACACACACCCTCACACCCAAGATCCCCTTCTGTTTTCTCTCAGTGAAAATAACACACTGCTGACTAGCCCTTTGTGAACAGGAGCACTGGTATCTGTTTATTGCCAAGGGCTGTTTTACAGGTGGGGCTTGCCCATTGTGGCATCATCCACCAGCTTAAAATACCATTTCATTTGCCCTAGCCTGTGCTGGCTTTAATTTAGACTGATCTGCTCTCTCTTGAAGGGTTTCTGTTGTGCAGCTAATTTGTCACAAGTGCCAGCAGAAGGCAGGGTGTGTGTGACTTCCCTGACTACTTGCCTTGTATAACCAGATCTGCTGGACTCTTGGAGATCTGCTGTGTTGTTTTCTTCCTTTGCCCAGGTCCTGGATATCACCCTTGGAAGCATGTTCACTTGGCCATGGAAGCTGCTGTCAAACACTACTTATGTGAAATCTTAATTTTTCAGGAGTAGCCTGATCTTCACTGGGGAAAGCCTTCAGAAGGGCAAATGGCAGTTAGAGAGCTGGGCCTAGGGGCTCCATTTATGCTTTTCTGAATCTCTTTTAAAATGATTGCAAGAATAGTCTTCATCCTTCCCTTTTTTGATCACAATCTCAGACCCCAAGGAGCTCTCCAAATGTTATGACTGGGCATACGTGTGGACAGGAAGGCATAGCACACATGTATTTCTGAGAGAAGTGCTGTCAATTTTTTGTCTATTAAAGCTACAGACTAAGAAAATTCTAAGAATTCCTCAGTTGCACTGAAAGGAATTGAAATCAAGTCCATCACAGGATGTAAATCTCTACTAGCATCTGGCTCTATCTTAGTTAATCTAAGATAACTTCATGTGAGACAAAGGAGCCCTCTTCCAGCTGTTCATCTGCAGCAGTTGCATCCAGAATCTTTCTTTGAGGTTCCATGTCTTGGCAACTCCTCAGCCAGTTACAGTTCAAGTTCTCCAGACTGGACATGCTTATTTGCTTATGTAGTATCTTAATTGCAGGCAGATTATGAGCTTTGGGCACTGCGTATCTTGGCCCAGCTTGTGTTTAACAGCCATTGTAGTCTTTCACCTTCCATGCTCTGAGACTTCCTGATGAGCATTCTCCATTACTTGAGTATCTTGAAGAGCCTACTGGGTACAAGAGATGTAAACATTAGGAATCAAATGGAAAATACCACTAGGAAACAATGGGAACCAAATGCTCCTGAGGAAGCTGGGTATATTGTTGCTGGGATGTTGCCCAATCCCTTTACTTAACTCTGAGGCATTTTCTGGGCTCCAGAGATCTGCCTGGGGGCATGAATAGCTGGTTCCCTAATTGCACTTACTGCTGTGACATTAAATCTATCAGGAAAGAGAACTCGTGTGTCATAAGGGCCAGATCTCAGGTGAGAGCACTTTTCTCCTTTTTGCTAAAGACTAAGGTACACAATTTATTTTTGTTTATAAGAAAAAATTCCTTTTGGACAGGACCAAGGCTGCTGTGAATGGCTCTCACTTGCTGAAATATCAACAAACTGACTCTGTCAGCTGATTGCAAAAGGACAGGAATGGAGTTTTCTTGCAGCTGTGGGACATGAACATAGCTTGGCAGAAGCAAGACTAATTTTCTTTATTTTAGCAACAGTTATGTTTCCCTAATTCAGTCTCTCTGAAAATATATGTTACTCTAGTCACACACACTTGAAATACTGTGCAAAGGAGTGATTCTTTTTCATTTCAGTGATTGCTTTTTGTTGCCTGCTTGTGCTGCTTTGGCAGGTATTCTGTAAGGCTGTGCTGCAGAGGCTCGTGAGTCAGAGTTTTATAATCAGTTTGTGTACATGCTGTGCAACAGCAGCGAGTCAATCTGTCCTGTAGTGTGCGTCATTTAGTCCTCTCCTGAATGCATAAATGGGAGATGAAAAAAGTCAAACTGTTGTTCCTCTAACTCTGGTACTGTTACGTGTCTTTGTGATCTATCAATTAAGACAAAGGGCTGCATTACAGTGCTCTGGGAAAGAAACTTTGACTGGAGATGTGTGCATTATCCCACTTTATCAGATAGGCATGCAGTTGGATGAGATTAAACTCAGACAGAAATTATCTAGTATCTGAATGAATGAGAAACACCTTTAAACTCCTTATTTAAAACATAAAATAACAGCAAAAAGCCCAAACAAAGAAGCCACAAACAACAGAAAAGGCCAGAATTTGTTTCTTTCCCACCAAGAGTAGTTTCTCTTTGAATGTAAGTGAATAGGAAAATACTGTATCTTTCAGTCAGGTAATCAGAGCTGCTGAATCCATCAATGTTGCCTTACATCTTGCATATCATTGCTCCTTCCTCTGCACAGTGTAGTTCAACCCAGATGTATATCCACAGTGTAGGCAACATTAACAATCACACCAAGGACTGTGTCTTAGGTTGCACTGCTAGACCAAAGTTGTAGGAGCTGTTTTCTGCGTACCCCTCACACACTGGGCATGGGTGACTAAAGTGTAGTTGTGCTTCCTGAATGCAAAGTAGGAGGGAAGATGTCAGATAGGCAGGAAAAAGGTGATTTATAGTTCTGAAGAGATATGATGATCCATCCATGCCTCTTACCCAACCCTCATCTGGTGTATGTGAATATGATACTTCCTGGCATATCTTAATGCCCTCCCAACCTTGTCTAACGTCATTTGTTCTGCCTCTGTTGCAATCAGCCAGGCAGTGGACCTTCCTCCTCCAGACGGAAAAAGCTAATCTCACAGCCTTCTCCTCCCAAGGCCACAGTCAATGTCTCTCAGTGAATCAGCTGCCAAAGGATGTTCCTGCAAAAGTCTGCTCTTGCCCTGTAGCTTTTTTGTCTCTTATATAAAATATGTCTCTCAGCTAAATAGAATGTGGCTAATAATTTTACTGACACGAGGTAAATGGGCATCAGTTTTCTTTAGAAGAATCTCTGCTCTGGATGCTGTATCATATATATGGCTTCAGAAAAGAGATACTTTTGTAAGGTGTGTGTCTTGATGCTGTATTGCACTATGTTGTTATCCATCAGTTAAATCCATACTGTGGTGCAGTAAATACTTTCCTGCCAATTGATCTATTTAGTTTAAAAAAAGGGTATTCCTAAGTACTTTATATCTGTTGTTCTCCGGTAATTCATATCACTCCTTTGTACTTCAAGGTAAATCTTGCCATTCTCATGCCTTGGGAGGGCTTGAACTCGTGGGAAAAGAATTAGTCATTGGGAATACAAAAAGTTTGCATACAATTAATATAAGACAGAAGATGCTGAGAGAACATTTAATGAAATGCTTTTAAATATGGATCTTTGGCGGTTTCATTTGTACTGTACCCACTAAAACACTTCTCAGTCTTACCTTTTAAAGGAAATTTCAATGTTTAATGACTTTATGCAGCTCCAAACAGCCATTAGATACCTCCGTTCCACCTACCAGATGTTTCTACCACTGTGCAATGATGCCAGAAAAGGTTTCTTTGGCTCAAGACTGAAGACAAGCAATATTCATCCTTAGAGGTTATAGTCTTGCGTAGCTGAAACTGAGAGATTTTGTGTTCAAAAAAGTCATTCTCAGCTATGATTTAAATGAGTTTGCAATCCATTGCTGCCCTAGAAAACAGCATTTATACAAAGTGTTACTGCTAAGGTGATTGCAGTGTTTGAGAAAATACCATCTCAATTAGGATACATGAACTGGACAATGTATATGTTCTGTGGCACAGACAAGACCAGCTTCCTGCAGAAATGCAAGCACAACAGCTTTTGTTGTTTTGTGGCATTTTTTGGTACTTTTTTGTGTGGTCTGTTTTTTGGGGTTTTTTTGGTTGGTTTTGGGGTTTGGTTTTGTTTGGTTTTTTTTTTTGTTTTTTGTTTGTTTGGGTTTTTTGTGTGTGTTTTTGTTTGTTTTGGTTTTGTTTTGGTTTTGAGTGATGATTGTTGCTCTGCAACCTCCTATTCCATGTCCTAAGGGATTTGTCAGGCAGTGAGAGACAGAATTCCCTCCTCTGTCTGGTTGCATTTACATCCTCAACTCCCACCTTGAAGGAGAATACTTAAACTGCCAGACTAGTCTGGGCATGGGCAATCCTCACCACTCCTGCTGAACTCTGTAGTAAATAATTTTTGTTAGGCCAGATAGAGGGGAATGACTTCTCTAACAAGTCATTTAGGTGGTGAGATTTCAGTTTTCTGCTCCCAGGAGTTGTTCTGTCCTTTTATAGTGTTAAGATGTGTACAAAATGTAGCAGGAACAGTGGAGAGTTCAGATGGCAGGACTCTTCCCTTGCAGGTGAGTGCTCTAATCCTGGTGCTATGCACTCATACTCACTTGCTGTCTCAGTAAAGTCCTTGTTGAATAATGCTCTAGCAGAGGGAAGGAGTGTGACCACTCAGAGTAACCTGCCAGCCTGGGGTTAGGGCATGATGTGAGTGAGAAATGGAGACTGGAGCAGAATCATTGCTGGCCTGAGTGGTCTAATCGCTTGTATTTCCACCTCCACTTTCAACAAATTGTTACATTCAGGCTTTTGAGAACAAAGGGGCAGGAGCTTATCTGTAGAAAGTTCTGGACTGTGTTTCTATGTGGATACCATCACTTCAGTGCAAATCTTACTTGCATGTTGCAGGACAACTAGGATTTAAGATATAGTAAAATGAGGTTTTTATTGCACTGTTATCAGTAACTATAAACCAAACATGACTTCAGGCAGCTTCCCGCTCAGCTGCTGGCTGATTTTGGACAGTGACTTTTTAGGCTCCTGTACCACATAGAGAATCTACAGATCCAGTTTTACGGCTTTAGTTTTCACTCTGGGGATTTAACTTTCTGCCCTGCTGTATCTTTTTTTGGATCTAGTTGAATCTAGGGCAGATATTGGGCTGTGTGTCTAAGCTATGGCATAGGTGCTGTTCTACACTCAGTGAAGTTATTCCTAGCCTCAGAGAAACTCCTCTGCAGTCTCTTGTAGTGGCTGTTAAAAACGACCCTAACACCTAAACCGACATTTTATTTTCACCGAGATTGTGTGTTTTTCTGCTCTTCACACAGACTAAAGATCGACCATTTTGGGTGTATAGCTGTGTAAGTTCAGACTTACTAGCTTGGTCATCATGCTGGTCATCATACACTTATACACATTCTAGGCAGAAGCTCACGTTCAGCCAGGGGACAGGACTCTGAGCAATCTGGTCTAGGGGGAGGTGTCCCTGCTAATGGCAGGGCTGTTGGAGCAATATGATCTTTAAGGTTCCTTCCAATCCAAACCATTCTGTGATATGGATCTGATTCTTCTAATAATTTCATGTGTTTTATTTCAGAGAAAAAAGTGTTCAAGAAAGGAAGAATTTCCTGAAGGTGTTCTTCGGTGTATTATTAACTCTGGAGTACTTGCCCCGATGAAGGAATGAGAATTAATTAGCTGATTGTGAGCTGGGAATGCTGGCAGCAGGAGATTCTTTGTCATGTCAAAGGCTATAAGCTCTGATATATTGCACACTGCTACAACAAAGGATTTGGGGCAAAGAAATGGTGGTTTCTACAGTATTTTTAATGTCTCAGCAAGTGAGATGGTTTTTATATGTGCATGCTGCTTTCCTGGCTTGTGTAAATGTTTTCAACATGTACTAAAAAATAGACACATAACACTGTTATTGCTGAAGCTTTAGGGTAACTTCTAGAAGAGTCCACAAACATGAAAGTTAAAGAGCTTACGTTAATTTGGCTTATTCTCACTGTTGAAAGATTGTGTATATCCTGCATCTTCTGGATGAGCACTGTCTTGTTCAGGCAGGCTGCAGTTACATAACTGTGTCCACAGAACTGGCTGTGGGCTGGGTGAACTAATGCAGAAGGAATACAAACCTACCTAAGCCTGCTTCTATCTTTCCAAATGTATACCTGGTGATACAAGGCTCTGCTCTGCTGGGAATGGAGTCTGGGGAATGCAGTGTGCTGCCCTCAGCCAGTCTGGTGGCTGCTTTCCTACAAAGTCAGAGACAGCCTAAGGTGAAAAGAAACAGGAGGGTGGCACTGAGTAGCTTAAGGGAAGGGAGGCAAACTATCTGGAGCAGCTGAGAAATGAGCCTGTGGTACAAAGGTTAACCAATTGCAAAGAGGAGACAGGAGCATCTTAAATCTTTAGCCTTGCACACAGGAAATGTACATGCCTGGAAAGCATGAAACCGATGTGAGATATACAAAGTGGGTTGAGCAAAATATATGCTGTTACCCTGTGTAAGCCATCATCACATGGAGGAATGTGCATGTGTTCCTTTTTGATAAATATCATCCCCGAGATATCAAAGGGAAGCAAAAGTGCATGAAAGTCAGATTTCTTCACTGCATAGACTTAGATAAAAAGAAATGTAGATACAACTGTCATAAGGTTCTGCTAGTGTTCTCAGCATTAGTATTCCTGGGAAACAAAGTTGAACCCTTTGGGGTAACTACTGAGTTCCCATCTAACTTGATCAATTTGTGACAATTCCCTACTTACTGAGTTGCAGCCAGCTTACCTCCCTTGCTGCTCATCCAGAGATGAGGGCCCTGGGCATAGTCTTTGGCCATATTTTAATAGACCACTTCATCTTGGGGAGGTGGGTGAACATTCCAGGTTGTAGTGTGGTTACAGTTCAGATAGACTAGGAGTTATGGTAACAGATACAAATGTCTTTTGACAAAAATAAAATTAACTACTTACTGAAAAATATTAACAAAAATTTGGAGCCTTGAAAGTGATTTTGGCAAATGGGTTACATGCACGGTTTGGGGTTTTGTTTCCAAAAATACAGATGTCACAGAATAACAGTCATGTTGTACGATAACAGGGAAATTATAAATGCAGATAAAGGTACCACCATGGATTTGCATTTTCCTGGCCTGTATATAGGTACTTCAATATGAAATTTAAGTTCACCAAGATTCATTGATGAGAAACTGTTGAATTCTGCTTCATCAGATAAGCAGTTCCCTGTGTGGCCATAAAGAAGGGATTAGGGGGATGTTCACCTAAATAAGATGCAATTCAATAAGTTTTTTTCGTAATCTCCTTTTTTCCCTCTTGAGTTTTGCACAGTATCTTGCACACTTCCTTTCTGGTCAGAAGTAGATATGATGGAGAGTGCATTCTCACTCAATTAGCGTGGAGACAGTGAGCACGGTGCTGCCCTTTCCTTTTGGTAGTCAGAACCAAACTGAGAACACTTCCGTGTATTGATTTGCAGTGCTTTTTATGTTTAGGAGTACTGAGATTTGACAAATTATTTGCTTCCCCCCCCAGCTTTATCAGTAAAGCTGTCCTAGTTTGACTAAATGCCAGGCTGGTTTTTGTAATACTAAGTGATGGGAAATGAACCAGAGACATTCTGACTGAAGGGGTGAGAAGATTCACTAACAAACTAGAAAAGAATTATCAGTACATGAGTTGGCACTTGCACAATACTTAGAGTTTGAAAAACTCTAAGTGAAAAACTGCCCAGGTTGTAGGTTTTTTTACTGTTATATTAAAAAAAAGTCAGTGTTCTAATTGTCTGGAGGAACTAATATTAAAATTCACCACAGCTTTTTCGAAGTTTGGCATAACAATAATAATGGAATTTAATATTAACACTAAAAATTAGTAGACATCTCTGATCTCCCTCTCCATGTCTGCCTACTATAGTAAATGAAGGTTTACCATAGTAATTTTGCAGGTGTTTATAACTAATTTTAGTAATGTAATCATTAGTCCCTTTTGTCCTTCCCATTTTCTGCACATCTGTGATTAAATCAGGAATGTTTAACTATTCCCTTTGGAAAAAAGTGTGTCATGTGGTGGGACAGGAATGGGAAGCTGGTGCCCTGTTCTCAGTCTCTTATTGTATATTGTATAATCATAGTTCTGGGCACAACAGAAGTTTACCCAAAACAACAATTGTGTCAGTACACAGGTACTGATGGCATTTCCTAATGGGTCACAAAGATCTATCAAAATGTTTTAATGTTCTCAGCTAGAGCCAAATGCTACCCTCCCCTTTATAGTTTGTTGTATGAGATCAGAGAAACTCCCTTTACTATTTCGGTTACTCTGGTGGCACTGAGAAAACTTAGCTCATGAATTTCAAGTCTTTGTGAGGTGGGCCTACCCAAGACTCCAACTGGACCTGTTCAACATGCTTTCATGAAGGAAATCTTGAATATAATTCAGTTGGTTGAAAGTGGAGTATTCAGAAATGGGAGGTAAAACAAGAATGTGGATCTGGGCCTCTTTTAAGACTTGGGTTGCTTTTTTTTTGTTTTGTTTTGTTTTGTTTTGTTTTGTTTGTTTTTTTGTTTGTTTGTTTTGTTTTGTTTTGTTTTTTAGTACTGTTTATTACTTTGGTGTTGGAGTATCCTCCATCTATCAACATTATGCTCCAGAGCTAACATGTTTCATGAAGCAGTGGTGTCTTGTACAGGGGAGAGTGGCTAGGCCTGGGTCATTTCCTTTTGAAGGGAAAAGTTGCACTGTGAACCACAAATAATGTTTGGGAATTATCTAGGCCATCTATTCAAAACATCCTTTAGGTGCATGTCTGTTTTCCATACAATGAGCAGAAATGAAGACCTGTTTCATTAGAACAAATGCTGGGCACAAGAATTATTATGTCCGCTTGCTTCTCAAAGTCATTCTTCTAACTTCATCCGACCTCCCCTTGCTGCGTTTGAGCTGCAAGCCTCTGCCTTGGCCTTTCGTGTAATCACTTCAGTTTTTACCATCTAACTTCTAAAATCCAAAATGTGTATGCAGATGGGGAAGCTGGGTTCAGAACTTGGTATAGCCACACTTAGTCAATGGCCCTAACATCTCCAAAGAGAGTATACTAAAAAGAGCTTATCCACCTGTGAGTTTTGAATTTGTACCACTCTGTGCATCTTCACAGGCTGCATGGTGGCCAAATACCCAGTTCTGTTGGGGAAGCGAGGGATATGTCTTTCAACTCTACTCTGGGAGACAACTGAGCGCGTATCTCCTGTTTCTCAAAATCAGGCTACTGTAAAAAGATCTACTACTTCTCATTAGAACCTCAAAGAAATTGGTAGTTATTTTGTGAGGAATGCAGTCTTATCTCTGTGTTATGCATGCTTTAATAATACTTATCACGAATGTCCTACACGACACAGCAGTGAAAACAGCTGAGTTTTAGGTCTTGTTTAGCTGCAGGTCTCAATGCAAGATTGATTCTGGGTGTGTGCAGAGGTATGAACCTCCAGGGAGCTTGAACATAAGAAAATGCAGTAGCCATGGAATTGAGGCAGCTGATATACAGGTGATAGTAATGGTTCACAATTTTAGCCTTAGATACTAATACTCAACAAAGATATTTACTTAGACTTTGAATGGAAAGTGGGTGAAAACCAGGGCATGGAGTCTACATGCTAAATCAGTTTTTGTGTGCTAAGTAAGAATATATGGATGTGGAGGGTGTCAAATACAACCTGGTCAGTGGAGTTTCAGTTTGCACCCACACTCTGCTTGAGCATGATGTGGACCAAACACTACTATGGGGTTTTATTATTCACAGTGATGGGTGGTATGAACAATAAGCTCCTACACTTCTGATGAAAGACTCTCTTTCTTCTACCTACATGCAAAACAAAGCAAGTACTCTCCTAGGCTTTGTCGAAGTGAAACAAAGGCCCTGTACTACTGGTGTAGAAATCATTACTATTAATCTGCTTGTTGTGGCAGAAGGAATTATGCAGCTTTTTTCTTTTCTAAACCCCTTCTGAACAGGTAAAATACCTGTAATGGCAAGGAACAAGCTGACATGGACTGCTCTATTTTCATGTGCATTGTTTTTAATCATAAGAAGTTGGCTGTTTTGAGATTTAGAGATTCCATGATGTTATAGAGATGTGAAAATGTGATTTAGAGGTTTAAAAAATGGAGTATTATCAGTCACCTATCTTTATTAAGAAACCAACTTATGGATTTATGACTCAGGTGAATGCTGGGGACAAGGGAAGGAGGTTTTACTCATTATTTTTTAAGCTGCTGCTGTGGACAGGAGTCCTGTCTCCATATCCTGACAGATTTCTGGACTTGGAGGGGGACCTAACACATGGACTGATTAAGGATTGTATAAGGTCTCCAAACAGAGCTGTATGGAAGAGCAGTATGGCTGCTGTGTAAATGCAAACTTCCTATGGAATTATAAGAAAAATCACAGGTCTGGCTGAAACTCTCTAGATACTTGTTTTCTAAGTATGTAATAACAAATGCATTTATACTACTAAGAAAGGATCTCAGTTTGCACTTCAACAGCAGTGGCTGTACTGGTTTTCAAAAAATGTTTAAAATCTCAAAATCAGGAGTGATGTAAAAAGACTCAAAAAGGTATTATTTTAAAATAATCCCATTGATTATAACCTATTGCCTGGTTTGATGAAGGAGGAACCTGCAGGGTTGTTCCTCAGCCCTGGGTTTGTGAAAATGGTCTTCTGCCACTCTGTGATTTACTGTTGCACTGTGGTATTATAACACCTCAAAAGCTGCTATGACTTCCTTGCATGTTAGCTGCAACTGCAACTGTGGTTCTGCTCACCACTCTGTAATGGGCCCTACACAGTGCTGTGTTCCCAACTCTTTCACACTGAAATATTTCTTCAGCCGGTCACCATCAGTGAGGGAAGATGTGTAGCATGGGACCCATCCTTCCTGTCTGTTCTTCCACAAAGTTAGGATATAGAAGCAGAGAGAGAAGTGTGTGTGAGACAGAAAACAGGGAAGGCTGTAACAAGGTGGAATTAGAAAGAACATTGCTGCAGGGGGAAAAATACGTCAGAAGGTCAAACCAGAGGTTGAAAACCAGTGTTGGGAGTCACAGAAGAAATCCTAAATGAACCCTACCTGTAGCGGGTAGCGAGAAGAAAACAAGCAAATCTTGTCTGTGAACACTCTTACACAGGCAATAGCAGACCATAGGTAAACTGGGGGGAAAGTCAATGCCCATGCAGGGTTCAAGTCTGTGAGACAGTTGTCTCTGAGGACATGTTCACAGCCAGGAGGGGAAGGCTTCCCTCACTCATCCTGATGCTCTTCTGCTGATGATGGTATTTACCAACACTGTTCTCACAGCATAGGATCCACCAGGCAGGCACCACACCACACAGTGATAATAGGAAGGCCTTCACACTGGCCACAAAAAAATCTGCCCCTAGTTAAAATGTGAGCTCTTTTGCTTTTCTCTAAGCCATGCATTTTGCAGGGGAAAAAAAGAATTTCAAAAGAGGGCAGAAGCTAATTTTTTACTCTAAGTAAAAATGTCCTGGTAATGCTTTTGAAGTATATTTGCAGCGAATGCATCACATGTACACAGAGCCCCCTGCCACCCTCTCATCTGTGCTGATTGTGGTGCCCGTAGCAAAAAACCATCAAGCCCGTTCTGAAATTTAGAGTACAAGACAAAGCCACTTTGGGAAGATGCATTTTTACAATCACTTTGGAAGGGTTTAGGTGAGAACAGGAATTCCTTCCAATAAGAAGAGGTTGTTTTTTCTAAGATTAAACCATGACCAAAGGCCATAGGTCCTTTGCCATCAACACTTAATTTATTACATTGATAAACATGTACATCTTCGATATAATTCAGAAGGACTCAGTTAAATCTGTCTTCTGTGTGATGTTTGGAAAATTATAGTTGCAAAGTGATTTTACTACTTAATGATCTTAATCAGGGTTGAGAATCATTTATCTCAGGAACTCTTGCTTTATTAACAGTTTATTACTTTATCAGACAAAAAAAAATAAATATTTGTTCTCTTTTTAAAATTACGATAATTTCAGCATTTGACCTGTCTAGTTTGTCGCAGCCACCAGGGTGTTAGCCAGACAGAGGAATCGTTTGGTATGTTTTGGTTGGTGCTTTTTGTTCTGATCGGTCTTGATCCCTCTCGTTAAACCACAGGAGGGCAGAATAGAGACAGAACAGGACTTTCTGCACATTGCAGGGATTTATGCGTGCAGGACACTTATTTTCAACATTCTGCAGCTCCATTTCTAGTCATTGTGATTAAGGCCTTATACAGTGAAATCTTGGCAGAAACAATTAGAAGCAAACTCCAGTTGTTTTAAATAAGAGTTTTTGTCAATATTTGGCGAATTATTTTGGTAAATCTGATGGAATAAACTTCCTTCAGCACCCAGGTTATATTGCAAAGCATGTTGCA
Source organism: Chloroceryle aenea (assembly GCA_013399075.1). Lineage (NCBI taxonomy): Eukaryota > Metazoa > Chordata > Aves > Coraciiformes > Cerylidae > Chloroceryle > Chloroceryle aenea. The sequence goes on from VWZY01003086.1 coordinate 241,026, forward strand.
GAGGGAACAACTCCAAAATTTAAAATAAAGTAAAAAATAAAATAATAGTAGTATACATTTGATAGCAGCATATACAGACACTTGAGTTGAGTGGTGTAATCACAGGCAACTTTTGTTAGTCAAAAAGAGGTATCTGGTTTGAAAATTCAGTTTATTTTTGCGAAAAATATGTAAGCTTGACAAATTCATTAATTTCTTTATTTGCATAAGTAAACCTCTATTGTATATCTCACCATCATTTGCAACCTTTTCATATCTTTGATGCAATAGTTCCTATGCAACTGTAGTAACTCCACTTTCTCCATTTGGTAGTCTTCCTATCTTGTTCCTCTAGTTATTTGGCAATAAGAAGATTTAGGTGCTGTACTGGGGTGGATTTTTGGGGATTGTTGGGGAATGTTATTTGATTTGGGGGTTCTGTTGCTGTTGTTTTTTGATTGTTTGATTTTGTTGGGGTTTTTTTTGGTGTGTTTTGTTTTTTGTTTGTTAGGGGAAATCTATTGTGCTCTGTAGCAGTGATAAAGTTAACATCACTGCAATCAGTTGGTTGCTGGTATAAAGGAATAAATCTGACATATGTTATTGATCCCCACTCCAAAAATGACTCCTAGAAAGAATAGCCTTTGAAGAGTATGTACTAGGGTGAGAAGTCCTTGAGGTGGAGCAGAAAGGAGTTGTGAAAGTGGAGTGGATTAACATTCGTTCAGAGAGCAGGCTTTAGACTAGTGAAGTGTCCCTAATTCAGTGTTGTGCTTGTCACTCCTCAGGAAGGAGAGGCCAATTCCCTGCCTCTGGTTTTGGACCAGTCACCGGGATTTCTGCATTTCTTGGGACATATTACAGCTTTTTTTTTTTATGATTTGTTTTAATGCAGTGCCTTCTATCATGACATATAAAACAGTAGATGCTAGTGGGCCTACAGCATACAACAGTGAGTAGAAAAGCTGTTGATAATAATATGCATAGCTCACCATCTTCTCAGTAAGCAATACAACAGCTGGTGCCAGCAAGAGCAGCTCTGTTAAGAGTGCAGCTTCTGTACTTGTTCCCATGTAATTCTGACCAATGTAGAAACAAGCTTAGCCTCAGTGAAGCAGTAAAGTGTTTGGGTAACACCGAGGGCATCATTTACTTATATTAAAAAAAA
>VWZY01003086.1:251994-361482 GCA_013399075.1 Chloroceryle aenea
AATGTTCATGCTGACTAGACTGATTCAGAAGGACCCAACCTATTTTATCTTGCTTTTGACAACCTATCTTGACAACCATTGGTCTGAGACAACCATTAATGGTTTTAAAGCAACCCTTCAAGTCACTGTTTGCTTAGTTGTAGTTAGGGTACAGTGCCATACAGTGATAGCAGCCAAGGCGAACTTTACATAGAGGTTGTCAGCAACCCTGGCCAGCAGGGTAAGGTGTTATGATTCTGTAAAAAGAACATGTGAATCAGAAGATTTATTAGCTAATGAATGAATCCAGTAGATGATAATGTGGGAGACTTGGCATCTCTGTTTTGCCTGCTTCATGAATAAAATTCAGTATTTGTAAATGTAAGGAAAAAAAGAAACCTTTTTAATATTAAAAGGGTTAATCCTTAACTCATTTATCTTTCACAGAGTAGAAATATTTTCTGTAAGTCATAAATAACACATTTTAATAAACTGAGACTTTGATTACTTCATGTGGTCCGACTTGCATTGTAATTTTGCAGAGACTGTTTGACATTGTTCCAACATCCAGTTTCTGTTGTGCATATTAAAAGATCTACATATTTCAGACATGTACAGGTCTTCATGGTCTACTAGTGAACAGTGTTATTACTGATAAAATATTTGACCCTCTAGCAAAATAATTGACTTTTAACGGGAAGTGATTTTATTTTTTTAAAAAACTTCATTGTTTTCTTGATTTACCTTTAATTTATGTTCCTGTACTATACAGTCATTTTTCTCAAACTGTGCTAATTTTATAGTTCAAACAAGGTTTCCATTTTACCCTTGAGCCAGGATCCCAGATTTTTCTTTCAACTGAGAGTGCACAGACGAATTTTTGGAATCAGTTCAAGGTCAAATTCAGTTCCTTGGAGTTTTGTCTTGAACATGAACTTCAACAACAGATGAGAAAGTGTAACTTTTTCTTAATGACAAATGCTAGTCAGTATGTTGGTGGTGGCATTACAATAACAAGAGGACTTATGCTGCAATTTGCTCAGTTGCTGGAAGGAGCTTTTCCTTAATTGGTCCCAGGCACTAGAAACTAATTCAAGCAGCATCTAGTTTCTCCTCCTTTAATTTACTTTTATCGATTAAATCACTAGAACAATCACTGGGTTAGATAACATTTTTAATGTTAGCACAGGTGGAATAAGGCATTAATGTACTTACAATGAGTTCAGCAGGTACGTGTTGAATTACTTAAAATTCTTAGTTTATTTCTCTATTGGAAAAAAATATGTGCTTTTTGTGCTGGGACAACTAGTTATCTCTAATTAGGAGTACAAAAAAAAAAAGTCTATTAACTATTATGTGTAATTAGGTAAGTGGTTCTAGAAGGTTAAAAATACCCCGTAGTGCCTATGAGTCAGAGTGACTTCAAGGAGGATAAAGTCTCTTTACTTTCAGTCCAATGGGTAAGGGTCAAAAATCACCAACCCAGAGGTGCTCACTTTAATGAGTTAGTGCTTCTAGTCCACTTCCTCACGAAACATGTCTGCATAGTATGAACCTAATATCACAAACTCTTGTCAGTGAATCTTCTGCCAGCAATTCTGGAAACCAGAAAGGCTTATTGTGACAGGTTTTTCACAAATATAGGAGATTTTATATGTCAAATATTATTTTTTTTTGCTCACTTTATGGGAGCCTTTCATTAGCTAGATGTAAGCACAACAAAAAAATAGAAAAGACAACTGTTTACTAAACTTCAGTTTCTGCAGTAAACTGTTTGGGCAGCCCTGAACAATAGATGAGAACTTTATCCCACGTTTCATCAGGGTGATAGAAAAGAACTGCTTCTGTAAAGCCTGAACTGTTTTCCCTGTTCTCGATAAAATATTATGGAACCTTCCTCATATCTCAAATATTTCACTGTCTTTTCACTGAACAAGATGACATCAAGAAATCTTGCATTTCTGTCATTGCAGGTTTCAAAGAGGTGACGTGCTCTCCCTGCCTCGAAAATTTTTTTGCTGTATGAAGTAGCAGCACAACTGACTTTTTCTCCAGCACATCTCCTCTTTGCTGCAGCCCAGAGGTAAGCAGATGTTCAGAGCATGACTCGTACAACTGTGCAGCTAGTTTGATAGTGAAGGTCTGAAGTCCTTCAAAGGTCTCCATTGAAAACCATCTATTGTTATGGAGACTGTAGCCATGCTACACAGCCATCCCATCTGTGGAATTCCTTTGTTCAGATCTGACAGTTCATCTTTAACTATGATTATTTATGGTTTACCTGATTTTGGCTGAGCCAAGTTCAGGTCTGAGCAATTTTCCAGCGACTTTGTACACAATGAATGCTTCACTAAACTTGCTACCAATGCCTTTGATCAATGTTCTCTTAAAAACTAATTATTCAAAACAAAACAGCCTACTGATGTAGTTCTTAACTGGTTTTTGAACTACCAGACTGGTGGATAGTGTATACATTCTAATTGTAAATGTTAATGGTATTTATTGCTTCTTATTACTGCTTTTACTAAAGAGTCTGCTGTAATGTGAGGCTTTTCTATTACTCGCTTGTGCAGTATCAATTAAATACTTCCTGCACAGCAGCATAAAGCAATATAAAGACTGGTGATGAGTTTCCTGTGAAAAAAGCATCAGCTGTTCACACAAAGCAGCAAACGAAGGTTGAGAATCATTTCAGTGCGGTTGCAGAAGTTACAGTAAAGCATTCTTAGACAACTTCCAGGAAGAAAAGTGTTTAAGTGGAGGAGTTAAATGAAAAGTCAGATATAATCTGGAGGCTTCAAGACTGGGGAGGTTGTCTCTAGAATGAGTAATAGAATACAAGAAGTGAAGACAAGAATCAGAGGAGACTGTTAAAGGAAAGTTAAAGAGTAGAGGAACTGTAGAGGAAGCCTATTATGTAGATATGATATATGCTATAGAAGAGATATGTGATATGCTATAGAAGAGAATTTGTGATATAATTAATTTAAATTGTTATTTTTCTTGTCAACTGCGGTCTCTGTTTATTATTGGGGTGGGGGGAGAAATGCCAGAAAATACTCTGTCCTACCATCTTTCATGTTCTGCATGACATGATAGTTTTTATTACTTACTGGTCATGTGGAAAGAGCTGTTCTTCTCAGACTTCCTCATTTTGTTGTGTTTAAGGATTATCCTCTGATAGTAATTTTCTACTCAGAGTTAATTTTGGCCATTGTGTATTCCCTTAGATTATTGTCTGCTGTAATTGGTGGTCCTATTCATTTTACTGGAGTCAGAAATACAAATGTTGACAATGTAGTCCAAGGTTTCAGCAGATATTGCCATTTGACATTTCTAATAATTTTGTCTGTGTTTTGACATAGTTGGGGAAGGCAATTATTACAGTCATTTTGCATTTGAGTTCTGTTAAAAACCTGTAATGTCCATCTTTGTGTAACCTCTGTAAGCATATTTCCACGAGGCTTCCAATTTTACAGTAGAAAATAATGAATTGAGGTAGTTTGGTCTGTGATGCCCGATAGGATCTCTTCTGTTGTCCAAAATGGCAGCATTCACCTTTGTGTCTATACTTCCTTTAGTAATGCAAGTGTCTCGACATAAAATCCCCACAAACCCTGGATGGATCAATTATAAATTATTTAGTCTTTGCACATGAACATAAAAACACGAGGAGTCATGTGTGAGTCTCTCCTTAAAAAAAAAAACTAAAACAAAAACCAGCAACAAAACAAAAAAAAAAAGTGACAGAAAAAAATTACTTGTTTTTTAGGTTTGTATGAACCAAGTGACTAGACTTGGGATACTTAGAAAATAGTCTTCCATACCTAATAAGGCACCTTTCTAGATAGGGCTTTCATCTAGTAGTTCTTCAGGTTCCACTGGCCCTTTTCCCTTCTTCAGTAAGCTCACGAGACAAATCTGACTGAGAAAGCATGGAAAGGGCATCAGCTGGAAACTTTCCTATGGGAGTGAAGCCAAATATAGTCAGACAACACAGGGGTTTGTGGATTTGCCAGTAAAGAGTGACATGTGCACCTGAGTGTAAAGTTTGTGTACACTCTTTGGAGAGTGCCAAATGGCAACACTTGGTAAAAATCAAACTACAGATTTTATGAGACTGTACCTGGGCCTTTAATACCCACATCTTCATGCATTTGTTTGTTTGTTTTTTTCTAGGAGTCCATAGAAGCCTATTACAAAGTACTGCCAGGTTTGTTTCCTTTGCTGTTGCAAAATATTAAAAAAAAAAAATAGAGCTTTCACTTGTACTACATCTAAATGCAGATGCTTTGTTACTGTTTAGGTCTGTTTTCTTTGGCTTTAGTCTGTGTGTGATGAATTCATCTTGTCTATCATCAAATGTTTCAATGAGAGTTGTGAGTTAGGAGTTTAGATGCATTAATCTTCTGTATAGTTTGCAGCCCTCTTCTCTCTCAAAGTGCTTCTCTCTTCATGGACTGCAGAACACAGCATTAAAGCTTAGGTATTTTGCCCACAAAGGGGTCAAAGGATCCTGGGACAAGAATTATCAGGGTTCATTGGAAGAGCTTTAAACTAGATTTGAAGGGGGATGTGGATGAAACTGGGGTTGCTAGAGAGGATCCTGAGAGTTGCATGCTGCTGCTTCTGGGACAGTGTACCTGTAAGGTCTTTCACTCTGCTGCCTCATTGGAGATGGGGGATGGTGATCCAAGTGGCAGCAAAAACACAAGTCTCGTCGACAGGTTACTAACCATGGAAGTGGCTGAGAACAGGCAGGCAGGAATTGGGGTTTATCCTCACAAAACAGGGGCAGGATCATTAGCCCAGCTGAAGTGCATCTACACCAATGCACGCAGCACGGCAAATAAACAGGAGGAGCTGGAGGCCATTGTGCAGTGAGAAAACTGACATAGCTGCCATCACAGAAACCTGGTGGGATGACTTGCACAGCTGGAGTGCTGCAGTCAATGGCAACCATCTCTTCAGAAGGGATGATAGGTGAGGGAGAAAAGGTGGTGGGGTGGTCCTCTAAATTAAGGAGGTGTATGAATGCCTACAAATTAATGAGAGTGATGATAGAATGGTGATGAATAGAGTTAATCCAGCCGAGGGCTGGTTATAAGTGGTGTTCCTCAGGGCTCAGTACTGGGACCAGTTCTATTTAATAACTTTATCAATGATATTGATGAGGAGATAGAATGTACCTTCAGTAAGTTTGCAGATGACACCAAGTTGGGTGGGACTTGTGATCTGCTTGAGGGTAGGGACGCTCTACAGAGGGACTTGGACAGACTGGGTCAATGGAACAAGGTCAGCTGTATGAGTTTTAATGGTGCCAAGTGCAGAATCCTGCACCTGGGCCACAGCAAACCTGGGCAACACTACAAGCTTGGGGCTGAGTCACTGGAAAGCTGCCTGGCAGAAAGGTACTTGGGGGTACTGATTGACAAGCAGCTGAATATAAGCCAGCAGTGTTCCCAGGTGGCCAAGAAGGCCAATGACATCTTGGCTTGTATTAGAAATAGTGTATCCAGCAGGACCAGGGAGGTGATTGTCCCTCTGTACTCGGTATTAGTGAGGCCACACCTCAAGTATTCTGTTCAGTTTTGGGCACCTCAATACAAGAAAGACACTGAGGTGCTGGAGCGGGTCCAGAGAAGGGCAACTAAGCTGGTGAAGGGCATGGAGAACAAGTCTTATGAGGAGTGGTTGAGGGAACTGGGATTGTTTAGTTGGGAGAATAGAAGGCTGAGGGGAGACCTTATCAGTCCCTACAACTACCTGAAAGGATAGATGCTGGTCTTTTCTCACAAGTAACTAGTGATAGAACAAGAGTGAATGGCCTTGAGGTGCACCAGGAGAGGTTTAAACTGGTCATTAGGAAAACATTTTTCACTTTAAGGACTGTCATGCATTTGAACAAACTGCCCAGGAAGGTGGTCAAAACACCATCCCTGAATGTGTTTAAAAGCCATATAGATGTGCTGCTTGGGGATGTGGCTTCATGGTGGACTTGGTAGAGTATGGTTAATAGTTGGACTTGATGATCTTAAAGGTCTTTTCTGACCTAGATTACTCTATGGTTCTATTTCATTAAACCTGGCTGGATTGAATCTGGACCTAACACTCATGGTGAAGGCATTAAAACCATGGGTGCAGTCTCATTCTCTCAGGGGTGTTTCTCTCATTCTGATATCTTTCACACCAAAATAGAATTTTCTTGTGCTTTCAGTGGAATCAATACTGATGAATCGTTGTACAAATAAGTGTGGGAGCTGGTCTGCAAATGTTGAATTATTCATTGTATGTCTCTGTCAGGGCTTTCCAAGATACCCAGTGTCTTTGATCTATGACATCATTCATTGTGAAAGCCAAGTAGAGACATTCTACAACTGAAATGTAAATTCCCAGATATGACCTGAAATGTAAATTCCAGTAATATTCCTCCTCCAGGTGATCTCTTATTTCATATAAAACCCAGTTTAACAAATGTTCACCACTCCCACTGCAGTCAGCTTTGTGCAATTTGAAAGCAATGATGCACAACTAATTGCTGGGGCATTGTGCTCAGTATAGCAGATGTCAATGATTTCCAGAGGTTGATTATTCTTGGATGAGTGATTTTGTAACCTCTAGTACATCCAGGATTGCTGAAGTATGACTTACTTTTGCTGCTGTGATAGACAACTAACCAGATGTTACGCCTTCGTGATTTATTAGTCTGTGCTGGTGGGATTCCTTTCACACATTGCAGCGGGTGTGTTGTCTGATGGCTTTTGATATTGCTGTTTTATGCCTGTATTATGTACGTTGTTACCAGGCCACGAGATTTAGAAGAGCAAAGGCTGAAATGGAATTTAATACCTTTAAATTTGATCCCAAGTCTTCTAAGGATTTCCGAAAGAACTATGCATATTGGCAGGAGACAGTGTTTGCAAATATAATAATACTACTCTTTTCAGTTTCAGAATATGCAAAAATTACATAACACCATGTTCATTCTTCATGGAAGTCAGGTAACTTCAGTAAACTTCTTAGAAGACTGAAATTAGCTCTAGCTGTTCAAGCCAATGTAACCATCAACACATCTGTCTGTAGGCTGGTCAAGAGGTTTATCTACTAAGGTGTTCAGAAAGTATTAGTTCATCCAGCAGCTTCAAGCAATTCCTTTTAGTTTTGACAAATTAACTGAATCTTTTTCATTCAAAACCACTCACAGATATGAAGATCAAATCTCAATGTCCATCTCTCAATGCTGGAATAAACAGGAGGGAAATTGTTAGAGAGGTTTAAATGAGTAGAAACTTAACTTGCTATTTCCAAAAGAATTGGGGAATGGATTTTCAAAGGGACCTGGGTAACTAGAGACACACTGAATGGCATGTGTGACCTTCCACTCCCCATAAGGCAGAATTCTTTAATGTTTTCTGAAGCTTCCACGGGAATAGGAGCAATTAGAGGGCACTGCTGCAGCAAGATGGTGCCTGTGGCCTGAAGACCAGAATTAGCCTGTTTTAAAAGAGGATGCAGCCAGAGTGAGACTTCCACAGAAACCAGATGAGGCAGGTGCCCAATGCTTATCCATGTTATGCATTTGAGATCCTAGGAAATAGTGCACACACTCAAGTGTCTAAATAGCATCATAAACCAACACACTACATTTTACTTTTGGTGGCACTCAATGGTATTTAGCTCCTCCAGTTTCAATTTCATCTTAAAAGCAAGTTACCAAATTTTTGAAAAGTTAGTCCAGGGTGTGGTGTTATCCATTAGGGTTGAAACCTGCCAAGACCAGATCCTAATGCGATTACTTAGACAAAAATATCATAGAAGTTCTGGAGTTTTGCCCAAATTAGAATTTCAGTGTTCAGCCTTTTATGTCATCAGCAATCCTAATGAGGTTATTTGTTAATGTCCTCAGCAAAATAGTGTCTAACAACAAATCATCAGATTTGTTTGACAGAACAAAGTATGTTTTTGTGTAAATCTTTTCTTCAAAATTATAAGCACTGTTTACACCCGGAAATTGCTTCACGTGTAGCAATTTCCTTTTCTTTAATTCCATTTCCAATTCCCATTATGAAGCTCCCAGGCATGTAGTATGGCCCAATAAATAGGTGGAGTAGGACTAGAAAGGAGGAAATACCTGCCCTTTTGTACATTTTGCTCCCATTTAGAGAAGGAAAGTAAAAGAAATACATAAAGAAATTCCAAATGTAAGCAGTTAAAATAATTAGCAGCAAGATTAGTACTTGATTAATACTTTTTTTTTTCCGGATCTCCCTTCACAACCAGATGAAAATGGAATATTGTAGCTGACATACTAACAGCCCTTTTGTGAAAATTCCAGTGCAGATTATCAAACTACACCCCTTGACTCTGCTACAAACAGAGGTGAATATCACTATACCCAGCTTACAGAGAAGCTGAATGGCAGCAAAATTCTCTCTAAGCCAGAGAGCCCAGAGTGAGTGCAAAACAGATGGATCCTACTCCTTGTTCTATTTACCCACTTCCTACTTTACAACAGAAAATACCCTCAGCTGGGCTGTGGGAGGTGATTTTGTGTGTATGACTGACAGGGCCTTGTAGTTATTCAGTCCTTGCTCTAGTAGGATGCTGCTGGTATCAGCTTCACTCCTCCTTCCCTGGGCTACCAGGGCAAATCGAGGGTGTTTCCCTCCTGCTGCCATTGGCACAATATTCCTGGCAATCCTCCTGTTCCCAGACCTGGTGGGAGTTTTTCCTGTTTAAAAACTAGGTATGGGTGTCAGAGCATTGCCCTTGCTTTGTTCAGAGAGTGATTCTATTAGCACAAGCATTATTTTAGCACAAATGCCAGCAGCAACTGAAAAGGTGGCAACAAAGAGCATTGCTGGACAGGGAGGAGCTGTGTGTTTAACATGGGAGACAGGAGTTGGTATGGAAGTGCAAGAGCCAGAACAAACAAAAGAAAAAAGAAGTTGGTATATATTTTCCTTCCTTGATAACAGAACAGGCTTAACAGGGGGGGAAATCAGAATGCTAGGAATTACATTCCTAAAGAGCGATTTAATGTAGTGGCGTGACAGCCCACCTCTCCTGTACCCTAGCACTCTGTCCATTTTGCAGCCATACTTTTCTACTAGGGTCCACTTTCCCTTGTCCTTAGGAAAGGCTCCTGCTTCTGCTGACAAATGTCTTCTGATGCAACGTCACTGGGAGTTTTGTGTCCATATTTATAACAGGGTGTGTAGCTCTTTAGCTTCCTACAAATATAGTGAGATATGATTGCAGATCAGAACGTGCTAAAGGAATGGGAATGTCTTTTTCGTAGCCATATCATCTTCAATGTGTTTCCTTCTCAGCCTCCTTCATCTGCTCATCAGCCTCTCCACAGCCCCTGCTGCAATCTAAGGGGTGTTTTCCCTCTGAGATCTCTTACCAACTCTTATTATGTGAGGTCTGAGGTGGATACTGCTCTCAAGCACTGGTGCAAACATCGCAGTTCTGTTCAGCCTTATAAATGACACAGTGTTTGCAATTAAGAGATAGCAAAGGAAAAAAAATATTGAAGCACAGTTACCCTGAGAGTCTCATAGGAGAAAGTTCAGAAATGACATTTCAACTCAGTGTTTTCTATCCATTTTTCACTAAATAGAGCTGACTCAATTCAGCTCCTGCAAACAGAAAACAGAAGTGTACTTTCCTGCTTCTTGAAACTCACATTGACACTGTCAAATCCTAAGAATACTTGTAGAAGGCTGACTTCAGAGGCTTCAGACACTAGTTTCTGTAGCTAATTTGCATATAAGGGTCATGCACCAGGTTGTGGTGATGTTCTGGTTACAGCTGCTCTACCTGGAGTGCTACATGGCCTGCTTCTCCTGGGAACTGTGCTGAAGCATACAAATTGTTAAGGCCAGTTTCAAGATAGTACAATTCTAATTGCTGAGGTTTTCTTGTTCTCTACTTCTCAATCTGTTTATGATCTAAATAACGTAGAGAAGTTGAAAGAATATTGCCACAGAAGTACTTACCATCCCCAATGCAAATGAACAAGTCCTTTGCTGGAGACCTATTGTCCATGTCCTGAGCTTAGAAGATACCTGTCCTTCCTGGATGTGTTACCAGGAGTGTGTTCTGAATGGCACATTTTCTTGTGAGAAAATTGCCCAAACTCTATATTTTGCATCATAACTATTGCTTTATCTTCTTATTTTCCTCCACGAAGGAAAAGTTTCCAAAAAATACACTCAAAAAATACCAAAGATTTGTGTTCATGCTATAAAATGTAGCAGAACTGTAGCAACTGGAAAGTTAACCCTGTATTCTTAAACTCAGGGTGATGATGTCGACTGGGATCAAGTGCTTGATGGTCCCCCGGGTTAACTTGTTTAGAGATGTCATTTTTAAAAAACAATATTTTTATGCAAGGAACTAATGCAGCCAAGAGTGTACTGGCAACCTGGCTGCCCAGACCTAGAAGTCCTGTGCTTACAAGCATTGGATTTTCCTGGATATCACTTTCTGGACCAGTTTACTGCAAAGCTCACATTTATACCTTTGACTCAGTAACAAAACAACAACTTTGCTGTTTTTCTGTTCTACTCCTGTGCAGGGGTTGCCAGTAAGAAGGAAATATCTGGGAAATGTGCCATCAGCAAATGAAAAAAGTGAAGCAGCTCTTTGACAGAATGGAAAATGTCATTCTGAGGCACTTAGCAGGTGTTATAAACAAATTTGGAAAGGTTTGTAAAACATTACTTAATGACTGCAAAAAGTATATGGATAATAATGGATAACCTCAAACAGGCTGAAAGACTAAATAATGTATAATCAGCAGCCAACAAAATATTTCAACTACCTTTCATTACCAGTCATCCTAACCCCATTTATCCCATTTTCATGACCATGAAAACAGTCACAGTCAAAGCGCATTAATGCTACTGTATTAATCCTGTCAAGGACTTCATTGGTGTCAGTTTTGAACTTCAGTAAAAATACATATGGCACTGGATACTGAAGCTTTGGATAATTTAGCCTTGTCTAATTAATTTCATGGTTGAACTGACTTTTGGAAAGAGATGTCATTTACGTATTTTACAGAGATTATACGCATAAAGTAATAAGACTTTCTTCAACCAATTTACTGGGTGTTTGCAACCATAATAGACATATTACAGAGAGTAATGTAAGCTGCTCCTTCTCAAGAGCCGTAAGACCTTATCAGGGTGCTGTACCTTGGGTGCAGTGCTGAGTTGTGCTGTGTGAGAATGCTACACAACATAGTACTGCTCAGGTGTGGTATTGTGAAAGGAGAGCATCCAGTTACACTCTGTATCCTGTTGTTATTGTCACTATTATTCTCCTCCCCTCACAGAATTTTATTCTGCAGCTCATGCCCTGCCACAAGCTACGTATAAGTGACAATAAAGTGATAGATTTGAATGCATCTTTTCCTTTAGAAATTATCTGTGCTTATTAGTTCCTAGAGATGCTTCTTCCAAAAATAATTGGCTCAGTCAAATATTAGGCATTACCTGTAAATCTCAGATCTGGTACACTTACAGATGCCAGACTTCGAGCAGAATCTCAATTGGAGTTCAGTCCAGAATCTGGACTGAACTATAAAAGCAAAGTAACGTAAATCTATTTCATAAATTGTCAATTATATGTTCTTTTAATTTCTCACAAAAAAATATGTAGTTTCCAAGCCACCTCGTAGGGCTCTGAGGCCAATAGTGTGCAGCCTTTGAGCTATGCATCAGTTTTATTTTAAGACAAAATGTTGCTGAATACATTTAATAAGGATCTCAGTGCTCACGTTAAGAGTGACTGCAATGAAGCCACTAGCATTGGTATAGGGCCTCTGCACATCACAATTTATCATGCTCCCTTAGTTTCACTTCTTTTTCGTTGTGAGAAAAACATCTCTGTCAAAAACCTCCTTAAATGAAAGCTGAGAGGATGTCACCAAAGCACCTGGAGAGCTCCGGTGCTGTGGTGGGCTCTTGGCACAGGTGCTTCTGGGTACAGGTGGAAATCAGTGCTTCTTCCCTGCCTCAGCTGTGGCTCAAAATGGGGTTTTCCAGGGCTGGGTAGACATGTCCTCAGCTCAGATCAGGCTCAGCACGACAGCAACAGCCTTATGTCTTCCTGTGGTCCGATCATCATGGTGGTAGTGAAGCAAGTATGTTCTGCAGTGGGTTTCTTTCTGTTTTTGAGCTGCTGTTGTGTGATTTAGAGAAAGAACTTTGACTGTCAAATATTCTTTTGGATTAGAAATGGTTGCTTGCTCTCTCTGTAATCTAGTCCACCCTTATTTACTGATGTCTGTGGGTAAGCCTAATTTTTGACTGACACACCTGAGCCTGTTAAGTGCAAAACTTAAGTTATTCAATATTATGGTGTTATTTATCCATGTCTGTAATTCTGGGAAGATTTCTTTTCTGATTATACTGAAAGCTCTGACTATACAACATACAATTCCTGTCCTTCAAGAGGAGAACAAGCAGTTGTGAGATTTATGGCCAAGACTCCATGCAGGAGTGTATTATAAGTTACAGCCTGTGGGAAGAGAGGGATGTTTCTGCACTAAGCTTTTTCTTATGATTGTGGTCTTGTGTCAAATAATGATGCTTAGGAAATAAGTAATGTGAAGTACAGTACTGTTCTTTGCTCATCTGCTACATATTTATCATGCCCTGCCTAATTTCTGAAGTGCTGCAGCCATCAGAGAGTTGATTTTCCACATTACCTTGCATTTTTTGAGAGCTTTTTGTATTGCTGTTGTTTTGGAGGTCTCTTCCTGGATAATGGTGCTTCTTTTCCCTGGTTTCTGGATACATACTGTGGTTTTGGTGACTGAGAAGTGATAAATCTATGTATGTCACATGCTGTTTGGAATTTTCCTTTATTTTTTTGTCTCTGAAGCATAATTACTCTTAACAGGGGACCCGAGTGGTAACTGTTGAAAGAAAACTGAGAAGCCTCCCAGCATGATAGGGTAGCTCATATCTTTTCATCCTGGTTTGAGTGTAGCTACAGCAGGTCCACAGTAGTGGACGTAGTGCCTTTCCTGCGCCGTGCATTTGCTTTGCTCACAGCTTTCTTTAAGGTATGATTTGCTCATAAGAATAAGAGCTGCACAGAGTAGGCAGGGAAGCAATTAAAGCTACTGGAGTTGGTTGGTCGATTGTTTTCCTGGTGGTACTTTCTTGCCGTCATCTTTCCGCTCCAGATGCCTCATCTTTGATGTAACACGCTGCATCTTTTCCTTTAAATGAACAGAGGTCTGTCTGCAACGTTTTTGCAGTATTGATGTCAGACAACCATGGAGCAATTAAGTTTGGGTAGCCCTACAGTGGCATATAACCAGCACTTTGATGTGTCGGTGCTACCCATGATAAATGCATGTTCTGCTTTCTTGAAATAATAAAGCTGATGGGTGTTGGCACTCAAGCTTACGTGTTTGTGCTTTGGTGTTAATAGCAGATTGTGAAGCCAGACTTTATCAGGTGCTGTTCTGCATCAGTTACTCCTGAAGAAGTTTATCAATCACTGTATACATTCTTTCTAGATGTTTAAGGTCATAGGGATTTCCAATAGTTATTCCCAAAACTTTTTTACAAGGTGCAGATCTGTAATTTTTTTTTTTTTTTAAATCTGGTTCTTATATGTGTTATACAAACATATGAAAGGTGTGTTGTTTTAAAGGGACAGGAAGCTGAGCATGAGCCAGNGTGGAGAGCAGGCAGAGACTAAAACAGAAAAAAAAAACAAAAAAAATCACAAAGTTGCTCTATAGAGTATAATTAGTAACATTTTTAGCCCTAATATAGTAATAGAGTAAAATCTAGTGAAACAAGTATGGGCTCAGAATAGCCCTGAATTAGACTGCAGAGTTTTTTCTTGTGCCACGTAGAAGACACATTAGCCCCAGCTTTTCTCATGCTGAAATTCTTTACTAGCCAGGCTAGTTGTTCTACCTGTTTAAACTTCTGTGTCATGTGTTTCATGAGCAATGTAAAAGATCCTTATTGCTGTTCTAAAAATACAATGTATTCAACAATCTTAATCCAAAATGGCAAGACAACACAAGTCTCTTTCATTAGTGGATTGTGGTAGGTATTGCTGAATCCAGTTCAAACAATTACTATTCAATTTTGTCTCCAGGCTATGTAATAAACTGGAATATAGTTTTCACTCTGATCAGTCACATGAGAAATATCTATTTACTGTTGCATACCCTCAAGCATCCTTGTTCATCCATACATTTATTCTGGCAAGTGCTGTATATGTCCCACCACTATGCTATGCTCGGAGTTAAACTGTGGCTTGTTATTTTAGCAGTTAGGCAGCACCTTATCAATGTGCACTTGAAGATGCACCTGAAGCCAGACACTGACCCAATTCTGAAACTGAGGAAACAGATCATAGCACCCAACTTGGAGTGTGGCAATGGGAGGACATGTGTTGGTTTTAATGTCTTCAGAGTTTGGGATTTTGTTGTTGTTTTGTTTCAGGTATTTTTAAGTATTTTCATGAGGCATAGAAGGAAGTGGAGAAAGGAAAGATTTACTAGACCCTGCAAAAAATGAGTCTTGTATCGTTGGTCCAAAGTATATTCTGTTATTTTTTCCCTAAATCTTTTCTCTTATGGGTACAGAAAAATGCAGCATAAGCTTGTCCACGCATGAAGATTGGGGTCTTTTTTTTGAGCAACACCACTGCTGCATGTTGTAGTCTACCATAGTGGGTTTTAAAACGAACAGCTGGTCAAGGAATTATATTATACATAATTGTATTATGTGAGTCAAAAAGTGAGAGGGAAGAAGTCTTCTAAACAAAAAATTTCAACATCTGCATAGTTCTTTGGGGAATGTACAGAAGAAATTAATTTCATGATGAAATCTCATTGTACAAAACATGGCAAAGAAATGTTGAGCAGTTATGGGCAGACTGAAAGAGCAAAGGAAACTTGAATCTTGCTTTAAACATGCTGTGAAAATGTAGCACTTTGTGCAAAGGAAGCGTTCCTAGAAGAGTGAAAAATTTCAGAAGGGCAACATACTACTGCTCAAACTACTTTGTTCTGTTGTACCCAAACTGTGCAAACAAATCTAGCTTCCACAAAATACTGGAGAAGACTGAGCATTTCTGAACAATTACTAATCTGAGTGTATGAAAGACAAACACAAAAGTGTTTATGTACCAGGTTATCCCATGTGCTCAAATAAGGTACCTTTTCGAAGCTAATGCCCGATCAGAGGGCATGTAAAAGAGAGCAGGTAGGGTCCAGAATAGATCTTGCTAATTAGCCTTTTTCTTTTTTAAAATATAAACTGTGAAAATTGGCTGTAGCACTCCCTATGATTATACCTTTACCTACTGCAATTTTTGCCAATGTTTGGTTGAGAAATTAAGAGCAATTATGCAACATGCAGGTGCCCTGATAGAATTTGAAGGTGTGTTGATGAGGTAAACAGCCCTGCAGGATCAATTTTCCTCTATTTCAAAGCAGAGCATGTATTCTCTAAATCTGCTGATGCTGAAAGATGCATCTCGTCACATGTCCAAATCTCAGTGCCAAACAGCTACAGAGAATACTAGTCAAGGAGTGACCTTGTTCTGTTTCTTGGAGGTTGGGCTCCAATGTGTCATGCAAAGGTAAACAAACACCACAGCTTGTTATAAAAAGTGCTTCTTGCTCCTCATTAGTGCAAGGATTTAGACTGTTGATAAGGTGAATATGAAGGATTCTCATTAACATTTTATCCGTGGATCCATGTGGAAACTGTTACAAAAGAGTACAGCATGGGAGTGGGGGAAGGTATTGATGTTCTCTGTGCTGCTTTTATGTTACCTTTTTAATAATTAAGAGAATGCAGAACCATTTTGAGTCCAGCTTGTGAAATTTAAATCTCACACTGTCTACCACGTACTCATATGAAATACTTGCATAATGAACTATGTCCTCCCTCCAGAAAATTCATCTCTGCATTATCAAATCAAAGAGAACACAGGGGCTACCTTCTCTTGTTCTTGCATCCCCTGAAGAAGTCTTGATCTGTTTCTTTACAACAGACTTCACTTTTTTGTATCTAAGATCTCATACACATTGCTGTCACAAGCCACTCTACATCTTTATAAATCTGTTCTGCTCTGCGTCTGTGTCTGCAAGGATTTCCCCTTCCTGATCATGCTATTATCTCCCTTCTCTTTGGTACTAAAAATACTTCAGACTTGAAGACTGTAATGAGATGTAACAAAGCTGAAATTCTGGAGTGACCAGAATTAGATAAATTCCTAAGGGACACTTAACACACAGACCACAGTGAGATTTGATAGTTTCAAGTAAATATTTCAGCCAAGAACTGACATCAGTAAAAACTTTAGGAGGGTCAGAAA
Source organism: Chloroceryle aenea (assembly GCA_013399075.1). Taxonomy (NCBI): domain Eukaryota; kingdom Metazoa; phylum Chordata; class Aves; order Coraciiformes; family Cerylidae; genus Chloroceryle; species Chloroceryle aenea. The sequence continues at coordinate 268,351 of VWZY01003086.1, forward strand.
AAAGAATTCTGAAGTTTAAGTTAAATTGCTTCTGTTTCTGTTCTGAAAAAAACATAGTTATCTGTAGGGATTTTTTTTTCCAAGGGAATAATTAACCTCCCTAACATAAATCTTTTATCACAAAAAAAGGTAATTTTAACTCATTTTCCACTCCATTTGGGTTGGTTCTCACCCCACTCCCCAGGAAAATGAATAATCTAGTGTTGAATTTTGGGGGGGAGAGGAGGTTGGGTTGGGGGGGGCAGTTGGTTAGGTGGTTGGGGGTTTTTTGTTTGTTTTGTTGTTGAGGATTGTGTGGGTGTTTTTGCTTTGGGGTGGTTTTGGTTTTTTTCAAGCAATATAATTTCTGTCTTTTAGATGATATTTCAGTTTAAAGATAGAAATTCAATTCAGATTTCAATTTAAATACCTGAAGGGACAGCTCTTCACTGCATGAAAGCATTCATTGCTTTCCCCAGATCACTGTTTTGTTGACCTTCCCCTTTCTGTGCTATCCCTAAGCTACCTTGACCAACTTGTCATCTCTCATCTTCAAAGATGTACAGCCATGACCTTGCTGCAAGGTATACAGCCTGGAAGCTGTAACGGACCTATGTGGTAGAGTTTGGCTGAAATCATTGTTCTAAGTCAGGCAGAAATTGAAGGAGGTTTCATGCCCAAACCATTTGGGGTGATTTAAAGTAGTAATTGCAGTGTGAGGAGGAAGAACAATGTATCCATTACATTGGTGTTGTGCACTTACTGCCTCCTTCCACCCTGCAGTGCTAGTTAATGAATTTAAATTGAATTTAAAATAGCTGAATTTAGTTTCAGGACAACTAGATATGTTTTATACATGAAAAATGTCTTGGAGAGTAAATGAGAAAATCACTTCTAATATCTTCATCCTGAATATTGATGGGTATTTCTGTAGCTTAGTGGTATCTCAGCCTTAGATGTATCTCTGCAAATTTAGGTCTCTAAATAGTCTCTAGCACATACTTGTTCACAAAATTTCACTTTTTCTGCCCAGAGATTTTGAGTCATTTTGGGAAAATTGTACCACAAAGAGAGTAACTGCACAATGTCAGATTTCTTTTGTCTGGTGATGATGGAGGGAGAACTTTGCAATTGTAGGGATGGGATGCAAGCAAACTCTAAACACATACACAGAGATGCCCCCCACAGAAAACCCCGAACCAAATTCTTCAGCTGAAGAGTGATCTATTCAGGAGGCTTTTTGTAGGAAACAGTGAGCAAAAGGTGTTGTAAAAGCCTAGGGTCTGGCACACAACTGCCTTTTACCTAAATTGAGTAAGAGAACTGAGGAAGGTAGGGTAAAGCAAGACTGGGGCCAGGCAAGTATGAGAAGGAGCCTTTCTACAAAGGGAGTTGAGAGGTATAGATGAAGGACTTCTTTTGATTGGAATGGTTTTGAGAAGATAATGTTGATTGGAAAGTAATAGTAACTGCATTTACTTAAGATTCCCAAACTGGAATTTCTTTTGTGGAGAGCAGAAGGTATTCTCCTTTCTACTGACATTTGTTAACAAGGAAAAAGGATTGAGTGTGTGGCTGTGCTCCACTTGTGGGTGTGGAAGAACCAGGAAGAAAAAAAAATAATTGGTAAATTGCTGTTTGGTTAATGGTGGAAAGCGAAGGAAAACTGATGGCTGTTTGTTCAGTGGTGTTCTTTAGAAGTGTGGAATGTCTCCAAAGGAGAAGACTATCATGGGAAACATTCAGTCTGACTGTGTTGCTTTGTCTTGAGGATTAATTTTGTTTGCAGTGCTTGATGCAACAAATCTGCATGAAAGTTTCATTCAAGTCAATCTTCAAATACTGCTTTTCAGAAAAGAAAGTCTCTGATTTGTCAAATACATCACAGCTATCGTGAGATACTTCTAATGAACATGGAATTGCCATCTCTGCCTCATCAGCTGCTATCCAAGTGGAAGAATAGGAAATAGGAAATGTCAGGATGCTGCCTCTAAGCCTTCCCAGTTAGCATTCATGCTTCATTGTAATCTTTACTTCACAAACCAGTAAGATCTTCTCCTGAAGCTGGAAATGATTATTCCAAAGATGACACTTTTAGTTAGGTGGTTTCCTTTTTATTATTGTGTGTGGGGTTTTTTTTGTTGTTGATGTAGTTGTTGTGGTTTCTTTTGTTTTGTGTTTGTTTGGGGTTTGTTTTGTTGTTGCTTGTTTCCTAGAGAGTAGGCACCTCATTTGGACTCAAAACAATGCTAATGTAGCTGTGCTACTTCTGGATTGACTGTAGTTCATGTCTGGCTAGCTCCAAATACAGGTCACTGTGAGTACTCTATGCAAGCAGGTGACTTCTGCCCCATCAGACCAATTTATATGGAAATGAGCACTGAGAGAAAGAGGCCTGAGTTTAAAAAGCAGTTCCTATATGGTTAATGGAGAATGTGAGAAGAACACAATCTGGAGTCACCATGGCTCAAGGAAGCCAAGAGTGAATGATGATTATTATTGTGTCACCTGTATTGTAAATCTGATGCAGACAATATCTTATTCTTTTAAAGCAAAACCATAAACTGACATCAATGCAATTGACTGTGAGTTTTTGTCTCTTCCTCTCTTTCCACCACCAGTATGCACTATTAATAGTTACGAAAAATCAGAATTGCTTTGTTTTGTTTTGCTTTTCCTTAAATGGAGATGTTCCAACTACTCTCTTCTCAAGCCTGTTCAAGCCTTTTATTTGATCCCAAATAGTCCAGGTTTTTAGTTTATAGAATTATGAATAAAGGCTTCATATGCCATTTGAGATACAGGTTCCTCCTCAGTCAGAAGTGTCTGGCATTTACACTTCTTATTTAAACATGTTAAAGCGCTTCCATTACTAAATACTGCTTGAGGGGACCAAAGAAGAAGAAATTTGGCATAAATCCCAGTGCAATTTGAAGGCAAAGGACTGAGGATGCTCACTATCCTATAGAATGACAGTAATTAAAATTAATGAAAAATCACTGCATAACACCCACTACTTGACATATTTCCTCGGGTGTTTTTTGCAAAAATCTCAGAGAGAACTGTGGCTTGGAGCTTTGAAGTTCCCCTTCCCCTCCTCAGTCTCACCTCTGCTTTCATAAATATAGACAGTTGAAGAAATATTCTGAAAGAAGTTCATTACTTAATACTCTTCTATTTTAAGTAACTTAAGTTCTGTCTTAAGATGACTTTGTTACATTGCAGTTTTGCACAGATAGAAGAACCAACATTTGGGGAACTGCTTTGCCCCATGGCAGGGATACTTCTCTTTTTCAATAGCCTTGTAAAGCCTGCAGCTCCTGTGGCTCAGCACTGAGCATCCCTGGAGAGTTAACAGGAGGACACCTCAGGACTGGTGGAGGGTTGAAGTGTGAAAGGGAATAAATTTAAAAAACAGAAGACAGACCAATGCTTTGAGCAAAGATAAAGCTGTTTGGAGGCTGGATAAACCAGGTTCTTGGTGCCTCAAATATGAGAATCTGGAGACATGATGATTTGAGAACAGCTATCTTAAGGTGGCATTGTCAATGGGTGAATCATTTGATAATTTTATCTTTATACAATTTCAAGTATTGAATAAGTTATTGAATAAGTTGCTTAGAGCTAACAACCAGAAGTGAAAGTTCATCCCCTAATCAAAAAACTGGCTTCGCCGTTTTGTGCACTAGACACAGAGATTTGCCTTCTTTTTATGTGCATAGTTTCTTCCCTTGTTAATTTACCAAGGGTAGCTTATTTTGAGACCCTCTCTCCTATCTGCAGAAAAAAAGGGTTTGGTGATAGACTTCTGACTTTTCTATCTCTTCTTATAGCTGAATGCTGTTGGATAAGGTTGTATTTGTGCTGACTTGGAAGCTGGCATTGAAGGAGTCTTCTGGAATCAGGATTATCTAAATTATCTAAATTAAAGTGCAGATGCTGCTATGCTTCTTGTATGTGACCAACAGCAAAACTCTAGTAAGTGATGGGATGAGAACCACATAAAACCATTTTTTTTTCTTAGTGCACTTAAAATTTTTATGTTATTTCCCTTTTTCTCTCTTAGATGGTATGATCTTATAATGGAATGATGAAAGATAAAATCACTATTTGACAACCTTTGCAGGAGCAGGCCACCCGCTGGGAGGATTTTGCCAGATGGAACACAGTCCTGAAGGAACACTAATAAATTGTCTCTTACTGCAATCATGTAGTGCAACCTACCTCCTGGGGGAACGGATTCCCTTTAAGAAGGAGGAAAGTTTCAGACTTTCTCCCCAACACCACCTTCCCCCCAAAAAACAACAACATGCTTTGGAGAAAATTCTGACCTATTTGTACTCTAGGTGGCCCTGCTCTAGCAGGGGGGGTTGGACTAGATGATCTTTCGAGGTCCCTTCCAACCCCTAGGATTCTGTGATTCTGTGATTCTATTTCTTTCTGGTTAAAAATAAGCATCAGTGTTTCAGAAGAGTTTTTGGTGTCAGTTGAAAGTGACATTATAACCGTCTTTTGAATAAGCAAAGTATCTAGCACATAAAATCTTGATTCTTTACAGCCTTGGTGTTCAGTGAACAGTCAAGACACTATTACCCTGAGGAAAGAGACATAAGTTGTTTCTGTATTGGTCCTTCTTACTCTGAGTTACTCTTTGTTTTTTGTCATGTTGCAAATCAGCAGTGAAGAAAAGTCACTCAGCAAGCAGTAAAAACAGCAACAAATGTTTACCCCTTGGGATATGTACTCTTGAGAGAATTCCCCACCCAAAATGAGTAGACACTTCAAGGTCTCTGCATACAAGTTTAACTTGCCTTGGAATACAGGCAGTGAGCCAACCCAGAAATCAGACAATCCATTTTTTTATTTGAGGTTAAAAATTTTTCTATCTAGCAGGTTAATAAGTTAACCATGAAGCTCAAGAAGCATCAGAACTGCAGCTTGGAGTATCTGATATTAAATCTCTAAAATAAACATTGAGAACTAGAGAAAAGAAATTGCTCTGCAAAAGAGTTGAGAAATATTCTGATTTCCCTCTTCCTCTCCCTTTGAACATATTGCTTAATCTATCGTAAGACTGTAATTGCTGTCTTGAAGAAGGAGATGCATGTAGGTGCCTTTGGGTTCCCCTGTATATTTTCTTTTTGGCAGGAATGAGTTCCTTTTCTGTCTGTCTTAGTCATCAGTGTTTATGAATAACCTGAATTTTGAGCAAGATTCTTATGCTGCTTTCCTGAGAATTAGTTCTGGTTCTAGTGAAGTCTGTAGGAAGTCCGTTTGTGACTTAATGAAGAAATGCTTTTAACTTGGCAATGTATGTTTCCTTATAAAATGCCATGAAAAAATTACTTAAGTATACGCTATTCAGCACTTTGCCCCCAAATGTCTGAGTTACAGATCAATTCCTTTGTAACTTTTCTATGATAGTTTAACAATCTGAATTAGAACAGGTTGAATAAGAACATCTTCCAGCAGTTGCATATGGTTTGGGAAATATGGAGCTTGTGCTATAATTTATTGGGCCGTGTTATCCACATTCAGGAGTTCTCACAGAATGGTAAATTATTTATGTAAATGTCAACTAATGAATATTCTTTGTTTATAAGTCTATACAGGAAGTGTCACTCCTATGGAAGCAATGTGAACATACTCATAAACTGTAAATTCTTCAGGGTAGGGACTGATAGTTTCCACTGAAGTGAACAAACCATAGCCTAAGACTGATCAATGTGCCTTTTTCAGGGCATGTGTGTGACTGTCCAGTGTTTCCAGGACAAATTGTAAATTACTTTCTTTCCCAGAACGATTCAATAGTAAGTTTGCACTTTCTTTAGTTAGTTCTGGAATTAAATTTTCAGCCTTTATTCTTGTTCGTTACTTTTTTGTTTCTTCCTGTCTTGTCTTCTACATTTTATGACTACTTATTTATAGGCTTGTTTCTTCCAGGCGGTTAAATTGATCTTTAATTTTATTTCATGACCACAGAGGATAACAGCACAAGCTCGAGCAAGTTGGGAGGCAGGCAGTTATTTTACGCACTTTCCTGAGGCTAAACAGATCTTTGCTTTAGTGTCTTGGCTGCTTGAAATGTGCTCCTCTAAGGAAGAGGATGTTGAAGGAAATCAAGGGAATTTGTTCTTTTACTCCATTAAATGGAATAAAGCTATGTAGTCACTCAACCTGTGCAGAGTCCAGATATGGGCTTAGGTACCAGTCTCAAATGAGTCAGCCTCAGAGTACACGTGTGGGTGTGGAAAGAGAAGGAAAAAAAACATCTCTTGGTAGCAGAGCAAATTATCACTGTGAGTCATGGTTATGACCTCTGGAGTTGGTTTAGGATTGGAAATAAAGATAGTTATAAATGCAAGGACCTAAGGCCTTGTTACTACCAAAAATGTGTCTTTTATTTTAAAAAAAGAAAAAAAGAAGGCACATTTTGCATTGATGTTTGTGTTCTATGGTTTCAAGCTCTGGAAGAGGAACATGAGGCTGATGAGCCCTGAACGGTGCTTGATACTAATGAATCAGGAGATGTCTTTACTTGCCAGCAGCTGTTTCATAGGTGCAGAGGTGAACATCACTTTGGTTTTGCTAGTGATCCTAATACTCTGGGGGATAGGATTTGCCACTTTGTTCCTTTCCTATGCCTTGAGAAATTGTGTTTTCAAACAGAATTTGCTTTACTGACATTCTAATTTCCACTTCTAAAATACTGTGTTTAATCTTGATTTTTTCTTTGCTTTTATGAGATGGAGCAAATCATTACTTGGAAAAGATGCAGCAATTTCTCCATGAACAAGCAGGGCAAGTCATTCAGCAGTGTGACAAGTCCCTCTGTCAGCTTGCTTGATGCACTGGCGAGTACCACATTGAATGGTTCACATATGGAGTTAAGTTTAACAGTGCTCTGGAAAAATCCTGGTGCTTCACTCTGCACTTTAGCATCCATGGGAGTATGCATATTTTACATGTAAGAGGAGAGTCCTTTATACTGCAGTATGGAGTTCAGTCTTGGTCAAAAGCTGCTGTGGCTGTGCTAGACTTCATTTTCTTTAATATGAGTTTTATTATATAACATTATATTATTACAATATGTAAATCTACATGTTGAGTACTTTTGGAACGGAAATTTCCCTGTTTGGTAAATTGTCCTCAACAATAAGGACATTAGAGAACTGACCTCTTGGTCAAATATCAGGAGATTGTGTTCACAGTTTCCATTGCATAATGCCAGCCACAGGAAAACTTAAATATGTCTATTTCCTGTGCTGGAATGTCTTGTGGAATTAATGTTGTGCATGATTTGGGCACAGAGCAGTGGAGCTCCTGCCACTCGCATGTTCTGTTGCACTTTCTGTGCATTCTTTTGGGAGGCATTTCTCATCCCAGGAGGACATCCTGAGTTGTAGTGGATGAACCAAGTGTGAAACTGTTCACAAAATCTTGTAGCACTAATGCTAGGACACACCTGATGAAAATGCTGTAAGGTCAATTTAAAGCAACGGAAAGGAGGGATACTTCTCTACACAGGAGGTAGCAACCTCCTAGAACTGTCTGCTCGATGCAATAGTGGAGACAAAGAGCATGGGCTGTTTTACAAAGGCAATTGTAAAGACACAGTGACCTGGCAGAGGTGTCTCCTTAACAGCCTCAGTACAACAGTTGTAGATGCTGGGGATGTACAAGGGGAGTGGCTGGGTTTGCATGTCCTATCTGAGCAACAATTCCTTTTGCCACAGTTAGAGGGGTAATACCAAACTAAACAGAACATGGGCCCGCCCCAGCAGGCATTTCACACCTTCTTTTAGGGGCTCTGACTGCTGAGCTGGAGTCTGAATTTTTGGGGGGGTCTGAATTTCTGTGTCTAGCAAACACTGCAGTATTACTTACCTGTTATAGGATCAGTCAAACAGGACTTGTCTATGTGCCCAAACTCCAGGTGTTAACAGGTGCCAAACAGGGAGTTCATGCTGAATTGTATAAGCTATAACAGAAGCTTGGAGGCTGGAGGACAGGCATGTTACTGCTGACTCAAAAGAACAACATAAATTTGACAGGCAGTAAACTGATTTGCTCAGATTTTCCCTAGTGTAACTCTTCAGATTTGGTAGAAAAAAAAAGTCAGAGCTGTTCTAGCAAAACAAGTGGATCCTGCTTTGTTCAGTTCCGGAGTACTTGTTTATTTCAATTTTTAAAGCAGTTTTTGAAAATTATCTTAATTGAATTAAAACTTATGCCAGGAGTATCTAATTAGCATCCTCTTTCCCTTTTCATAACAGCAGGAACATCATAAAGGGCAACTTCTACATATAAAACATCTGATTTCATTAAAATAACTGGATGCACAAACTTGGGATTTAATATCAGTCTTATTCAGTGTTTTTTCAGGTTGTGAACAATAAAGACACATGGGCTAAATTGTATAAAATACCCAGATAATTTTTTGTAATTAATATTGCCTGAGTTACAGAAATAGAGCTTACGTAGTATTGACTTTTCTTGGTTTCTTTCTTTCTTATCAAGTTTCAAGCATTTTTGAGGGTTTGGCAGGAGTCCTTAATCCCTGAAGCTCTAAATGATTTATCACCTCCCTTTACATGCACTGAAGGGATTGGATGCCAGCTGCATTGCATGCTCTCTTGTGTCATGCTTGCTTGTCCATCCAAAACTGTGTGTGCACAGGCAGAGGCACACCAGTACCTCTTTAGTCAGAACACTTATCTCTGGGAAGTTTATTGCTCTAAAAATTGTATTTTCAGATGGGGACGTGTGGGAAACACAGTTTGTAAACACAGTGCTATGACTATTTTGCTGCCTCCAGAGAAGAATAGCTGTAGATTGTTTCCTCACAGGTTCTCTGAACCTCCTGATCTTTTACTTAACCAGTGGCAGCTTTCAGCCTTTTCTGTGTCATTGCTCCGTTGTAAAACTATGGCAAAATTAGGCCTGCCTTTTCCATTTAATCATAAATTATGGCTTCCTGGATTTGACTTTTTTTTTTTTTAAATTAATCTTCCTACTATCTTTTCTCCCTTTCCAGATAGTCTTTTATCTGGCAGCTCTCCAGTGGAGGTTCTGCCCCAAGTCAAAATTTTGCCTCAGTAGTTCCTGGTTGTGCCTCAGCTTATTAAATGTCCGTAGAGTAATTCTGCAAACAAATTAATTTCTCCTTATCTAGAAATTGTAGAACTCTTTCATTCTGTCCTTCTCTAAAGGATGTTAAAACAAACCTATCCGAGAGGCTTACAAGGCACCATGCGCAGAAGTGCCAAGGGCATCTACAGGTATAGTAGGAGCAAAAGATATTTGAAAAAGTGTCAGGAAAAGGAAACAGTTGTGGTGGAAAAAAGTTGTTTGCCCTTCCTGTAAATACACTAAAAGGGTGATGTCACCCATACAAACAAAACTTGTGCCCCTTTCCCTATACCCCATTTTGGAGAATACTTCAGAAACCACTATGTAAAGGCCATCTATCTTCCCTCCCTTCCCCCATTTGGATATGTTGAAAAGTTACGTCTTGTTTTCTTCCATGCATCTTCTACAGGCTTAACAGCGTACTCTGTGTGCCGTTGCCTACCACCTTTGGAGAATTTACTTCTTGCCCTACAAATCTTCCATTGCACATGTTAAGAGAACTGTGGGTTTGCTTGGCTTAAAGTCCAGTTCTTCACAGGGTATTCAGAAGGTTGTGAAGCAGTGTGGCATCCTAGGGTTCTAAGCAGCCCTGTTCTCCTTTATCAGGAGATGACAATCTGTCATGAGCTAAAAACCTTCCTCAGGCACCCAGGAAGGAAGCAGCAGATTTAGTCAGTTGCCAGTCAAACTTCTTGCTGGGTTTGTGCAAGGTTTTGTACACTTCTGAGCATGTTTTTTGCTGAAGAACATATTGAGGTTTTGATGGGTTTTTGGAAATTTATTTGACGTTGTTTCTTTTTTTTCCAGTTTCACCTTGTGTGTAGCTAATCTATTCTGACCTCAGAAATATCCACCTGTGCTACATAACTTTTCTTCTTGCTACTGAATTCTGACCATAGACCTAGCTCTGCAAAAGATGACTATATTTGAATTGGTCTGAAAAAGAGGTAAATAAAACCAGACGAAGTTTTACTGGCACAAGGGCATTTGATTTAAAAATTAGAAGTTCCTTCTAGCATTGGTAGTTAACTCCAGTCTTATTAGCTGGATTATTTTTCTTAATCTCCTGAACCTGAAGAGATCAAAAGTTTAACGTCTGGTGGGGCCAGGATTGTAATGCATTATCTTGCTTCTTTTCAAAATATTATGAAATCAGAAAATGTTTTTGACGTTAGATGATATATCATTAGTTAAAATGCAGCCCTTAAAAAACTTGTACTCTCCAGGACTGAGTGGTAGTGGCAAAGGAAACATTACACTGCTTATGGCAATGTACCCCAGACTAAAAGCTTGCAAGAAATCCTGGAGCTGATGTCATTAGGATCTTTGCCAGACTTGTTCTAGTTTCTGCTCCTAGGTCGCTTATGTTAACTTATATTGTTTCATACTTCGGAGGTTGTAAACCTTCTTAGAATAGGATACAAAAAAAGTGCCAAGTTTTGTGTTAAAAGAAATGTTCTATGGCATGTTGTGGGTACATAACTCTAGTTGATAGGTGATAGTTTGCATTGAGTTGCAGTTTAAAAGAGATAATTGGAATGTAAGCTTGCAAATCACAGTTGTACCAGGTGTGTGTCTTTCATATTATATACTCATGGGACCATGATCAACATGCTCTTTTCAAAGCGAATGAAAGGCAGGAGGGGGGGAGGGGGCAGGACATGACCCTCTCTATATTGCCTCCTTTTGGAAATCACAAGGCCAATAGTGAAGCATAGTAACCAAAATTTGTGGTTCTCTTCCTCGCTCTGCTTTCGCTCTGCTTATCATATGCTTTACACAGGTTTTTCATCTCTCTCTCTGTGATAGTTAATTCTTCTCTAAGTTGTCTTCCCAAGACAGGGAAATGGAGCACATATACTAAAGGTTCATAGATGCTGTGTGTGAAAGATCCCGTAAGTTAACTCACTGGGGCAGAGACTGGTGTTGGTTTGTCTTGTATGATGCTGAGTTTTGTACTTCATAAATTTTTAATACACAAAAGTGCAGTTTGTGGGAAGGATGTTCTGTTAATGCTGCACTTTGTCTATTTTTAGGGAGACATCTGTCTGCTCATTTGCAGTTGTTGCAGTCAGAGACAAATATTCTCAGTCAATGCACAAATTAAAAAAATGTTAATGTGTTGGTCTTGTTTCTGATGTCATCTGGGCAGGTGGTGCTCTGAAATAGCTCTATTGAAGTTAAGGAACAAATCTGATCAAAGATGACATCAAAAGAAGTATAATCTATAAAGCAATTCTGCCTGCATGTAGAACATACTGGTTTGCAATAAAAAAAGAGAGCTTTATTGAATTACGTTAAATTGTTGTCAGTGTGTTAGTAGTATAACCAAATCTTGTTTCTGAATTTTCTAAAGTGATGATGTGAGGGAAATGAATTGTAGTTCTAACAGGAAGAGCTGGCTTTGAAATTTTTCATGGTGATTTTTCTACAGCGAGGTCCCAGCATATGGCTGACAATCTTGCACTGGTTATGAGTTTTATTCTTGGCAATAGTCTTCCTGGCTGATTCACGCTGCAGCTGGCACATTGAGGCAAGTTTACATCTTTTGTAAATTAAAATACTGATATAAGGGTAAGATAGCAGTGATTTGGCATTCTCAGGATATGCAAAATAATTATCCCTGAAGCAATGCATGAGGAGTGTGAATACGGCAACCTTTACCTTGTGGATTTTCTTGCTCTGTGCCTACACCCACTCTTGCATAATTGCCTACTTAATATATTATATTTCTCACCCTTTTGACCATTTGCATGAGAGTTGAGTGAATCTCTGAGTTGAAGCAGAACTGCACATCTGGAGCATGGTGAGATCAGGATACCACAATGCTTCAGGCAATGCTTTTAGCTGTGAAAAGCATGCCGTTAAATAAGTCTTGTTCTGCTTGATCTAAAAGATCAATATTCATTTGACACTGAGCAGAAGGGGGGGAAGTCCGAAATGCAGAATATTAGTGCTGAGGTAGGGGATGTTAATGCTGCTTATTGCCATCTAGTGGAGCTGGTTACATTTCAGTCCTTCTGCTAATGACTGAGCTGAAAAGGCTGTTAGAAAACCCACTGCATGCATCTTGTTTTCTTTTTTACTTTCTCTGTCTTTTTCAGTGCAATATAAATTTACTTCAGTTCTAATGCAAAATTTCTCAGACAGTGGAGAAATCTTGGTTGTGCATCTGTTAATTTTTAATTTAATTTACAGCACACTCATAAGATTGCTGATTTCTGTGAAATGATATGTAGGTTTGTAGGGTTTTTTGTTTCTATGGGGAGTCGGAATCAGGAACATGAGCAGTATCTGGATTAGTATCCTTATCAATGTTAAGAAAGAAACTTTGAATGCTCTGACTTTATCTTTTATTTCTTCATAGAGGTAGAAAACTGATTTCCTAGTCTTGGAAGATGCAGAGGGTGAATAGAACTGTGTTTGGATGGGGGGCTTTGGATGGGGGATTTTGAGTTATTTTGGTTTTTAGTTGTTGGTTTGTTGGCTTTTTTTTTTGTTTTTCAGTGTTTTTGGGGGGGGGGGGATGGGATTTTTTTAAGACTAATGAAGCAGAGAACAACTTCCTTGACATTTCTATGCTGTGTTGTCACAGAAAAGATGAGATATTTTTCATTAAGACAAAATTCAGAATAGATTACTGTTAAAGCATGTTTATTTGGTTGCTTGTTCACATTTCAGAAAGCCAGCTTTGTAACAAAGGTGTCGGAATTCTTGGGATAAACCCCCTGCTTAAGGAAAGAAATGGAATTACCAACAGATATGTTAAATTAATTTAACACTTTTAGTCCAGGACATTTGGTATTTCAGATCCAAATCGGCTCTTCTCTGATCCTGTCTACAATAAGTAGAACAGAGGGTCAGGCAGTGGCTGGTATTCTTTCCTTTCCATTCTTGCAGAAAGAGAACTACTACAGACAGAATGAATATGCAGCTTTGGGTTTTCATCCTATGACAGCAATGGATAGATTTTAGGGAATGTCTTTTATTTCATATATGTTGTGTGTTTTCTGTGTTCCAGTGTACATGGTGGTGTTGAGGTGGCCATATGTTTGGGAGGGCAGCCTTTGGATCAGCTTCTCTGGAAGGGCATACTCTAAATAGTAATAAGACAGCAAACTATCATAAAATAATTCCTATTCAAAAGTGCACTTAAAAATAAAACTTACCTCTGTGCTTGAAAAGGAATGCTTGTTGGAGATGCAGTCTTTATAGAAAAAGCCAAATTCAGTTAAGTACTGGATGTGCTTGAAGGTAGCACTTAAGCACTGTAAAGCATCAAAATGTAAAATCAAGGAGCAGAAACAGAAGTGCTCAATTCTGCTCAGTTGTGTCATCTACAGCCATGACACATTTGGGATCTGGCCCTTCTCCCTCTGTTGCTTATTACAAAACATTCATTAACATTTCAAAGCTAGGTTTGAATTCTTTAAGGACTTTTGTTCTTCTAAAGGTAGCTGCCTGCACACACATAACTCTCAGTGACTGACAGCAATACTAGACTTCATAAATTCTTTCCAGGGAAGAAGATGAGGGGGGAAAAAAAAAAGTGTTCCTTAGAATAGACCTTACTATGACTTTCCTGTCCTTGGGGACCTTTATGGAAGTTAGCTGAGAAGACTTGGTAACGTGTTAAACAGCTGTAAACCTCAGCCACAAATGTGTTTTGGTTGTCAGCCTCTTTCACTGGCTGACAAATACTGCTATTGAGACATCATTTTCATGTTTGTGGATTTGACATAACCATTGTAACTTTCTTCCAGTCTGCTCCGTATCTGCAGCAGCTTGGTTGGACTGTAAGAAGGCCCCGTGCCAGGTCCTTTAGTCCAACTGAAGGTTCTAAATCATTTAATGTTTAAAAAACATGCCTAGAAATCAATAGAGGGGATTAGAAAATGAAATCTATGCAATCTATCTCAGTGCAGAGCTGTAAGGGCTGAAAAAAGTGTCAGTCTCTGAGGGAAACCTGGTGATCACATCTCAGAACAAACCTTAGCAGAATCACAAAATATGAGGAGTCCAAGCTGATGTGAACCTGTATTATTCCAAGTTAGCTGAAGAATGCAGACTAACACCAGCTAAAACTTGAGCAGAAAGACTTGGCTTTCCATCATGAGAGCCATGTTCCATTTATCTAAGCTATAAAGCTTAGATCTAACCAAAATTGCACTTCCATGCAGGAAATCAAACCAAAAATCTATCTAAAACTTCTAAATGTCAGGTAGCTTTAGATTTAAACTTTCTCTTTACTCTCTATCTCAGACATAAATTGCTACTACCAGAAGAGCAGGAGGCGTGGTGCTGAGAAAGCTCTCCAGGCAGAAATTGGGACACCATGCTGAAGAGAAGGGGATTTTGACAAACACACAAATGAGCCTGTTAGTTTCCAGAACAGCAACCGTGAAAATAAGCCTGTCCCATAAAATTATATAATTTTAAAGGGACTACAAGAAGCTGGGCAAACCTCTTAGTTGCAGAGCTGAACAAGTGAGGACGTTCTCTGAACAAGTTAGAACAACATACTATCAGCATCCTCAAAGGAAAAATTAAACTTTGTTTCCAAACCTGAGCTCAGGTGTCTAAAGCTGGGCTGGAGACTACTGATAGGTAGGAAATGGAAGAGGAGAGCAAGGATGGTTTTCTTTATTTGTACAGTTTCTCAAATTGGATATGAATTGATCAAAAATCTGTATTGTATTACAGTTAAAGCTGATCACAAATATTACCTTCCCTGAAGGTAACCCTCCAAACAGGAATTTGGAACAATTTGGAGATTTAAAATGAAGGAACGTGGATGCTCAGTTGGGACTTCCATTGGAGAAGTTTTCAGGAGCTATTCTAAAGAGCTTTTCCATTTTTATACTTGAAGTTTGAAATTTTGTCTCCTGCCTTCCAGTGTAATATATAGTAAAAGGGTTGTCTTTGGACAGGAAAAGATCCTGCCAAGAACCCCTCTATTTTGGAGGGGCTAAGCAAAGTGGTGAGGGAGATATCATGGGCATTTTCTCACTGTTTTACTTAGGTATACTTCCAGAATGCTAGATCTATTTTAGACCAAAGACAAAAACACAAAAATATACTAGAGATCCTTTTTCAGTGTTTTGCTGTGGTTTGGAGGTTTTTTTTCTTCCTCCCCTTCAGTTACTGTGTGGTCAACCTTGACAGGCTTTTAATGCTCTGCCAAGTTCTCTGGGAGCTGCAGAGACCATCCTTCTAATGGATATATGATGTAATTATATTTCAGTATCCTCTAAATTGGTCCTAGACTTCTACCATTGTGCTCACATATACATGCAGTTGAAAATTTTGCTTTGTGAAATAATAGGGATGTGTCCCTAAACTCTCACAGACACCTAAGAGAGACAGTTGTATGAGAACTCTCGTATCCAGGACTATGATAAACTATGAATGTTTTTCAGTTGTCTTAAATAATTTCTCCAAAAATTGATACTTCTTATTTTCATTATTCTGCCACAGTACTAAGTGACCAGAAATGTGAAGACAAGTCGGGGGAGGGTGGGGAACAACCCTTCAGGACTTTAAAAGTTGGCCTTTTAACCCATATTTCATCACCTAGCTTTAGCAAGGCTTTGGCACAACAAAGGCTGCAGAGTGATCCCTGTGCTGTTGCACTGTGTGATGCTGATCTCCGCCTACCATCAGCAAGCTGTTGCTTACAGAGAGGCAAAAAAGCTCTGCACACTTGTTTGGTTTGGAAGCTCAAAACATGCTCTTTTGACTCTTAGTTTACAAACTGCATCTCAGCATTAGTCATGGAGTTGAAGGGGGTACGTGACACGGCAAATTGCAAGTAGGAACTGGAAGCTGTATTTCTATTGGAAGCACTGTTGCATTTTCCTCATCTGACCTCGTGACGGTTTTTCTGCAAAGACTGGCTGGAAAGCAGGACTCTGGGGTGTATACTAACTTGGGTTTGGATGTTTTCTAGTAGCATTTTGTGTTGCTGCATGGACTTGAACCACAGTGTTTGGGTTCCCAAATCTCAGGAAATCAGTGTTCTGGGCCTAGACTCATTCTGCTTTCCTCTTTCTAAGTCATCTTACAGTCCATACTTGCCCTGTTTATGGTTCTTAGAACATGCATGTGGGCGGTTGACCCAGATGCAAAAATATAAATGTTAGGAGCAAACAACACATTTTCTTTGAGGATGTATCATCTGCACTAAGTAGCATTACGGAAGGGAAGAAAAAAAAACAGTTGGATACAAGCTCATTCACTAGCCCCTCTGACTGTTACTGAATGTAAATGCTCACCTGTAACAGAGGTGGTTCCATGTATTTTAAAGTCCTCTGTTATCTTAATGCTGTTATCTACACGCCTAAATAAACCTTATTATGGTGACTGCTGATTTTTCTTGGACAAAGATTGTAGAAGATCCAGGTCCTAAGAGGTAGCTTTAAGGACAACATTTAAATGTTAGATAATCAGCTTTCTTTTACTCAATAATTAATTCAGCAATTAGTATGCTCAGAATAGCTTGGATTGGTTTTCACAGTCAATATTTCAAGTGAGAATGGAAAAACAAAATAGGTGTGGGTTTCAGATAAAATAGAAAAGAGGGGAATTATTTAAGCTAAAGGAAGAACAGATGTTTAACAGCTTCAAAACAAAAACAACTCAAAAAACAAGGAAATGCAACAAAACCATAACAATCCATTTCCAGCAATACCAACTATGGAATGGATGATTAGAAGAACCTGACTCTGGGCAGAGATAGTGACAGTGGATGAAAGAACCCACACAGTTTTTAGCTTGATTTTTACCTAAGGAGATTATGAGAAGCTTCTCTGCAAGAGCAAGAAACCAAACTCTGTGATGCTAGGACTCCTTTGTCCTAGGGATTTGAATACAAAAACAAGTTGTGAACACTCATGTGAAATTTAGAACAACACTGTCACCTGCAAACAACTCTGTTACCTGCTGTTGTGGGCTAACACAAGCAGTCAGTGAACAACCTGCAGTCAGCTGCTCACAGTTGTGCTGGTTGTTTTTGTTTTCAAAGCAGGTTCCTCTATTTTGACTGTAGAGAATTACACACAATTTAAAGCCTAGATTGAGCTGTTTGGATATGTTGCAGTTCAAAGAAACACAGGACTTGAAAAAGAAACCCAAATACTTATCACTTCTAGACTGTTTCTATGCTACCTTGCAAATGTTGTGAGAACTTTGTAGAAAAAAGACTCTCAATGACATGAATTTGCAGTGATTAAGAAAAAAAATACTGAGAATTGTCTCCTGTGATTAAAGGGTCTATAAATCAAATATATATGTAACTTTCTAAATATTGGCTTTCTACAAACGTTCTTTGATCTTTAAATGCAGATGTTCTGTCCAGTGCCACACTAGAGTCCAGCATCAGCTGACACCTGAGCCCCTGTGTCACCTTTTTTACCTCAGTTCAGTGCTCTGTCCTGAGCATCAGTCTCCTGTGGCCCCTTCACAACCTGCCTTGAGAAAATGGTGTATTCACAGCATTAAGGTTCTGCGTTATTTCTGTGGCTTCTTAGTCCCTTTGAGCTGGTTTACATCTTGAGGTGTTATTCTCTGATCTTAACAAAAATGATTTGACAAGGGAAGTAGTTTTTAACTTGCAGTGGCCTTCATAGGTAGAAAACATATAAGGTGTTTTAATCAAATGGCTCCCACTGACCCATGTGCTTATTGTTGCTTATAACAAAATAATAGAAACAGAGTAGTGCTGAACACACATATTGCATTTTGTCTTCACCAAAGTAAAATAAATGGCACATACTGTGTAAGTAGGTAATAACATCTCCCAAACAGAAGAGTTCCTGTGTTAATCGTATTTGACTTCTCCTACTGGCTTGTTTCCTTTTCCCAACCAAGAAAGCAGGTTGCTGAAATTGTGACAAATGCTTGCACACTTCATAAAATAAGAATTGTGTTCGATCTTTTTCCCCAGTCTGTTGTGCCAAGAGTGCTTCAAATGAATTGTATGGCCCCGTTTGTAGACTTCCTTGATCTGAACTTTTAAACAGAATTCCATTTAAACTCGTCTCTGATATGTGTCTTGTTCATGCTCTTTCCTTTGCACAGTATAATGGATTCTTTAAGCTTTGAAAGTGAGTTGTTGTGGCCTAAAGTAACAAATCAGTTTTGGAATGCATGCTGTCTGTTGTAAATGATTTGGGGGTAATAAATTTTCTGGTACAAAGCAATAGGCAGGGTTTTCATAATGTTGAACAGTTTAGACTTGTCTTGAAGGGAACAATGTCGCTAAAGCAATGTGCTGGTTCCAACTATTTGTTATTACAAAAGACAACTTTTTTCTTCCTTAAGGTAGAATCCGCATAAGATTTTATGCTTTGCTGTAACTTGTTTTATTTCATATGTTAGACAAATAAAAATATTTGAGCATAGCTGTGTATCTGTTACATGTTTAAATTAAAACTTTTTTTTTTCTAGGCTGCTTAGGAAAGCTTATT
Source organism: Chloroceryle aenea (assembly GCA_013399075.1). Taxonomy (NCBI): domain Eukaryota; kingdom Metazoa; phylum Chordata; class Aves; order Coraciiformes; family Cerylidae; genus Chloroceryle; species Chloroceryle aenea. Next base: position 286,929 of record VWZY01003086.1, read on the forward strand.
CATGTTACCCTTTATACTGAAGGCCCATTACAATGGATTTGATTACTCTTAGAACTTTTTCTATACTGCATTTGAACCTTGAAAACTGAAAATTCAGGCAACGGTGCAGAAACTGTATGTGTTACCTTCAATTTAACCTGATGGTTGTTTTCAGCATTCATTAAGTTCTCTCCTTGAAATGTACACAGGTGGCAACTTCTAGAACTCTGCCTTCTGCAAACAAATATGATACACTAGCTGCTGGGTGCTCCAGGCACCCCTCAAGTTAGAACTGAGTTTTGATAAGACTAGATGCAAAATGGCTATCAATAGACAAGGCTCTTCAACTTTTCCATGCCAGTATCTGTCTCTTTGGTTCTGGGTGTTACACAAGCTATGTGAAGCCTGGAGTCTTTAGTGGAGTATCCAGTTTTAGTGACTGCAGTGCAGGAAAAATAAACCTTCTTAATATCCAGCAGCCACGAGAGTAAGTAACTTTAGTATTAGTTTCCCTTCCCTTTCTTGTTACACTTCCACAGGAAGATAGTCAAGGTGATTCTTTCTTACAAATCAGGCAAGGTACATTTAAAATGTTCTTGTGTTAGGTGCTTGCATTGTGAGTCCCAGTATAATTCTTAATTATCTATAGTTGTGATCTTCTGTTTTTAACTCAACCAAATCCACTGGGAGAAAGAAAGTATTTGACACACACAAAAAAAATATTAATAGTAGGGAGCTGTTTAATGATACTTCCAACAGATATTTACAAAGCTACTGAGATGTTGAGGGAAAAGGCTGCGATAAGCTTTTTTTTTTTTTTTCCTTTAAAATGAAAAGAAATTATGAAATGAAAGTGGCTGCAAAGAGGCTGCTGGTGGTGAATTCTCTGGATGACTGTTGGGGGCAGCCAAAGGAGGCAAGGAGCAATATGAGGCCAGAGAAAATAAAGTCAACTCCTTTTTTAACTCGGAGCAATTGGAAATTGAATTCTGATCATACTTTAGTCTATTATTACAGTACTATTACCAAATCACTGACAATCCAGACAGGTAGGTCGTAATTCCCATCAGGAAAAACAGATGATGTGTTCATGTAGTGGGACAATGGAGTACTTGCCCTTCTAATAGGAAACTGCAGCGTTGCTAAAAAGCAAGCATTGCATAGTGTGATTAGGTGCTAGACATCCAAAAGCTTTCAGAGTTCAGCAAGGAAGCCTGTGAACTATTATTTTTGGTGAAACTGATGTGGTTTCCTGATTCTCACACCCTCGCCAGCTCAGGGAAAACTGGGAAGTTCTGGAGTTGCACCAGACTTCATGTTAGAAATGCATAAACTGGCTGACCAGAGAAACTGTAGACCTGCTAGATGGAGCATGTCACACACAAAATACATGATTTATGTATTTGACGGAGGAATGTTTCTGTGTTGGCCAGCCAATGTGGCTTCAAGGAAAATAATGCCTAGGTATCAGCTTTGTAGGCCATAAGAAGCTCTGTTAATCAGGTATCTAATATGAAATACCAGTTTGTTTTAGGTGAGATGTTCCTGGGTTAAATTGGAACAATGGAAGGAATTAGTCTATTCAAGATGGCTTAAAATCCACTCAAATGAGACCTTTGACTATAAACTAGAAAGTAATCAATGAATGAATGTGTTTCTGAAGCAATCTTACTAGACTTGACCCCTGCTACTCTGTTATCATTAAACTAGAAAGAAAAGGCATGAGACTGAGGAACATTTGAAAAAGAGGACAGAGACAGTTGCTAAGGCACATCTGAGCCAATCTGGGATGGAGCCTCTAACTGTGAAAGTGGCTAATGGTTTACTGGAAGTTACATTACATTCCCCATAATAGAGAATTTTAAAGAATATATTGTTGTTTTGACTTTATATCTTTTACTGAACATGAACTGAAATTTGAGTGGGGAAACATGCTGGTTAAATAGAATAGTGATATGTCTGTAAGTGACAGTAGCAGTTATGCAACTGATGTCTTCTACCTGGTGATAGCTGTGTGCAAGCCTTGTGCTCAGTTAGCAAGACAACAATGATAGCTTAGACACAAAGACTGACAGTAAAAGCACTTCAGCTGTAAAAGCTTTTTGTATGTCCACTGCAGTCTGTTAGGCATATAGGGTTGCCCTCCCCTGAGTTGAGAAGGTCACTGAGCAGGTAGGAGTTGTTGGGGAGTCATGCAAGAGCTGGTGTTTTCTTCTGCCTGAGAACAGCGCTGAGATTGCAAGTGGGGGATGTGCTGGCTGCTCACTGCAGTTGATCATAGCCCAGTTGTCAAGTGAACAGGACCCAGTTGGAATTTGTCATTTAAGGGCTGCATAAGGAGGCTTTTTGCTGAGGATGGAGAATAAAGGTATTGTGGGTGTGGGAAAGCTCAGGAATATCTTCATTAAAAAACTTTGACAATCTTCCCCTTTTCTGGTGTGCTTCCCTGTGTGCGCTTGTTTATGGTCCAGAATGAAAATAGCACAGTGACTGCCGAACAGTGTGATCTTCCCTTTTTTTATAATTCTTTTTTTTTTTTTTTCATAGCTTGTCATTCCTAGGAGATGAAAGTAAGTGTCTGTGAGGGCAGTTATTGTCTGAACAGGAGGTATGTGGCTGCTGTGTGGCACAGGTGAGGTTGTGTTGCACTAGACCATACCATTGGGAGGTGTGAGGTAGGCAAATCCCTTACAGATGTCTCTTCCTCACTGCTCTTCTGCCATCTTCCCCATCGTAGGTCCTAAAAGATGCTACCTCAGGAATGAAAAGGTTCTTATTTCTGACAGATACGCATATATCTTCTGGAGAAGGGACTCTACCTAGCATGAAAATCACAGGGGTCTGTATTTGCATGGAATACGACTTTCTGCTGGAGCTGTTTCTCTCTGGGCCCATATTTCTGTGTCCTTTAGTCCTCTTTCCTCTCTTACAAACCAGAATCTGTATGGCCACTCAGGAAATTAACTTACGTATTGATCTTTCTGAGGGCCTAGAGATGTAATTCTGTCTTTATTACATCGGATTTTAGAAGGCACTTTTGAACAGTGGCAAAAGCATAAGAGTCACAGGAATAATAAAAGCTCACCAAAGTAAAAATGGAAAGCAGCAGCAACCCCTTATGTCTCAGATCCGAGTTTGTGGAGGTAATAAAATCAGTACGTATGCCTAAGGTAGAGAGGGAAAATTTTAGCAGCTTGTATACTTTAGGAACTTTATATCAGTAAACTTAATATTAGAATCAATTTTACAAGCTTCAATTTCTAACTATTTTAGCTCATAGGAAGAAGTACAGACTCTGTTGTGCAGCTTTTTATTTCTGCAGTGTATTATCAGAACCACTAATCTTTATCATTACCCTTTGTAGCCTAAAACTTGGCCTGGAAGGTCATGAGGTTTTGCATTAAATTGCTTAAGGTGTTCGCATAACTGCCTGCACTAATTTTCATAGAGAAAATGTCTTTTCCTAAGGACACCAGTGGAGTTTGTGACTTCCATGAACAGCTTGAGCAAACATGTGCCTTGAATCTACAACTATCAAATCTAAAATTATAAAGATAGAGCAATTGAGCTATATCATGAGGAAAATGAGTAATGTTGATATGTTTATTGCAATCTGTGGCCCTGATTTTTCTTTCCCAAGTTTCCAGTCCTTATAGTGATAATTTCTGATATTTATAGCAAATGTTTATGTATTACAGATATATGATTTTGCTGTTATGCTATTAGAAGTAGCTATTTGTCAATTAAACTGGATTTGATGAGTTAAGAGATGATGTTCACTAAAAAGTGAATTGGATTTCCTGCTGACTTTGTAGTAAACTCAGGTAATCGTTTAATCAGATAAAACAATCACGACAGTTAAAACTGAATTTTCTTGAGGATTTTGTTTTTCAAACCTTATTCCAGGCTCCTTACAGTACCTTCTTCTAGGTGCAGGAAGCAAAGTTATATGTCCCTCCAAAAAAGTAGCCTAATAAAAATTTTCATCCAGTAGCAATTAACATTTTCTTTGACAAGACAGAAAACATTGATGAGCTTTATAAGAAATGAAAGATCAAGATGTGGTGGTGCTGAGTTGATTATTTTTTTCTCCTTATTAAAGCACCAGCAAATACGTGTACTACATTCCCAATAGTTAAAGGGTTCCAACCTTTTTATAATGGAGCTTCAATTTGAAGCTGTCACATGTCAAGAATGAGGAAAAGCAGAAGACAGTCTGTCATGCTGACATTTCTGTTTCCACGTTTCCTTTACCACCATGTAAAGAATGTATTTTTTCATTTGCACCTACCTGTAACTTTATGCAGTACAACTGACCTTTCATACATTTAAGGGGCGTAGTGGCATCATGCTAATGATATGTTCCTTTTTCTGCCTTTTGAAGGGCAATTTAAATTGTCTTCCCAAAGCATGGTTTGCATTAGTGATGCTAAAATGTGTGCATATAAGTACTGTAAATGGATACCGTGTAGGAGTGAAGATATTTCTCTCCTCAAGACTGAAGTGTGATTTTTTTTAATTTTTTTTTCTGTCTTATTGAAATACAAATTGCCACTTCTGTTTAAATTTGAAGTGTGGGGTCTTCTTATTAGCACCTCTAGCCTGAAGTCTTTTCATATTCAAATGAATGTTAAGTGTTAGTAGGATTACACATTAGTCACATTTTAAAAGAATGGGCTGAAGAGCTTGTTCCAGATGTTTATTGTTCATTTGAGAATATATTAAGTATGCTCAGATTTAAACCATATTTCATCAATCTGATAATTTAGAAGAGAGATAGAAAAAGGCAGATAAAATTTAAGTCCTATGTTACTCGATTATCCTGCATGCTGATGTTGCCTTTCTCCTAAATTGGCTAAATATTTGAAGAATAATTAAGCAGTTTTTTTAATTGATACTATCCACTTGGTCTTAAAAAGAGACTGTCTGCAGATTGAAACCTCACGTCTGACTGGCATCTTTATAGATTCTTCTAAGAGTGTAATCACATACTGAATAAGTTTTTCTCTTCTCAAAATACACACAGTGCAGCTTTAGAAGACATGCACTTAAACTGCACTCAGCATGTGATTTTGGAAGCCATCAGCAGTGCTCTCAAAAAAGCTCTCAAATGTGCGGTAGTTTCATGCATGACACTGATATGTAGTTTACATACAGTTTCGAGAATGTTGTGGCCATATAAGCCCCTAAAAATGCCAGATTACTTAAAATTTTTGGATAACATATTATGACCACATGATTTAAGGATCTTTGAATACCAGAACCTCTTTGAAGGTTTTAGGATCTGAAGCACTGAGAAAACAATATGCAAGCTGCAGATTGCTTCCAAAGCTGACGTGAAGACCAGCATGCCTGTGATACAGGACCAGCTTTCATGTTTCCATATTACTGAACTGTTTTGTGCATCTGCACACTATCTAAATGGCTTGTGGAGACTTCATGTGGCCAAACAAATTCCTGTCAACACCACCTTCCACTTCCATTTGGTTCTTTAATCTTTCTGAGATCAGCAGTCAGTACATTTTCCAGATACATGCTTTACTCTGCAGAGGGCTTCTAATTGTGTCTTTTTCCTACCCAGATTTCTTTAACATTCATCAATCTATAATTTTCTTATTTCAATATTAGTGTATGTATAGAAATGTTTTTAAGGAATCACTGTTCTTGCATCAGTGCTGAATTTGTTGTACTCCTGAAACTTTTTCAAAGCAGCTCTATCTTGCTAATAACATTCATTACAAAGTATCCAAAGAAAACTGGGTGAATTAGAAGGGAAATTTCATAAAATTCAGTGATTTTCTTTTTACATGCAAGGTGTTCTTTCCAAGTAAAACAATGTCAGGGTGAGGTGACTGCTATTTTCCTTTAGATGTTAGACAAAATTCTATTGGAAATGAATAGCCTGTTAGTGGATTGTTTCTTTGCCAATACTTGAAATACTTCACCAAATACCTTTCAAGAAACCATAAAACATAATTTTACCGTAATGACTCTGAGGCAAGATGGAGAATAGAGATATCAGTCTTTGAAAATCAACACAATCAGCACATGCTATTTACCCTTTTCACATTTAATGGTCTTTTAATATTTCTTCTGGGAAAATGTCATTCATGGTGATATCCCCACTGATGACTCTTCACTGGTCCCATCAGCTTTATCACCTTGTGTAGGTAGCTCTAACAGCTGTTGCTTTTGTTGACCCACAACCCTGCTGTAGTTGCATGATGGTTCTCCCTGTGTCCTGTCTTGTCTGGCCAGAGGGATAGGGAGCAGGAGGATGCTGGGGGATCTACCATAGACTTACTTGCAACATAGAAAATATGAGATGATAAAGATATAGTAGTATTCTTCTAACTGCCAGGTGATGTGTTTGGGAACATTGAGAGTAGTAGAGTTGAAAGCAGTTGCAGACAGACTCCTGAATGATTTGTCCACTTTGGGTAGATGCTAGCAGGTACAGACAGATGGCACTTTTTGACAAAGGGCATCACAAAAATGCGAGTTTAGAGGTTTAGAGATGAGGATCTATTAGATAATGATCTTAAACTGTTTGTTCCTCTACATCCCTTCCTGAAGCTGCTTAACACCTGCTTCTGGCTATGTTCAGAGACAAGGAGTTAGTGTGAAAAAGTACAGTCAGAAAGTAATGGAAGTACAAGGAGACATGGATCCACTTTGTCTGTTGATGGCACTGCATTAACAAAGAGAACAGATTTGCAATGGAAATATTATACTTTTCTAAGTTATTGAGGGAAAAATATCCCAACTTATGTTCTTGATATTTTGAAAGAATTACTCAGTTTCAGTACTGAAAAATGTCATTATTGCTTTGCCAAGAGCACCTGTTTCAACACCACAAAAACAGCGGTAGTTGGTCTTTTCATGTCTATAAGCATTTTATTTCTTGAAAGGTGGGCAACTTGCACAAAACTGGAAGGAGCGAGTTAAAAATACCAAGCCTATTGGTGGCAGCAGCAACAACTTTATGGCAAGAGGCAACTGACTTGCTCCTCACAGTGTGCTGCCTATTGAGAGCAAGAGCAGCAGTGTTGTGTACATTGTATACGCAGAGCAGCTCATGTCAAAAACTTCTTAGCTGATATTGTCTGGACCTCCATGTATTTTGAAAAATCTTTATGTTATGTAGTAATCTTATCCAAAGATTCCTTGGTGATAAAGTTTGAAGTATCACTAGCTACCTATAGAAGCAGATGATGAGATAAAGATGTCATTATGATTTGGGACCAGCAATTTCAAGTTACATGACTGAGCTCTGTTCTCAGCCAAATCTGAAAAATCAGGAGACTGGGAAGGAGCTACAGGATTTAGAAGACTGTTAAACTGAAGACAAAGGTTCTGATTGAAGACAACTTCTGATGTCACTAGGAGTGGGAAAGAGCAGCTTTGGACAAGGGGGGGCAAGATTAAAAAATGACAGGAGAAAAACTACTTCTCCTAATATTGATTTTAAAGGCAAGCCTTGGGTTCAAACCCTGGGCAGAGGTTCAAGTCAGTTCTTTATTCAGACCAGTTCTCCTTATCCTAGTTATCAGCTTTCTTCTCTCTTGTAGGCATGAGTTGCTCTATAGCCAAAGGGAAGAATCTTCCCAGTCAGAAATACCAAGGAACTTGCCTCAGCTAGTTATCGCAGTGGAAAGATTTTTTTTTTTTCCTCTATTTCAGATTTCACTGACACTTTTCACTGAAGCTTTTTTATTATTATTATTTTTATTTATTTATTTTACACTATGCCTCTTGCAGTTTTTATGGGACTCTTTAGTTTTTCAGTTTTGGACCCCTGAGGTGGTGTTCAACTTTCCTGGTTGCTTCTTTGCAAGCTGGTCTCCCATAGCTTGTGCTTGGTGCTATATATATTCTGTGGAAAGGCATGACTGTTTTAGTGACCTTGCAAGCTATTCATGGACTGAGTTAAACTCTTATTTGTATAATTCACGGGAAGTACTAAGAGAAAAGGGTGCTATAGATTATTTTCTTACCAGTACAACACCCTGCCCTGAAAAAAACAATAGAGGTAAAAAGAAGCATTTTTAGAAAAACTGGCCATCTGTCCAAACACTGCTCAGCTTTTTGTCCAAAGGCTATTTTATGGAATTTGGTGTTGGATGCTTGTCTGTGCACCTGTGGTTGCACACAAGGACACTTTTTGCTTCCTTAGATAAATATTTATACAGGAGATACTTGCACTTAATGCTGCTTATTTTAATTTTGTTTTAGAAAAAATATTACTATTAAAAGAGACTAGGACAGAAATATGATGGACCTCATCCACACATAGCATGTTGATCTGCTTCTTGAGATTTAACATGTTTCACTGATTATTCATTGTAGAGCTTCTCTAATAGCAACAATCTAGAGGGGTTTGTAGCTTTAGGCTACTGACACAATGTTACTGTGCAGAGGGCTGGCGTCAGGGGACCTTTGAAACCTCAAGGACTTTCCCGCTTCCTTTTGGAGAGGTCAGGTATGAGGCAGCCCTTGGTCTCAGCCCTCAATCACTACATTTGCTGCACTTGAACCACTTGATGGATCTCAATGAGCTTGAATCCTTAGAGGTCAAACACATTTCATTCCAGATCCCTCATGATGTCACACACCTCTGCTACTGCTGACCTGCTGGGCAATCCCAAATGGGTACTGAAGTGTCAGGGCTTTGTGTAGGCGCATGGATCCTTGAGCTGCAATGAGCTGAGCTGGGGCTTGTTTGTGCTCTGATGTTGGCTTCAGCCGTGGGCCAGTAAGAACATGTTGCCAGCAGCCTTACCAACTTCTGACTAGGTCACTGCTTCTCACTTTTTTCCTTCAGCATTGCCACAGTGTAGAAAAAATAAAATATAAAAAAATCTTTATTCCTTTAATTGTCTTAATTACAAAAATCTTATCAGACTCCTAGAGATAAAGAACCCAACCTTAAAGCAAATGAGTTGTAGATGGAGTCTGGCTTGCTTTGTTACAAGAGAATATTTAACAACAATGGGAAACTTGAATATATTTTTTTAAGTAAAAAATTTAAAATTAAATTATTGAACTAAAAGAAAACTTGTACTAGAAGAAACTTTAAATTCTACATTCTGGGATTGTGATTTTTTTTTTCAGTTCAGAATTTTCTGTCTAATTGGCAGTTTCTCTATGACATGATTTATCAGAAGACTGGTGGATTTTTTCACACTGCTTTGCTTTATCAATTTGGAGATTCTCTGATTCTGCAGAATGAAGTGTACTGCAAATAATTTAAGTCCTTTTTAAAGTAGTTCAGTGTTAATTCTTGGAAATGCAAAACAAATTGCATATCTAACAGTATAATAATTATACTGGAAATAAAGCAACCTCTGTAACATCATAAAGTATCAAAGCCTAACAATGATTTTTTTTATGTTTCATGAATTTCTAATTTTTTTATTGCTGCTCAAGCCCATATCCAGTTTACTCCAAATATGTAACCTGCTATTCCCGTATAGAAGCCTGCTTATAAGCAATTCTTAATCTTTTCTTCTCTTTTGCTGTCATCTCTGAGTTCTCTTCCTGCAATGATTAGAAACCTTCTTCGCCCTTTAAGAAAGGTATATGTTCACAAACATATTCAGATGACAGGAAATTACTTGACCAGCATGTCTTAGAAGCTCTTTGATCTCCTTGCAGAAGGCTGGTGCATCTTCCAGCCATCCCTTTCGGAAGGTGAACAAGTGAAACATTGTCTTGTCGGGGCAGAGAGGTCTGCATACTTCACATAGATAGGAAAACACTGAGCACCTTCTGTATGGTGAGCTGGATGGAAAAACTAGAAAATAAGATGTGCTACGGGAAATAAAATTTTTAAAAAAGGCATGTTAGCCAAGAATCTGTTAATTAATTGTCCACTAGTCCTAATGTATGCGTGCAAGTCTGAAGGATATTTGCATATGCATGTGCAAAAGATAGATAGATCTCTGACAGGAATAACATTGTTTTTCTTGAATTAGACTATCAGAAAACATAACATTTGCAGTGTAACTTCCAACTGCAACAGACAGCAAACTGATGGAAAAGCTTCAGCTCAGGATGGTATTTGGCTGATTTTTGGAAGCGTGCTGTATATATGAGTTTAGATTTAAGTAAGTAATTGAGAAACATCATTTGAAGTCACAGCCAAATCTCCTAGAGGTCAGCCTGCCCAAAACACAGATGTCTATTGGTTCAGATGATGCTGAACTCATGCTCTGATATCTTGTGTATTGATTCCAAAGTACTTTATGAACATTTGTAGGGTTTGTATGTTTAAGATGTGTGATGTATTAAGAAGGACACGGACATTGTTCACTTGACACTTGGGTGTCAACACTAAGATCTGGGATCTTGTGAAAGCCTCCCAAAATTGAAAATCTTCAGATTAATGGAGTTCAAGCTTGAGTGGTATGGTCAAGGTCATAGAGAAGGCTCATGGTAAATGGGCAGTAGACCACTTCAGGACCCTCATCTAAAATACCAATTTACATTGATTTGAGAGAGACTTGCACCTGTCATGCATTAAAATTGCAACTGCCCAAATGCAAGAACCAAAGAGACCTGTCAAAAGTGTTCACAGGCAATTTGCCAATTTCCCTTTAAGTTGTCTCCTATAATATGGGAAAAAACTCCGTTGCATTCCCTGAACAGACCATAGACTATAAGCTTCTCACTCGTGATTTATCTTCAGAATAAGGGAGGCAGAATTTTTGGTTTTTCCCCTAAACCTACCATACCTATTTGATAGAGTCTAAATTCTATACATTGTGAAGTGCTGGTTACACTGATAACAAATAATAAATTTGGTGTAATGAATACATGCTGATAGACAGATAAATCTTTTTCTTGGATTTTTGCATTCTTAAGAATCTGGCCTTGCTCCTATTCCATTGAGAGCAGATGAGATGCCTGCAAGATTAGTCCCATATTAATGAGTACAGAACATTATGTCATAGAGAAGTATAACAAAACATTGTGTCATATAGGTACTAAAACAGTCATGGTTACCTTACGAAGACAGTGTTTAAAAACATGTTGGTTCAGCAGACCTTACATTAGCATAAACACCTTGTTCTGCCCTTTAAAATATTTGCATTACTGAAATGCTGATTGATTTTTGTTATGCTATTGTCCAATGCATGAACTTCTGAAAATATTGTGTGATATTGTTTTCCCTCCACTTCTTTTGAAGTAATTACAAAATGTAGAGATGAAACAAGATATTGCAAACTGCAATTTAGATAGATTCTGCCTGATCTGCAGTTAATGAAAGGGTCACGGTTTATGGTCTCATGGGAGATGGAGACATTTGGGCAGTATGTCTGACACTGTTTTTAAGCAATATCTAAAGCATCAAGTACTCAAAGGTTGTCAAAAATGACTTGGATGATCAGTGGTTATTCCAACTCAACATACAATGGGTATCCTAAAGCAGTGTTTTTGTACAAAGCTGTATGTTAACACTTTACATACACTTAAGCACACAAAAGAGAAGATTGATTTCTAGAAAGGCTTCAATGTATAGTTATATATAAGATTAGTATTCATGATGGATGTCTTCAGAATACTGATATCATGTTACTCTCTCCATCTATCATACCATTTTTGCAAAAACTTTGAAAATGAAGGTCTACCAATTAAATAGGGGGTAAACAAGTCTTAGGGGAAGTTGCTGTAGATCAGGTAAGAACAACAGGCATGAAGTTTTGGTCTGTTGTAAGCATCAGACAGAAGTGAGGGACTTCGTAGGTTACAAATATTTAGGACACTTTTTAACACCCTTCAGAATATGTTTCAAAATACTAATCCATTGAACTTTTTGCAATAAATTCTCTCAAACCAGATCCTGTTTACCTCCTTTGTTGTGGAAGTAATCAGAGACTGCCTTATTGGAATCATCCAAACAGCTGCTAGTGAGTGCCTGTAATCTCTTGCAAAATTGATATCAGAAAGAAATAATTGTATTTCATATTTTTACTACATAATTGCAAAAAAAAAACCCAACCCAACACCCTACTTTAAAAAGGGGGTAGGGCAGAGAAGGGTGCATAATTGAAGAGACAATCCCTGTCTCACACATGTAGTGACAAGCTTTAAGTGATTTTTATTGCAATAATTACTGTATCCTGCTGATCAAGAATAATTATCATCACCATAGCAACTTCATATGGAAAGAGTGATTGGGGGTGGGACAGGTTAGAATGGCTCCTTGATAGCAGTGTTCATCATGCTCATTTGGTGCATTTTTGTGTGTCTATGTGCATCTTGAAATATTCATGTTCATTGTCCATGTTTGTTTTGGCTTCCATATCAAGTAGTGAAATGAGGGATGTTGCATCAGCATAAAAGTCCGACTGTTGTAAATGCAGTTGTGCTGTAATATGGGTCGTTCTTTGGTTTGGAGTTCAGAAGCACAGATATGGATGCACAGAAGAGCATCTCCACACATGCTGCCCTTCATCTTACTGAAGTAGACAGCATGACATGATGTGCATATTGCTAATTAAAGGGGTGGGAGAGACTTAGCTGACTTTTTTCTTGTTGTGCATCTATACTTAGATGCCTTGCTAATACCATACATGTGCATTTATTTATGTATTTGGCCAGTGTTTGCTGTTTCAAATCCTTCTGTCCTCATGATTTCTTACAACATTCAGTGCAAATTAATTTTTCTATTTCTTCTTTCAATAGCACTTCTCCTTTCATTAGCATTTCTCCTAAACAGAGATGGTACTGTTCCAAAAATACTTTTCAGACTATTTTAGAATAAAAAATAAAATTTTGAGGATTACCAGGTGACCTGGATATTTGGGATCCGTTTTCAAAAAAAACTAGTCTTTAGTTTTATTCTTGTCATATAACACACAAAACAGTCCTTTTAATGGTTTAAATAGATGATGAAAATAATGAATAAAGTTAAGACTATGAGTTCATAAAGAGAAATAATGATATTCCTAAATATCCATATATCTTCACTGAGATTTCTAAATTCCTCAAATACAGAGTAAAGGTAACACAGACCCAGTCTTTTGCAGAAAGTAGAAAAACAGATTTAAGAGATATGGCAAGTTCTCAGCAGGATGGCAAGTCTTTCCAGTCCTGAGGGCATACTCAGTTGGACCAGCTCACTTTAGACATTGTCAGACTAATTACTTGTGAGGAAGGACTCAGATGAAGATGTTGTCTGGCATTCTGAAAATCTGAATTTCAGTATTTTGTCCACATATTCCAGGTTTCCGATGCTTCCTTGGTGACACCACATTGTGTAGTGAGCCATTTGTTAGTGGCAGTGAAGTAGCTTTTTTTCCTCTTGCTACCAGAAGAGCTTTCCTTTTTCGTAACGAAATACACTATCTCTCAGTCCCAAGTTAAACTGGGATGGATGTGATGCAATGGATAGTAAGTCTTATGGGTAGGTAATGAATGGTATAATCCTGCCAGGCTGCAAATGCAAACCATTTGTAGATAGTTCTTGTTAGTAGGTTTACCATCTTCTATAGCTAGAAAAGTGACAACCCTTCAAGGCTTCTGAGTTCTTTTCCAAAGCATCTATTGATGCAGATAGTAGAGTAGGAGCCAGTACCTGCTGGGTAGAGTCGTGCTTGAAAGAATAATTTAGGGCAGCACTACAGGAATTGCTTTACTTTTTCTTTTCTTCCTTGTTTCTTCATTGTCTTAATCTTGTAAAGAAAGATGTGGTTTGACATACGTACCTACCCTGAGAGATCAAGTGTATCTTGTTTCAGATCTGACTTTCATAACCTGTCTCAGGAAAGGCAAAACAGAGGATGTAACTCTTAACCCAATAGCTGATAAGTGAAGGGAATGTTTTAGAAGGATTTTTGAATGCAGTAACTTTGGGAATTCTGCAGTACTAACAGACCAGGTGTCAGTGATCCTTCTTTATTATTCTGCCATGAACCTGAGTCCAAGCTGCCATCTCTTAAGTGCTTTGAAGACAGAGTATTTTTAGTCAGCCTATTGGAACATTGTGTTCGGTATTGACTTTTTGCATTGTCTTAATTTTAAAGCATCTGTGTACATATGGCCCATTATTTTCCTTCTGCTTCCTCTAGGTCCTCTGGCAATGCCCATATCTATCAAAGGAGATGCTCAGTTTACAGCATTCTCTCACTGCTTGCATCCTTTCTGTCTTCCAGCCTCAATCTGCTTGTTTAAGGGAAGTACCCTTTTTCCTGCTCACAAAACAGGGGCCATTGATGAGGCCCTCTACAAGCTTAAAGTTGGACAGAGGACATAGACACTGAGAGGGATGTCCCCAGGAGCAGGAATGTGATAATGCTGAGATAAAAGTGAAGGGGAAGAGATTCTGTATCCATCATTTCTTAGCTTTTTATTCATTCATTCCCATATGTGTTCTCTTTTTTTCTTACCCTCTGTTCTGAAGAAGAAAAAGCCAGGGAATGAAGATTACCAAAAAAAAAGGAAATGGGAACACCCAAATCCAGTAGCCCTTTGGTCCCTTACGTCCACATGCACTTTCATGACTTCTGTTGCATTCTGTCTCCCCATGCTCAGAGATTTTATTTGTAAATGCTAGGGGTCTGATGAACATTCAGCATTCAGGCTCTTGGTTCTTTTTCTGGCACTCTGTTCCATGGCCAATAAATGACTGGTGTGACTGATTCAAAATTATACCTCTCTCAATGCATATTAAAATCTTTCCTCTCCCACTCATTTAATTTGCATTGTACTGCTTCCAAGTTTGTGTGTGGCCTTTAGGGCACTTTTAAAGTATTATTCTTAATCTATAAGTTTGATTTTGGGGGCTTAGAGCTGCCACACGAGTCTGTCGTGGTGTTGGAGCAGACAGCAAGTTGCAGTGCGCAGCTTGGAATCATCTGCCAGCTCTCCAGAGGAAGAGTTGGGCTGTGATACTCCCATGCTGCACAGAAATGCTGTTTGCAGCTTGGAGGTGCCATTAGGAGGACATGAGGCTGCCTGCACCCCTCCAGCTAGGCACTGGGGTCCTGAGCTTCCCAGTGATGGCAGGTTGCTGATGGTGGGTGGTTAGCCAGCTCCCAAAATTGAAGTACCTGTGCTAGTGCTCTTGTTTTCCCATTTGAAGCAGTAAGAGAGCTCTCAGATTCCACTGTGACACAGGTCACTGTGAAATTTAACTTTTGCCAGATCGAAAAACTTGAGACAAATGTAGGTTTCACATGAAAAGTTGAAAGCAATTACTTCTAAGAGCTGCTTTCCTGTCAAAATATAATAAGTTACTGGGGAAAGCAAGATGAGCCTAGGGCTATTTTTTTCATGTTAAGGTTCTTACTTGTATGCGAAACACTGTCCTATGGAAGTTTAGATACTCTGAACATAAAGTTCCACAAAGTCAAACAAGTGCTCCCTTCAGTTTTGATAAAACAGTATTTCTTCTGCATATCATCTGTTCTCTCTCCAGTCCAGGAAAATATCTATAAGGACAAAGTTAGGATCACTTATTTTCTTTGCTACTAATCACAGGAGCATTTACTCTTTAAATACATCAAGTCTGATGTGAAAGCGTTTGTGTTCACATATGCTGGTATTGCATCACCAAAACAGTCTGTCATACTGGGATGGGGTAGTTTCTGTGGCAAGTGAAGTTACTTAATGAAGTTTGGAGGGCTTTGAAATGAGTTGTGAAAACACAGCCAGAAATCATGGGCTCCAGGCAGACATGATGGGGTGGAGTTCAGTGCCTGGGCCAAGTCAGAGGTTGGGATATGAGATCGGGATGGGCCCTTCTGCGCTTGTAAACACAGGAAGCAGTTTTTAGTTTTAGCTACTATGTCTCTGTCAAAGCATTAATGATTTTGCTGCTGTTTTTTGTAAGTAATACAGTTACGAACTGATACAATTTTGAATTGAAATAATTCTTGTTTCTGCACTTTGTCCTGTTTTTCTATTTGTTCTAACTACTGGGCACTAGAATGGCAGAAAGAAACATTTACAAAGTGTGACCAAGTATCACATAATTAAGCAATTTGACATTGGAATGCAGAAAATAAAATGTATCAGTAAAAGACTGGTCTAGATTTCATCTGTTCAAAGTAATAATAAAGACATCAGCAGGGAAATCAGTCATGCACATATATTATTTGTGTGCACTTAAATTGGACAGATAGGATAATGGATGTGGTATACACCAGATGTTACATTTCCTGAAAATAGACATGTTAAAGGAGTTCACAAGTGGTTGTCAATGCCCCTTTCATTACCCCATCAGTCTAAATTTATCCCGTTGAAATAAACATCTTATTTTGTCTGAACGTGGGCTTCACCTTTAAATTTTCTGTCCTACTTTTATGTGAACAAGATAATAGTAATAAACTCTGCTGTGCTATCTTATAGAGATTCTTAAGTCCTCTAGCAGATTAAAAAGATAGCAACTTTCTTGATGTCTCATTTTAAAACAAGAGCAACAATCAGGTAGATATGAAAGTGTTAAAACATAGTCAAGGTCCACATTTTCATAATAATTTTATCTTGTAGATCACAACATGCAGAAATAACGTTCTCAACTGCACGCACACCCAGCTTGTAGATGTAGTTAAGTCACTGCATAGAAATGGCTGTTACAAATTTGTCACTTATAGAAATTCATCTTGTGACTATGCACGTATCTCTAGCAGTTAGATTTTCATAGACGGATTTTGTTTTCCTGTGGAGCATGCACTGAAAAATTTCACAATGTCTTTGATGTGGCGTATTAGAATCCCCCTGCAAAGTTGTTTTCTTAGCTGCTATTTATGTTTTGCAATTTAAGTGCTGACTTCTCAGAGGAGTAGGGCTAGAAGAGCAGGGGAAGGGGCTTTAGCATTGGCTGGCATGGTGCGTCGTGTCCATTAGACTAGACGGTCCATTCCTGATCCAGCTAGTTGGGGCTACAGCACTTGTACAGTTTAATACAATCATGTCAGAACATGACATGATGTCAATGTATTATCTTCTCTGGGTCTTTATATAAAACCAGTTCCTACATAATTGAGTTCTTAGGGAGAAATGGGCAGAAAGAGAGAAGCCTTCTTTCTAGAAGGTATTGTAGAAGGAAGTCCCGGAAGGGACCAAGTTGGAGAGTAACAGGACATTCAGGTCCGTATATTTTAGAGGAAACTTTGTCTTTTAGAGTCCATTAATAACTGGATTATTAATTACCATTCTGTAATGTAGCACTGTTTGAGCAGCTGGGAGAGGCTTCTTTGTGAAAACGTAAAGTCTTTTCTTGAAACTTAGCACATACACAAAAAAATCAGAATTCTTATTAGAGATAATGTCCTAAAAAGAATCCAATAAATTCTACTGAAAGGACAGGCATTCTTTATGGTGAAAGACACTCTGTAATGTATGTGATAGCTGCCAAGGTAGTAGTTGTCTATGCTTTTGTAGACAATTAAAAAATATATCCATGTAATTGAAGAAGAAATAACAAAGTGCACATACCTTCATCATTGCACCAAAATGGCTGCTCAGCAGCCTAGTATGTAGAGTGTTAGGAGCACATGCTGGTGTTTACACAGTGAGTTGTGGGAATAGATGGGTCTTAAACTACATAGTTGTTTCTCTATATAATTTATTCTTTGAAAGTGATTTTGAAGCATTCACAACTGACAGTACATATTTCCTGTGGTGACTATTAGCCTGCTGAACATAGTGGGACCATATTATTTTCTATGAACAAAAGGTCTGGCTTGTACTGTGGAGACCCCATCTGGGGGAGGGAAGGAATTTGTGTTTCTGTTGACCATTGTTTTCAACAGCAGGAATACTTTATTAAAAATGCCAGCCAAGGGGGGCAATAAGCTTAGGCTATTTGACCTTCTGAGTGATCATCTTCTCAGTTGAGAATTTAATCTGATAAGGAATAGCCTGCTGTTGACATCAGATGGATAGAGGATGCAGTACTTGGACATTATTTCCATATGTTTGATGTCTGGATGGATTCAGCCCTAGCCCAAGAGAAAAGATTCCTTTAGCAGATGAATACTATTGATGTTGGTGTTATCAGGGTCTCAGAATGCTGAGAAGCACTTCATTAAAATAAGGAATAGGATCTGAATAAAGGAGGACTCTGAAAAAGGAAGTACACTGAAGCTGGACAGGGCATTTGGAGTGTGTGGAATGCACTTGTCAGCAGTTATTTCTGTGCCAATAGGTTAGATAAGTGTTACTGTTTACATACCAATTTGCTCTGTTATTGAATAATTTCTGTAGTAACTGGGGCAACAGTTCCATCATGTGATAAATTCATTACTCCAAAGATACACATCTTTATAAAGGAACTTCATATCATCAGGTTATGTAGATGCTTTGAAAATTTACAGCATTTCTTATTTACAACATTTCTTAGGTAGGAGAAAGCTCCAGTAAATAAACAAAATCATCCCAGACTTAAGGCTTGTCCACGACCTGTGCATGGTACAAGTCTTCCCCCTGAATAGACTGGGATTTGGATCTAGTTTTAAGATTTGCTTAATAAAAGCAAGCCCTTGAATGTCTTCTCTGCTGCTTCTGTATGTACGTATCTGAACAGAAGCACCCAGACAAGATGAAACTTTGCATGAAATGGGCAGGGTGAATGAGATGAAGATTTTTCTTTTAATCCATTTTAAAGCACATGGTACAGGATGAGGGAAAATATGAGGAACTGCTGAACTTTAGCTTCTCATGGTGATTTTTCATGGAATAAATGAACTATGATGCCATTGAAGGCAAACTTTGTTTACTTTCCCTTGAAGCATCTGATCATATAAAGGAATGGTGGTTTCCAGAGATACACATTCAGGAAAATTGTAATCAAGTAAGTGTTGGAGATTTTAACTCTGATTCATTTCTACAGCAAAACCTGGAAGCTTGGTATAAAACTTTTCCTTGTATTTCACATTTTTTAGAAGGGAAAGGAAAGCCAAAAATGTGGTAAGAGAGCCAAAGGCTTGGTTTGAAGAGTATTAATGATGATTAGTGTCTGTAATTGGAATAAAATGATATGTGCAAGTAAGGGTAAGAAGCATTGTAGCTGGAGAAATTTATGCCAGGAGATTTAATTTTTCTTAATTCAAGGGAGCAATAAATGGTGGATATAAAACTATCAAGTTAGGTAGAATAGACCTATCAAAAGGGTTTGGAGGTCTTCCACGCTGCTGGACTGTTCTGTCATGGTCCAATGTCTTCCTGCAGGTTCGGGTTGAAAGACAAATGTAAGCTATTGGGCTCAGTGAAAGAATCAGTGAATATCTGTAAGTCCTGCCTATTAAAGGGCCTTAATTATATTTCTGTATGTTCCTACTTTTGCACTTTAGCTTTTGTGTTGATGTGTGACCTCTCTAAAAGTGTGTGCTATGGTAGCTATAGCTGTGTTTGCAGATCCTTGTTAAATAACTTGCTGACATACCATAGATAGATATCTCCCAGACAGTAAAAACTTGATTTCAGTATATCAAAACCAATTAGCTTACTACTTCTGTTAAAGAGATAAGACACTTAATAGGTCTAAACTTTTTTTTCCCTTTTTCTTTTTTTCTACATGTAATAATTCTGGAAGTCAAAAGCTTTTATCAAGTCAGAGGAAGAATTTCATAAGATTGAAAGTGAAGACTTTTTGTAGAATGTACATTAAATAGCATGATGGGATGCTGAAACTGTTGAAGCAGGTTTTTCCACATACGGTAATAGAGACAATCTCTGCCGAAATGAAGAAAAGGTAAGGAAGAGGAACACAAAAGTCAAAATCAGGACTCTCAGGATGCTAAATTCTATGCAGTCTGTGAAGAAATATGCCTTCAAAATCTTCAGAGCAAAAGAGAATGGGAAAGAAGCTCTATAATTACCCCAATCAGATAGTATGCCAACAAAAAAGGAATAATTAGTGATGTTTCCCAGTCAGTAGATATTTCTCCTTAACTGAGTGATCTATTGCAGAGATGTGCAATTAGGACCAAGTAATGATAGGTTTGATAACTCTATCCCTGTCAAAAAGGGAAGAAAATCCATCCTTTTGATAATTACAGGTTTCGCTGTCTCACTTCTTTCCATCCACCTTTTCCCCTCATCAGATTCTTTAAACATGCCTGGCTCGACATATTTTAGTTTGACTCAGTGGACATGTTCATAGATGGCATTCAATGAGTTAACAAAAAAAAAAAAGAGTGTTAACTGTATAATTCAGAGAGAGAAGTTGCTACCTCATAAGATACAAATGAGTAGAAGCTCAAAGGAACCCCAAACTTGTGACAATTTTTTGTTTGGTATCCTTTAATTTTCAAATTATTTTTTTTTTTTTTTATGTAGACATTACTGTTTGAGAAGCTGAGTGGTGCTATAGGAAACTGTGTGATCTGATGGTAGAAATACTCCATCCTGTCTGTGTGCCTGTGTGCTGTATGGGAAATGCCACTAGGAAACAGAACAAGGTTTCAGATTGCAAGCTTTCTTGTAGATAAAAAGAAAACATTTCCTCTGATCACTTGCTATCTTACCAAATGCTTTGGTTAAAGATGCGATTCTACCAGTCAAATATTCCTGTAAAAATACAACAAAATTTCAAGTAGAAGGATGCTGGAGCCAGTTGATGCATAGCCAATGGCTCTATAATGCGTATGTAAACTGATGACACGATGGCAGGTATTTCATTGCTTAAAAAAGGAATGACAGGTAACATTGAACATACAAGAACTGTTTTGAAGCCTGCTGTGACCAAATGCATAGAGAAAGAACCCTGTACCTGATTTTTATAGGCTAGATATCATAAGAAATGACAATTTTAGTAATTTAATTTATGAGTTTGTAACAACCTATAAATGCTGCGGTAGAAGTAATGCAGGTCTTTAAAGTTGTTGACTACATTCAATTTTGACTGTTGTATCCAGGATTCTGTCTCTAATGGGATTTCAACATTAAAGTTCCGTTAAAAACACAAAAAGATGATACCAGTTCCTGGAAAAATGTCCTTAACTGCTGTTCCCAGGAAGAATAACTATTTTGCTTTGCTTGATCCCGTGACAGGGATGAACTACATGATCTTGAGTCACTCTTGAGGTCAGCCAGACGTGACTGAAAAACACTCAAGAAAGAAACTTCTGATTTTTTACTGCAAAAGTACCTCCTCCCACGAATGGTTATATGGACTGGCACTAGCTCTTTCTTTTGGAGAAAATTGCTTCTGCTTCAGGTTTCTGAGTACTTGATGGGTATCAGTTTTAAGTAGGCAGGTCAACTGCTTGTTTATGTTGGAGTTCTTGACATAAAGATTGTGTCCAGCTGTGGCCCCCCCCATTCCAAGAGGGACAGGGAAATATTAGAGTCCAACAGAGAGCTACGAGGATGATGAAGGGACAGGAACATCTCTCTTATGAGGAAAGGCTGAGAGACCCAAGGCTGTTTAGCCTGGAGAAGACTGAGAGAGGTTCTTATTAATGTTTACAAATATCCAAAGGGTGGGTTTCAAGTAGAAGGGGCCGGTCTCTTTTCAGTGGTGCCCTGCAATAGGATGAGAGGTAATGGTCACAAACTGGAACACGGGAAGTTCCACCTCAACATGAGGAAAAACTTCTTTCCTGTGAGGGTGAGAGAGCCTGGAAGAGGCTGCCCAGAGATGTTGTGGAGTCTCCTTCTCTGGAAACTTTCAAACCCACCTGGATCTGTTCCTGTGTGGCTTGCTCTGGGTGATCCTGCTCTGGCACAGGGGCTGAACTCAACAATCTTCAGAGGTCACTTCCAACACCTACTATTCTGTGATTCTGTGATCAACTTTGTTGTCTTCTTGTTGGAAGACTTTTAATGTTGCTCATGCGAGATGGGCATGAAATGCACCGGTTTCATACCTGAATTCATCCTATATTGATAGTGTGGAACAGGTGAAGTGTGATGAATTGTGCATACCTTTTAGTGACACCTCTGTATGCACATTCCCTGCAACCTCGACCTCCCTCCAGACTGCTCTTTTAGAGGCACCATGGCTTAGTAGTTTGCAACTGTTGCCATTTTATTTGTTCCTGTATTCCTGATCATGTTAATTTTCATGTACAACCTAGGGAGACAGCACCATGGTCTGGGCAGAAGGTTCTCCCAGGTATGAACCTGCTGCCCTGGTTAATGTTAATAGTGAAGGTGAGCTACTGCCCAAACTTTGTCCACAGTTAACACTGGTAAAACTGTGGACTTCTGGCATTCATGGAAAAAGGTGACAGAGTAAGCCATTCATGGTGCACAGGATCTACCAGTGCTACAAATCACCTGAGCTGGGCTGTATATTCTTGAGCACCATCTACTGTCCCTGTTATTGGAATATTAGAGATCTGTGAGAGTGTGCATTGTTTGCCTGCATCTAAAACCTTAACTGTATGGCATCTGCAGCTCTCCTAAGTAAAGCCAGGTTAGTGAAACTAAAATCTGCATCTGTTTACATTGCAAATAGAAATCTACCTTTGTTACTTGAAGGGCAGAAAGACCCTCTCTTTGTATTACTTTTACCAGTGAGTTCCTTCCTTTCCCAGAAATAACATCTTGCTTTGGCTTTACAAGGATGACACAGAACTGTTTTTAAATAAACAAAAGCTTTAAGGAATGTCACATTTAGCGTAAAAGTCAATTGCACCTTTGCAAATCCCCAGATAACTGATCATGTGAAGGACCTCAGGAGGCCATGTACTCCAGTGTCATCTTTCAGAGTAGGACTGATCTTCATTTTCACAAAACAAACCAGATGTTTTATGCATGGCCTGCTGTGACTAGCAGCTGATGTCATCTGCTAGAGCACCTGTAGGTCCTGCCAGGCTGGCAGCAGTGGGGTTGTCTGTTGGATGCTGTAACTGCATCACATGTTCCTGCTACTTCCATAAAAGTCCTTCTGTAGAACTGACTGCAGCATGTGTTGGGGATTCTGCCTTTCTCATTGTATTTACTTCATCTAGTCTATTTTACATCTGTTGTGCAATCTTTTTACTAAAGAGTAATGACTGACATTATATCTCTGCATATAGAAAACAGGTGTGCGTGATACAAGCTAAATATATATAAATTATACATAAAGGATATTATTGGCCAGCTATGACCTTTTTTTAATGTGTTGATAATATCTATTCCCTTTCATTACATATTGTTACTTTTAATCTTGAATTTGCTATTGATGTAGGTGTATCCCAATAGATTGTTTTCACTAGAACTGTCATCTGTTTACAACTGAACTATTTTATCACTCTACAGAACAAGTAAATGAGTGAATCTGTTTTCTAATGGTAATACAGGAGAGCCTGATAAACAAGATGCAGAGTTATACTAGCATTAAAACAAAAATCAACTTTACAAATATGTATAGTATGTATAGGACAAGATAGACTTCCAGCAACATGAAGTTCTACTACCAAGAAAAGACTTTTACAGTGGCTTCTGAAATAAATTACGCAAAATTAACAAAATTGTATCCAAGTTACTCAAAGTGGCAGATAAAAATAGAGAGGAGGGATTTGTATTTGCATTTTGATCCTCTTAGCTTATTTGTACATTAGTAAACAGGCTGTTAGGAGTCTAAAGCCAGTAGCTGCCAACTGTTTGCAGGGGGGGCATTAGACCTATATGACCAGTAGCAAGGATTTTCCTTTGAGGGGGGCTCCATTATCAGTCAACTGCATGGTTGTGTTTCACATCTTTAAAATACGGTTTCAGATAAGCATAGCAATGGATATTCAGCTGTACTCTAGTATCTAATAGCACAGTGATCTTAGCTGCCTGAAAGCAGTTTAGGACTTCCTAAATTTGTTTGAATAAGTAAGCATCATCTTTCAGAAAATTACCTACAGAATTCAATATAGATTATTAGAAGACAGATTATATAAACAGTATAATAGTGTACCTTTCATCCCCATAATCTTTGTCCCTCCGGTGTTCTTAGATAACTGACTCAAAACTACCATAACCTCACTCAAATCTTTTAGGAGAGAACCAGGATCTTTGTTCCTGGGGCTAGCTTTTTTTTTTTCTTTCATCACTAAAAAAAAAAAGCCAAGAATATTATTCTTCTGAATTCCCAAACTTCTTGCTATTAATGTAATTCCTTCCATGAATGAAGATAACAATCTATACTTTCTCTCCTACTGTCAGCAGTAAGGCTCATCTCTGAAGTACTGCAACCTGCAGAGGTAAAATTTTGCCATCTTGCTTCACAATTCATACTTTATTTCCCCAAATACGGAAATGGCTCATTTGAAGACTGACTATCCTCAGCAGCTAGGCTCCCGAGTTGGTAGGTGGGGATGGGGAGCAGATTATCCCTCCTGAAATCCAGGAGGAAGTAGTTAGTGACCTAATGTGCCACTTAGATCCTAAGAAGTTTATGGGTCTGGATGGGATTTGTCCCAGGGTGCTTAGGGAGATGGCACAGGAGATGGCACAAGAGATGGCTAAGCTGCTGTCCGTCATTTATCACCAGTCCTGGCTAACCAGGGAGGTCCCTGATGACTGGAGGTTGGCCAGTGTGACACCCATCCACAAGAAGGGCTAGAAGGAGGATCCAGAAAACTAGGGCTTGTCAGCCTGACCTTGGAGCCTGGCAAGGTTATGGAACAGATTGTATTGAGTGCCATCAATCGGCACGTACAAGACAGCCAGGGGCTCAGGCCCAGCCAGCATGGGTTTAGGAAAGGAAGGGCCTACCTAAAGAATTTGGTTTCACTCTATGGCTGGGTGACCCATCCGGTAGATGAGGAGGAGAAGGCTGTTGATGTGGTCTGCCTAGACTTCAGCAAAGCCTTTGACAAAGTCTCCCACAGCATCCTCCTAGAAAAGCTGGCAGCCCATGGCTTGGAGAGGTGCACCCTTCGCTGGGTTAAAAACTGGTGGGATGACCAGGCACAGAGAATAGTTGTGAATGGTGCCACATCCAGTTGGTCTTCGGTGACCAGTGATGTCTCCCAGGGATCAGTACTGGTCCCAGTTCTATTCAACATCTTTATTGATGACTTGGATGAGGGGATCGAGTGTACCATTAATAAATTTGCAGAGGACGCTAAGTTGGGGGGTGAGTGTTGATCTGCTGGAGGGTCAGGAGATGCTGCAGAGGGACCTGGACAGGCTGAGTTGATGAGCTGAGGCCAATAATATGAGGTTTAACAAGACCAAGCGTAGGGTCCTACACTTTGGCCACAGTAACCCCCTGCAGCACTACAGACTGGGGGATGAGTAGCTGGAGAGCGGCCTGGCAAAGAGGGACCTGGGAGTGCTGACTGACAACTGGCTGAACATGAGTCAGCAGTGTGCCCAGGTGGCCCGAAAGGCCAATGGCATCTTGGCTTGTATTAGGAATAGTGTGACNAAAGGGGCCTGTTAGAAAGATGGGGACAGACTTTTTAGCAGGGCCTGTTGTGATAAGACAAGGGGTGATGCTTTTAAACAAAAAGAGGGAGATTTAGACTAGGGAGAAGGAAGACCTTTTTTACGCTGAGGGTTGTGGGACCCCGGGCCAGGTTGCCCAGGGAGATGGTTGATGCCTCATCCCTGGAACTATTCCAGGTGAGGTTGGTCAGGGCTCTGGGCAACCTGCTCTGGTTGCAGATGCTCCCTGCAGGGGTGTTGGACTAGATAACCTTGAAGTGTCCCTTCCAACCCAAACCATTCTGTGAAAAGCCAGTGACTTTGATGGCTTTGGGGGGATTTCTGCTATTGCTTTTATGTAGAGACTTCCACATTTTTACTGTAAATACTCTAAGACAAACTCTGGAAGGACTCTGACCATTTCGTGGCTGGAATTGATTTTTGTGTGTGTCAGTAACATGGATATGAAATGACCTACAGCACAAGTAACCCATTGCAGAAGGGGAGAGCTGTAGAGAAAGCTACTGAGATAAAAATAGGGTTTCTAGACTGCAAGTGTCACAGTTCAGCCGCTTTTGTACTGTTTCTCCTTGGTACCACATACTGAAGTTCACAGCATAAATATCTGCCTGCTGTGTGAAACACCCCCAGAAACTCATGTGTTGTCCAAATATAGTTGCATTCATTATGGTAGAGTTCATGTTGCACTTGCACCAAGGCTCAAGAAATAGGTGTACTCCCTGCTACTTCTCTACAAAAGAGGACCTGTAACTAGGGATAGTCTTCTCTTCATATTGATAGGCATTAGAAGATGCTGTTGTCTTTCCTGATCTCTGCATTAATATCAGAAACATAGAATGGTTTGGGTTGGAAGGGACCTGGATCATCTAGTTCCAGCTCCCCTGCCATGGGAGGTTATTGTTAATATCTTTTAAATTAACCTGTGCATCTCTTATGGAAACAAGATGTGCTTCTTGGGATACATATACCAAGAAGCTGGACTCCTGTGAAAACCTGGGTACGGTTTATATTGCAACTTTCCTTATGATAATGAACATTGTGTGGCAGCTCACCTTTGAGGTAGCTTTATTGGTAGAAGGCCTTTAGGCATAAAAGAATAATTACTTATAAACATAGACATACAAAGAAGCTGTGCTAACTAATAGGTCACTTAGATCACATTGGAATCTCCTTATAAGCTCAAATTGGAGTTCTTGTCTTACGTCGGTCTACTGCTTCCCTACTGAAAACCAAAAACCTTCTCACTGTCCCAAACTCCGACTAGTCTTGGTCTCTGCAGTTCAGTGATTGGGATTATTTTACTTCTACTTGCTTATTCTTTTCTGTTCCCTTGGTTAACATTTCCGTTAGGTTTCTTAATACACTCCTGAGTTTGGTCTGTCTATCTCTCTGATAGTCTTTGGATATTCTTCTTGCAAAGTCCTGTGTTTCAAATGATGCATCTGTGTGCATGACAAGTTCCTCACATGCATTTCTGTTGTTCTGTAAAGATGCAGAAAGATGTTTTGTAAAGGTACACTATTGCACATGGCAAATTCAAGAAAAATCAAGTAAAAGTAGCTTTGTTCTTGGCCTTACTCATGTTACAGTCACACTCTAGTGCAGGCGGCCAGAGCTGCACCACAGGAGTAAAATTACCCGCAGCAGGTATCACAGTCCTCTGTGGGGATTAGGGTTGCTGGCAACCCTGAAGCTTTGACCAGCACAACCTGCCAAAGGGGGTTACGTGGCCTGGGTTTAGAGCACCACTTCACCTGAGCTAGAAAAGCCTGTTTGCAGATGGTGTGAGATTAAGGCAATGCCTGCATGTACTTCATGGGACTAAAGCTAGCATCAGAGAGATAGTGATCTGGCTGTATGTGAGGAAGGACCACACGCAGGACCACTGCCTACAGGGTGTGGTAGGCCACCGAAGTTTGTAGATTGCAACCCTTGTTGGCTGTGGGCATTGACTGTTTGAAATACACAGAGCTGGGGTCAGGAAGCAACCCACAACCTTTTGGTAGGACACAACTTTGTCATTTTAGTTGAGGTAAGTTACAGTGACTTTCAGTAACAGAAGTCTCAACCCTCCCACAGACAGGAAAAATAAAAAGGCTGCTCTTGCCCTTGCTGCCCCAGTGTTTCTTAAAGGCAAAAGCATTTACTTCAAAGTGAACATAGTTTCAGATCCTCTCCTTCTGCCTATATGCAACTATAAACAAAATAACTACCAGTGAAATAATTAGCTGCTGGTGTACTGTGGGTTGTCAGGTGCCAGCTATGAAGTTTTGCCAATGCCAAACTCTTTGTTTACACAAAAAGAAAGAAAATAAATAAAAAATATTTGTGTGAATTTTAAACTGAACCTCTGAAACAATTAAGTGGAGCTGAACAGTTTAATAAAGCAAAGACTAATGACATGTCCCCCACACTGCTTGGCTGTGTGCCCCCATTGACTGACTTGCAGAATGTTACAGGTGTTAAGTTGGTATTTTTCATTAGTTGCGATGAAATATGAGAATCTCTTACCGTTCCCTCTGTTCAGTTCTGCCTTATTCTTGCAACTAAAGCTACAATAAATTGTTATTTATTTGCATCCAGGAAAGAATCAAGGCTACTTTACAAATACTAGTCCTTCTATAATAGCTTGATTCCTTATACCATTCACCTTTTCAGTAAATACTACTGAATTTTGTATTAACCATATAGAAAAGGCTGTTGTAGGCAAGAGGGAAGTATCAGGTTTGCTCACAACAAAAGTGTTTCACAAATTGCCTCTCTATTTTTCTTCCCTGTGTGAATCAAAAGTAGACTTTGTGCATGTACCAGTTACAGAGTCAGGTTTTAGCATAGCCTGTTCTAGTGTCCACCTTAAATTTTATTTAGAATAACATGAAACAATGCTGTGGATATAACCCTCAAGGCAACTACATGTGAAGTCGTTTATCACTAAAAAAAATGTGAGGAATGTTGAAAATAAAGTTAATGTTCATAGTCATATTTTTTTTTAACGTGTATTGCTAAAGGCATTTTTCTTTGTTCTC
Organism: Chloroceryle aenea; assembly: GCA_013399075.1. Lineage (NCBI taxonomy): Eukaryota > Metazoa > Chordata > Aves > Coraciiformes > Cerylidae > Chloroceryle > Chloroceryle aenea. The sequence continues at coordinate 315,260 of VWZY01003086.1, forward strand.
TAAGCATTTTCCTTTCTTTTTATTCTTTATTTGTTTGATACCAAAACTGTTACTGTATCAAAAAGCAACTCAAAATTATTCCTCAAAATGTGAGAAATGTCTAAAGTTAAGAATATAAAGAAGCAGCTGTCTGCCTGGTTTCCCCTCATCTTCCTCCAACAAGGGCTTTTGTTGCTGCCTTATGATACATCAAAAATAAGCTCCTGTGACAAGGTCTGAATTGCCAGAGTCTGCTCTTGTTACTTGTCATGGCATAAAAGCAGACAGTGGTGTGTGTCCCCAGTTATTGTCCACCATGGGACAGTGATACAGCTCCAGCCCTAATACTGCAAAAGCAGCCTGGTATATGCAGCTGGCAGCCAGCTCAACAGTCTTTAGGGTTTCTTGTGGTGGCATCATTATTAGCACAAATAATGGGAGAACCCCTCTGGGACAAGGAGGGGTTTGGTGGTTGGTTCTTGTTTTGTTTTGTTTTTTTTCCATGATGAATTGCTGCTGTAAGTGGCTGATTGTTCATTTGAACTACATTCTCTGACTGCATGCTCGTGTCTAGTTGTGCGTCTCAGCCTTTCCTTCAACCTCCCCAATCCTCTTGCCTAAGTTGAGAACCACATCTGAATTTGTTTTATATATATAATTGCCAAGCATATTCTCAGTTGTATGTAGAGGTAGCATGGAGACAAATGAAATCAGTGATTGGAGTTGGTGTAAACATCAACCTGAGTGCAGCCTGACAGAGAAGAAGAGTGGAAAAAGAGTTTGAAAACTTGTGAAACCACAGTGATTTGATTTGGAATAAATGTGAAGAGTAACCACAGGCACCAAGCTGCTTTTCAGAAGCACTAGCTCTTCCATCCAGGCATATGGTTTTAAAGTGAAGCCACTGTCATATGGAGCTTGCTTGCTGTGTGGCTGCTGTGGAAAGATACTACAGCCTAGGGCTGTGTTGCGGCAGCTGAAGAATAGAAAATTGGTTGTGCAGCCATGAAGGTGGAATTGCAAAACAGAAAGCCTTGGGATTAAGATTCTGAAGGAGTAGGGTTTAATTACGAGCGCTCTTGAGCATTACTATGCAACTTGCAGCAATGTACACAATACTAATATATGCTAACAGGCTGCTATACAAGTTGTTCTATCATTTGGCAATGCAATTTCAGAAACATGTTTTACTGTCTCTTAAAGAGCCAGCTGAGAACAAACTTTATGTGGCTCAGAGGACCCGATGAGCAGCCTGGGATGGCATCTTGTCTGTGACTGGGATTTTTAATCATTATGGTAACAGAACTCACTGATAGGAGACACTGAAAAACTGTTCAGTTGTTTCTGTTTAAGATTGTTTGGTGTATCTGAAGGGTGCAAAAGCAGTAGCTGAAAAACTGGTGGCTTATAGAAAGCTTTAACTGACTGTGTTCCAAGTCAAACACAATAAGCAGTAAACGCAATGGAATGTGAAAGACATTCATACCTTAGTGAACCGTAAACAGAATCACAGATGATAAAATTTAATCAAAATGTGACATTGCCTTTGGGATTCAGATCTAGTGTCTTTTGATGATTAGCAGGATTATCAAATGTCGATGCTCTGTTGAATACCGTAATGTTGTAATGTTGCACTCCATGGAACATCAATGCCAGAAATAATTTAACACCTGCACATAAATCATTTTGCAATTATCTTTTGGGAATTATTTTATCTTAATCTTTTTATTTTGTTCCAAATAAAATTAGAGAGGAACACTGAAAGATGACACTAGGTGAAACAGAGGAAGGATAGGAGCACTTTCAGGTTATATAAACTAAGTTAAATGTCTGTTTTCCATTATTTAATTTTTAGATTGACATGTGGCTTTGGCTAAGGATTTTAAAGCAGAATTGGTTTGTCTCTATGTGCATATAGTTAATTAAATGAAACTTTTAACAACAGCAATATTGAAAAATATATGTTCTACCCTCTTTTACATTAAGAAGAGGGATATTAAGGGTGGAAAACCTTGAGCCTGTTGATCCTCCTTTCCCTAAAGCAAAACAGACATTTAAGTTTGGGACTTAGAAAATTATCAGTCAGAAGTTACAAAAAAACCTATTCTCTGATCAGGGAACAGAAAAGAGACAAACTTAATTCTTCCTAACATTAAGAAGAGCTGGGGGTATAAAACCCCTGTGCAATAAGAGAAAAATAACCGCCTGGGGTAACCTTTCAAAGTGGTGCTGAGTGAGTCATTGATGTTAATGGAAACTTTGCGGCTAAATCCCCTACATAGTCCTTTGAAAGCCTAACCCCCATTTTTGGAAGGATATAATGATGGCCTGTATTTACAGAACCGTATAAGATAGAAACAAATTATTGTGTTTCAGTGCACTTCGATTATGTTTTAGTATTTGATTGGCTTTGTTTCAGTAGTGTTTTGAAAGGAAAATCTTGAAACCCTATTGCAAACAACTTCGTCTATTTTCTACTCTGAATAATTACTTTGTAGTAAGATCTACAAGTGTTTCATAGTCACATTAATGATAAGAAAGCAAACTATAAAAGCAACAATGTAGATGTCACTTTATGTTAGCCCTGAAGAATAAAAAAATGCCTCACTCAGAAAGTGTCAATAATTAACAAGCCAATCTCTGCCCCAATATATTTTCACATGTGCTTATAGTAACACATTAAATGCCAGAAACTAGGTTTTCTATTCATGTAAATTCCCTGTAACTTTCTATATCTGTTTTTCATAACATGGTTTTCCCCTTAGTGTAGAAGGGAGTGCAAGATGAAGCCAACCATGCAGAGATAAAGGTCTCAGCTCACCTGCCTATTTGAGAGTAGGAAGGAAAACCTGAACCTCGGTGATAATTGCCCTTTTGAAAGAAAGGGCAATTTATTGTCCTATTTATTAATTTATTGTCCTATTTATTAATTTTCACACAGTGGAATAGTGAAGTTAAATTAGCTGTTTAAGAAATATTGTGATTTCTTTGAGTAAGGAATTCTTTTTGGAGGTGGAAAGGAATTAGCCTCAGTGGCTAGCACAGCCTTTATCTTCAGACTGTCTTTTCAATTGTGAAAATTTGACCAAGCTTAGAAATTCTCTAAGGTGGAAATTATGATGCAATTCTTGTGCAGTTCAGCAATATATTTTATTATTATTTATTCCTAGAAAATTTCCATACAAATGCCTCAGTCTTGTCTGGGAATAATTAAGTATTTCTGCCGAAGCAAAAAGGTTAAATTGAGACATATAAGACTCTCTTAGCTTTGAAGAAGAGATTATTGAAAGTGAAGGGGAAGAAAAGTTTTGGTGTAAACATTTGCCGGCCTTGACAACGTTGTGTTTAGGAAATAGACTCAACATGTCTCTGTTGGTACTACACAGAGTTCTAGCAAAGCCACACACTGAGCAAGCAAATTTTGAAAAATGCTGAATAGTTTGTTGAATAAATATAAGCTATGCTAGGGACTAAACGCAAAAGATCTTGGTGATTTGTTTTGTGTTGGTTTTTTTAAGTATGTTTTCTCTATTGTTAAAACTGCAATAATACCTGTTCACAGGAGAGCTGTTACAAATTCTGATGTATTTTATCTTAATTTCTGATTAATTTTCTAATCAAGCAATCTTAGGTAATATTCCCTTTATCTGAGCCTTCAGTAATTATTATGTAGTGGTTTTAATATGGCTTATTCTCAAAAGTCTGGAGAAATACTGAGGCTGTCTTGTCTTTTCTGGGTATCTCTCTTTCCGGGAAGCCTCAGGGTGTTCATGTCAATTATAGCACTACAGAACATCACTTCTTCTGAAGGGCCTCCTGAAGCCCTGTGACGGACGTGTGCTGAAATAGTCAGTGTTTTTCCCTCACCAGCTCAGTGCTGAGCAGGTCTCAGTTCTTGCCTTCCCAGCAATTGCTTTCAACTTGTGTTTTGGTACCAAGATTGATGCTTCTATATCTTCAAAATTGCAGAAGGGTTTCAGTGCTTTAGACCAGCTGAAAAAGTAAGTTTTAATGAAGACCATTATACCTCCCTACAGATGGTATTTTGCCTGCTCTCTTCCTCAGTACCTAATCAATGTATTGTGTAACAAAACAAAAATTCAACCAAAAAAATCTGAAGCCCAAAAACCCCCATATCTCTTAATAAAATCAAAAACAAACAAAATTCCCAAACCAGAAGTGGTGGGGTTTTGTTGGGTTTTGTTTTCTGGGTTTTTCTGTAGTTAGTTTTTCAGTGACACAGTAAGAATGCTGCAATTGCCAGAGCAGGCTGAACAGGCAATGATCAACCCATCTGTTACTTGTCCCACAGTGAGTCACTGCACACCCTTCACAGGAAGGGGAAACTAAATGGATGCATCTGCTGGGCACTTTTCCTGAACTCTGCACAACTTCTAGAGTTGGTTATCTCCCAGAAATATTGTACCACTGAGAACTAAAGATAGGGTTATCCTTATATAGAAAATTTAATGCACACCTAATTTGCTTACAAGCCCTTTACCTTCACCATATAATGCAACTTACATGGTGGTAAAATTAAATGTAAAAAGAGGGGAGAATGTGATAATATAGCTCATAATAGTGACACTCTCTGATCAACTACATATTTTCAAATGAAGAAAAAAATCAACCTAATCTCTATTAACATAGCTTATGCAAACCTCTGATCAGTGATGGAAACATTATACCTCAGGGCAACTCAGTATAAAGCAAAAGCAGAGAAAACCCCTTTTCATTTGAAATTATGATTAATCTGAAGAATGCTGCTGAAGAGGAAGATGTTCTATGCTCATGGAATTTCTTCACAGCATTGGTGCAGGTTACCAGATATCTTCAAATTTTTTTATATCCCACTAGGAATTTGACCATTTCTTGGTTTGCTACAAAGATGCTTATAATGGACTTCTAGAGTGGTTTTCATTGTCAAGATTTGGTTTCCTCACAGTCATTTACATTTTCAGTAGACTTCAAAGGCACTGTATTATGGAAAAATAGTGGTTTAGGTTTGAAGGATATCTGACTGACCTCTGAAACATCTTTGAACAGTACTTGAGGAAGGCAGTGAAGGCAATTAAGAATAGAACCGAAATTCCCTAAATTCCTCTTGTTTGCCACTTTCTCAGGTCAGTCACTTTCTATGTGCGTGTTCTTCAAGTGTTTGCAAGACTTCAGGTTTAGGTACACGATTTAGGGCTCTAGCAGAGGGGTTATGTCAATTCTTGTGTTATACATAAGGTAGTACCCACCCCAGATGTACCCCTGCCTTGTATGGGAGCAGTTCCTCTACCACTGCAGTTCACAGTCCAATGACTTGTTTTGAATGAATGATGAAGTAGTCTTGATTTTGAAATGTTAGATGAAACAGGAATATCAGAGTTGGTAGTACGTGGTCTCTTAATTACAGAGATTTTTTTTTTCTTTTAATGTCCACCCAGTGGAAAGCAACTGGGGTGAGAGGGAAAGAGGGTAGGGGGAAAAGCAGAGAAAAAAATAAAAACCCCCATTTTTTAATAATGTGAATTTTCAAAATTTAAAGCCAAATATTGATCTAATCGCTTATCTAAAAAGTGGTCATAATACACAACTGATCCATGAGATATTTTATAAGTGATTGCATGGTCTCCCAGGTAGCGATTGTATTAGGTGTTTGGGGTGTCTTGTTAGACTGGGATTTTTTATTATTATTTTTTGTCTGTTATTAAACAAAGTAAATTATACAGGAAAATCATGTAAAATTGTGGCTATCTTGTTTCAGCTTTTATGCAGTTCTTGACAGAAGTTCTAGTCTAAGTTAGTTATATGTCTAAATAATGTCTAAGTTAGTTGACAGGACTCCAGATAAATAAGCAATTTTCTCTGCTTTGGGCTAGTATGTGCCTGTTTTATTGCTTAATTATTTATTCCAATTAAATAGCAGGTAAATTCACACTGAAATAATATTATGAAACAATGCAGAAAGGCTTCCCTTAGTTAAGCTTGCAAGGCTTCAGCACCAGTTAATCTCTGTTATCAGTTTGTGTTTTGGTCAGAGTGGTAGGTCAGTAGTTGTAGCAACTTAGAGTACTCCATGAAGTTTCAGAGACCTTGAGGTCTGTTGGGAATGATAATCTGTCATTTTAAAGCTTTTCATAGAGGTGATATTCCTGTAGCTGGTGATCTTTTGTTGAAATCGGTAGACAGAGAGAATCTGGGGCTGCCATTTGAGAGGTGGTTATTCAAGGCTGGATATTTTGGTATGCTTGTAAGTGCAGCAATGCTTCTGACACAAATATCAAAGTTCAGAATTGGAGAAAGCTTCTCAGCACTTGTTTAGATTTCATTGACTTTAATATACAAATTATTCTTACTTTATAGATGGAACTGAAGGCATAGGAATATCACTTATTACCATTCTTGGAAGTGATTCTTGATGAATGAAGGAATACCAAGGAAGAGAAGTCATTTCCCAAATCAAAAGCAAAACTCTATGTGTCTGCATTTAGGTGTGTGCCTGAATGCATGTTCACGTGATGCACTTGGAGTCAGGCAGCTATTTGTGGTTCAAGCTCACAGATTTATGAAACACAACGGTTTGTTCTACTTTCTGCAGTGTGACAAAAAGCTCCTCTTGAAATACCAGCCCTTCAAAGTGATGTACTTGGGCAATGCTGAAGTATGTTTATACTGATTTAGCAAGTATGTGAGGCAGCAGCATAGTGGTGAAGAGCCCTACAGAGTGTTAAAGTGTTGTATAGGGAGAGGATGGTGTGACCTTACCTCACAGTTCACCTGTGTACTGTGCTGAACACAGAGCTGTCTTTTCAGACTTCTTAGAAAACCTGTTAGGAGCCTATCAGAAAGGAGGGACTTGTTTTGTGGCCAGTGCTCTGCCCCAAGACAACTGTCACAATTCTCCTCTACTTTATTACAGGACAGCATCTTTTGTCAACTCATCCTACATCTTCCAGCCTAAGATTTTTGGTGGGAGTATAGAAGCGGGGAAAGGAAAAGATCAAGTAAAACATTCACTGCACAAATTGAAAGCTTTAAAGCTAATAATGATCCTCTCCCTGTAATATGTGGTATCTAAGCAAAGTTCTATCAGTGTGTGCACAGGCTGTGAAAAATAGCTATAAAATATCAATACCTGGGCTTCATACATATGCGGTTTGAGGCAATTGGGTACATTAAGAAAACCACAGAAAGTTACATATAGTAGATAAGATATGTTAGGTTTTTGAATCATTAACACTAAAGACATTTTAAAGTGTTAACTTCCAACTTAAGGAAAAGTTTAAGTAAATTGCTTGTAAAATATCCCAGTGTTTATTCTACAGTGAAGTGTTGCCTCACTTGACTCTGTAAAAATGCACTTCTTGAAACAGAAAGCTAAACTGAACTGATTTTCTTTATCATATCTGTGAAAGTATATCTTTTCTTCTTTCTTTATTCTCTTTTCTTTCTCTCTTCTCTTTTCTTTCTCTTTTCTCTCTCTCTCTCTCTTTTCTCTCTCTCTCTCTCTCTCTCTTTTCTCTCTCTTTTCTTTCTTTTTTTCCTAGGAGAAAATAGAAGGAAAAGCCCTGATTGCAGTTTAAATAGTGTATATCCCCTAACTGTTGCACCAAATTGTTTCGTATATGCTTAATGAATTTACTTTGAATCCAAAGGACAGAGGTATAACTTTGGATGCCTTGAAAGGAAAGTACACTTTGGTGATGAAGAAGGCATTTGCCTTCGGGTTGGGAAAAACTTTAATGTCATCTTGGCATGATTAGAGCTCATGTGTACTACTGACCTAGGGGCGTGCATCAACAGGCAAGAGTCAGCAAAGACAATAAATTCATTCTTGCTTTGGAGAATGCAGCTATAACAAAATTAAAATCCCTCCAACAAGAATAATAAAGGTCATAATTACTAAGAAACCAAAGGATAAAAATATTTGGGAGTGTCATTACAGTACTTGCAGTGCCAGAGTATGGGGTGTGTGCAATGACATAAAAAGAAATTATTTTTAATCAATATGAAATTCAAGGTCAGTCTTAGGAGTGAGCCTTAGTTTAAGGAAATTATACCATGCTTACAGGCTTACAGTTTGCACATAATTAACCTGTGCAAGTCCGAAGAATCGTGCTCTTAAACTGCAGAATCATATTTGTGACAATTCTCACCTCAAATACTGGGTTCAGACTTGGGCCTCTCAAAGATATTATGGTACTGGAGCATGTCCAGGGAAGGGCAACAAAGCTGGGGAAGTGTCTAGAGCACAGGTCTTGTGAGGAGCAGCTGAGATACCTGGGGTTATTTAGCCTGCAGAAAAAGAGGCTCAGGGGAGACCCTATTAGTGGCCACAACTACCAGAAAGGAGTCTGTAGTGAGGTGGGGTCAGTCTGTTCTCCCAGGTAGCAAGTGGTAAGACAAGAGGAAATGCCCTCAAGTTGTACTACAGGAAGTTTAGGTTGGACATTCAGAAAAACTTCAGAAACCCACTGAAAGGGTTGTCAAGCCCTGAAAAAGGCTGCCCAGGGCAGTGGTGGAATCCCCATCCCCGAAGGTATTTAAAAGGCATGTAGATGTGGTGCTGAGGGACGTGGTTTAGTGGTAGGATTGTCAGTGCTAACAGTTGAACTCGGTGATCTTAAAAGTCTTTTCTAACCAAAATGATAATATGGCTATTAAAGCCAGTCAGTTCAGACTTAACAGCTTTTGAATTAGGGACCATCTGTTTGTCTTGTGTAGTGTTAACAGCTTGGCCCTCTACCTGGCCAGGCTAATTAGCAAAGTAGTTACACTGTGTTGTTTTCACAATTAAACCCTTGTAATTTATAGGCCTGATTCCATTATCATACTGAAAACATACTAGCATACTATTCTCATTCTTTTCCTGTCCCCTTCCCTTTCTTTTCTTCCCCACAGTTCTAGCAAACATTAGAAGAGCTGGAGTTGGATGACAATACATCTCTTTCCTGTCCTTAGGGTGAACGTTATTCCTTGACTTTGAAATACCCACTGTACCAGCTGCTCACACTAGGGAGTTCCCATAGAAATACTGCACTTCGTATGGAAACTTACTCTGATTTTCCTATATCTGGTTGTGTAGGTGTATGCTGGCATATTTCTGGTTTGTGTGCATAAGGTATGTGTAGATCTCCACCATGAATGCTGTAGTGAAATGCACTTGTGTCTAAAGAGAGGTTTTTAAAGGCTGCCCCTGGCACACAATGGAAAAGAAATGCTGAAGGTTAGGAGGGGTGGAGCAAAAAGACTGACTCTCTGGTGGCATTCAGGCACCTGCAAACTCTGGACACCTGCTCAAAGGTCATTGCAGAGCTTGCATAATTCCTAGAAGTGCTGTGTTTCCTCTGTAGCTGCCATTGGGGCCAATGGGAGGTGTCAGCAGGTTCAGGGGGACCTTTTTGCTTTGTAACATAGGCCACTCCTGCTTTCATGAACTTGGCAACTAACAGGCATCACATCTTCAAGGCCTTACGCTGCCTCTCTTGGCAGCGTTCTCGACCATTGCTTACTTGAAGGTTGTTCCACGTTTCTTAGCTCGTCTCCTGCAAACCTCCCCCTAACCAGGAACTGCAAGACCTGTCTCCAGCCAAACAGTGTTTCATTTCTTCAGGCTCTTTTAAGGACGTGATGTGATATGAACTTCTTAAGTCATAATACCAAACACTTCTGGAGTATGTTTTGGGATTGAGAAGTGCTGTTCAGAAGGAATGCAAATCTCACCATTGCAGCTAAGGAATGACTGTGTGATTCCATCTATAAATGCACTAAAAAACCTCCATAACACCTTCTGCACACATATGTTTTCATGATCAGTGATTAGGAATTGGCCTTTTAATTTTAGATGCCTCTATAAATGAAAACATACAATTTATGACTTCTAAAACTTCCTCAATCACAGTTTAAAGGTGTCTTATCAACAGTTTTACAATTAAGAAAGCACATCACTCATTTGATCTGCTGTTTAAAAACTCAGGACCTGGCCTTCCTATCAGAGGAATAATGGGGATAAATTATATATATTTATTTTTTTTTTAGAAATTAATGCAATATTATACATGCCAACCTTTCAACAAATTGGAACAGGCCAGCCTTCAACTACATTTGTGTAAAGCCAGTAAAGATGGTAGTCTGGTGCTTTTTATTGTAAATACTTCTGCAGTTTGTGTGTGGAGGGCTGACAGTGAAACTATAACAGAAGCAGCCTCAATAGTGAAGGAATGATGACACAGCAGAAAACTTCAAAAGATGCAACATATGAGAACATTAATGCAGCTCCTTTTTAATCTGGACTTAAAATTTCCAAAGCAAGTGAATGTTTGAGCCTTGAAACCCATTTTAAACTATTGTACTATTGCACTACCAATACTGCCTTAGTGAATTTCCATTGAAAGTATCTTTACACACTTCACTGTTGAGAGCTAAATAGGCTGCAGTAAAAGTTTTCACCATGCTTAGTCCTGAAGGATCAATGTGGAAAAACTGCATAACCCCTTTAATGTTGATGACTGTGAACTGGAGTTCAGTTCGCTGGCAGCTGGTTTGCTCCTTCTTCATCAGGCTGCTCTCCTCTTAACTCCTGAAGCAGAGGCCTGGGCAAATGTGGTGCAGAGGAATCTCAGTAGATGAGTCACCTAAAGACTCCTTAGGCCCAGCTACAGAGCCAAACGCAGACCATGTGCTTCACTATGCTATGTCATGTAGTTCTCCAGAGACCTCACCAAGCAGTGTTCCAAAGCAGGTAAAACAACTACCAATTAGATGCTCTACAAATATTTCATCTGGGTTAAACCTCTGCACATCTGCACTTTGTGGATTGCCTAATTAGAGTTTTCAAAGGCATAAGTGAGCTGATTAATTAGTAGTAATTTAACATGAGCTCAAATCAAGCCTGGCAATATACTGAAGTGATGGAAAGGTAGTAAGTCTTGAATCTTCTGTGGGAAAAAATATCGCCAAAGGAGAAGGATCCTGAAGTTTGAGAGCTTAAAAATTTCCTGTAGAAGAAATAATCTTCACTGTAGCAAATAATGCTCTTTTCAGAGAAAATGCACCAGCAGCTGTGCAGTTCTCCATAATAATTGTTAGTTTTAGGGTTAATTTCTGTGGAAAATACATTTATATATTCAACTGTGGAGAGTTTTGTCATTAAAATCTGTCTCATTTGTCTTTGTCTTGTTACACATTTGGCCTTAGTAGGACTCTGTGTGCTGAGCTGTGTTCTCCCTCATATTGCACCAGAAAGTTTTGGTTTTTACACCTCTAGATCAGTGCTATGTTTGTAGTTAGCTGTGAGAGCATCTGCCAAGCTACAGAGCTGTTCAAATGTCAGCTGGCTTCTTATCTGGCCACACTTTAGATGCACTGGCTTCCAGGGTATATTAATTTCTAAAGTCAGAATTTTTTTCCCCTCTATTTTGAGGTTCTATCCTTTGGAATTCCTGAACCCTTTCCAAAAATTTCAACCCCACCCCAGACAGACCTATCTTTTAGGCTCCTTCCTCCATAAGGAAGGGGTTGTGAAGCCCTGTCATAAACCAGGAGTGGATTTTGTTTCCTCTGCCTTTTGCTATGAGACTACACTGATGATAGCCAGCTCCATAGGGCAGCAATTTCCTGGACTTTTTTCCAGTCCGGTCAGAGCTGCAGTCACTGCGGGGACCTCATTCTGCAGGTTCAGAAGACAGTCACTTTCTTGAGAGTTGCAATAGATTGTGTAAATTTACATTAAATAGCTGTCTTTGAAAAATGCCAAACCTTTTCATTCTAGGAGACCACTTCCGATAAATCAGTAACTTCACCAAATTCCCAGGTGTTTTGGTGCCCTTTTCTGATGACCAGCTGCCTGGAGCTGTAGCTCCCTTACCAGTGGTGCTGCATCCATTCTCTGCTACAAAAAGCTGTATTTGTTTCAATAGTACATATTTATCTCTTGCTCTTACCAGCCAAAGGAAAAATTTGAGGAGAACTGTGTCAAATTAACTCAGATTATATGTGTAAAATTAAAAATATGCTTCTGCTTTTCATTTGTCATGACTGTTCAATGAATGACGTTCATCAAAAGCAGTTTATAGTACCTTTATTGGAGCAGAGCAGCTGAGTATTTTCTTCTGCTAGCAAGAATGACCTGACACAGAGCTTTCTCTTTCAGACATTGCCTACTTTTGTAGCTTATCCAAGAGTCTTTAAAGTGCCATCTATTATTTTTCCTTCAGTTTAGCATCACGGGGAGATCCCTCACCCAGTAGTTTGTCTTGCTCCCATGTGATGCAGCAGCATCCTGTGGCACAGACTGCCCCTGCTGAGAGGCCACATTTCCTGGAAGTAGCACTAGTGCAGGGCATGGAAATAATGACAACTGTAAAATCTAGGTTGACAATAAACCTCCTAAATATGGAATCTTTCTGTTATCTCTTTACCTAGTAAAAGTGCATCAAGTAGAACCTAAGGTAGGTATAAATCATGTTGCTGTACAATAGTGTCTTGTGTATTTCTTCAGAGTGTTTAATTGTGCACTGGGAAGATTAATGGCATATTTCTCTGTCTCTATGAGGGTTAGGAACACTAAATGGGCTGAAGAAATTATTAGTGCAGTTGTGGAGAGAAGGTGGGTTGTGGTGTGCTCTTCCTGGTTCTACTCTGAGAGCTCAGTGTGCTTGTACATGGGACTACCCCTGATTTTTCTGTCAAACTTTGATGTACAAAGTGTTTCCTGTCATGGAGAAAATTGTGCTCTGCCCCCACCGTAGCCAAATACAAAAAAGTGCCAGCAGGTGGCATGCAAAGGGTGCTATTTCCAATGGCTTTTTGCTTGGTGGGGTTTTCCCATAAAAGTAAAATGAAATAGAAATAGGATTAAAAGGTGATGAAGTGAGGAATGCCCTCTTTGCTGAAAGACTGGTGACTACTGCTGCACCATGGATAAGAAAAAGAGGACTTCCTTACTTCTCCCTCCAAAATAACATTGCAAACCATTTTTGCATTTTGGGATCTCATCACAGGGCTCTGGAGCGAGCATCTGTCTGTCTGTGAGGAGCCTGAACTGATCGGTGTTGTCAGGGCTCTGGTGCTTGGCTTTTCAGTGCTTTGGGTATTGACGGCAGTGCTTGATTTCTGCATGATGGCTGGTGAGAATGACTGAAAATACAAGGCACTTTGTTTTGCGGTGCCATTCCAAATTTTTCTGTGACAACAGGTCAACAGGCTGGCCTACTGCCATTGGGAAACTACGTTTGGATGAAAGAAATACTATTTTTTGTTTGTAACCTTATTACAAATGTCTGGGTTTAAGAAACTTCTGCTTCTCCCACATTAGCGCTCTAGACAAATCGAACTACCTTTGTGGCAAGGCCTAACAAACGCTGTCACTTTGACCTAATCCACTTTTCTGCACAGCTGTGCTAAAGTCACCTTTAGTTTTATCACATTTTAATGCAAACAAGGCCGGAAGGGTGCTTGTTTGGATTGAAGAAGCTGTGACAATTCATCTGAATGGGAACTTCAGTAACTGGGAAGAAAAATGTGACAGGGAGCTTTATCACTGCATTGTACACAAAAATCTGAAAATTATTGCTTCTTTAGGGGCCTATTCTCTTCTTGAGGCCTCGCACAGTCTATGCTAAGCAGCTAGACAGAACTATGAATGGTTTGCCAGCCCTAAAGACAGATTTTAATTCTATTGTTTGTGGGTATCCCTGACTTTCCTAAGAGGATTCAAAGACAGGCTACAGAACAAGGCAGCTGACAGAAGACTTTGGCCAATCTTTAAAATTCAAACAGCAAAGAAGCCTTTTCTTGGTGCTCTAAAATTGGTCAAACTCCAGCTATGTTTGCTTTCAAAATTTGTCAAGTTCATTCAAAACTAAATGAACTTGCAAAAACATGCTTTAAGTCTTTTTAAGAAAGTTTGCTTAACCACTGATTTCCTGTAGCAGTGTGAATAAAGCAGGGAGGGAAGATTTATTTATTTATTTTCTTTTTAAAACCTTGAAATTGCTATAATAAGAGGAGCTTTTCAGAAATTATATATAAACATTTACCAAAGATGGGCAAATATTTATGTAGGCATGTCATGTTTGTACTAATTTTTTTTTATATTTCAAGTAAATTCCAAGTGAAACCCAACAAGTGCTTAAATGTTGAAAAGCTTTATCACAGACTTCGATAAAGCTGTTGCAGACCGAATATTCAAAGTATTTGCAGAGCAGCATTGAATTAATCTTTCTTGAGGCTACAGAGTAAAACATAGGTATGGAGAAATAAGGGGTTCGATCTCCTAGGAGACAGCAAACCAGGGCTCAGTGGGATCATGGAAGCTTGGAGCTGCTTGGCTGGCTGACTGCTGTCCCATAGCTGTGAGCTGAATTGGGATAGAAGCGTGCAGAATGAGGAGACTTCTACAGCAGCTAAAAGGGCCCTTCCAGGAGCTCATTGCCTCTCCTGATGGAAATTAAGTGAAATTTGCTCAGGAGCTGCACATCTTCAGCTTGTGCTGTGAAACTCTTTATAGATATCAAAATACCACTTTGGCACAAACATTAGCATTACAATTTCACTTAACTCATGCTAACTTCTTGCAGATGGAAATACGTTGGGGATGCTTTATAACAGTGGGAGCAAATAAATATAGTTGAGATGTACCTGCCTCTAATGCAAGCATGTGCAAATAGACAGGAGGTCAAGGACCAAAAATTCCACTGTCCCCATTTCAACTCAGCTTTTGTTGTGGAAAAAACTACTGAAAGATAAGATTTGTGCCCTCTTTTCTCTCTTCCCTCCTACCTCCAGTTGCTAACATTTCAAACCATGCAGGACTAAAACCCCAAAGTAATCTGGAAATTCTACTGTCAAACAAGTAGGATGACATCTGCCCAAGCTGTTTTTGGTGATCACATCTGATTGAAAATAAATAGCTTTCAGATTCTGTCATTTTTCTTCAAAGTAAATCTGCTGATTATGCAGTGGCTGGCAAGTATTTCACTCTGAAAAATGGGGCTTTTTTATTACTTTTAAAGGAATGCATATGTTGAGCTTCTGTAGCCTTTAATAACAGTGACACTTTAGAGCAGCACGATTATCCTGGTTGGTTTCAGAATCCATGTACTTTCCAGGATGTACAAGAGACCCTGTGCTGAAGCCCTTGGAGGATAACTCCTGTAATTATTGGGAGCTACAGAGTGAAACCCAACAACTTCTGTTCTAACTGAAGCCTGTGGGACTTATTGTATGGGCTTGAGGAAACAGCAGGGTGTTGCTGGAGAAAGGAGCTCAGCTCGCAGCTCCTTCTCAGCACCTCAAGGTGTGCAGGCAACCCAGACCACTGCTGGCTTCTCCACAATGGATAGCTTCTTAATGGGCCCCAGCACAACCGGGTCATTCCTGACCCCAGTAAAACCTCTTCCAAGCACAAAGGCTCTGACAGCAAGGGCTACCTGTGGAGGGGCCATGATCTCTAAGCTGCCACCCTTGGGCTGGCTGACACCTTGGCTGGAGCGTAGATAATTAGTTTTATCAAGCAGCAATATTGTGACTTAGCTTTTCTAATAAATGGGCCACTTGTGCCTGCATTCTTTCAATTTTACCCACATGATAGCTAAACCCCAGTGATAATCCCATGCACCAGTACAGGTTAGGGGTTGACCTACTGGACAGAAGCTCTGTAGTGTTCTGGTTCTCCATGAGCCAGTGATGTGCCCTCATGGACAAGAAGGCCAATGGTAGGTATCCTGGACTGAATTAAGAAAAGCCTCACCAGCAGGTCAAGGAAGGCTGTCCTTCCTCTCTACTATGTCCTAGAGAGGCCACCTCTGGAGTATTTTGTCTGCTTCTAGGATCCCCAGTTCAAGAGAAACAGGGAACTTCTGGAGAGAGTCCAATAGACATTATGAAGATGCTGAGGGGACAGGAGCATCTCTGTGCCAAGGAAAGGCTGAGAGCCCCAGGGTTATTTAGCCTTGACAACAGAAGACTGAGAGGGGACCTCCTCAATGTTGATCAATATCTAAAGGGCCAGGGTCAAGAGGATGGAACCAGACACTTTTTGGTGGTTGCCAGTGACAGCACAAGGGGCAAGGGGCACAAATTGGAACCTAGAAAATTCCATCTTGAACATAAAGAAAAGCTTCTTTCCTGGGAGTGTGCCAGAACCTGGCCCAGACTGCCCAGAGAGGTTTTGGAGTCACCCTCTCTGGAGAGATTCCAAACACACCTGAACAATGTGATCCTGGGCTCCCAGCTCTGGGTGACCCTGCTGGAGCAGAGGAATTGGACCAGATGTTCTCTAGACGTCACTTCCAATTCCCAGTATCCAGTGACTCTCTGTAAGCATGTTTGCCAAAGGAACCCATTCTCTTGCAGAGGTTGCCTCTTTTCTTCAGGGAATTACATGCACTACATCCCTACCTAATATATATGTTAAACTACAACACTGTTTTCAATATATTTGAAATGCAGTTAGAATGATCTCTAATTGTTATGACTTCTATGCCAAGACTTGTCTGCAGTGTTGCAATTGCTGCTTCAGAAATACCTTTTAATTCTTCCCCTTGTATCTTTTGCATCTTCTCACTTTTTTTCCCTAGTATTTGCTCCCCACCTTTCTGAAACAGCACATTCTTAACTTTTCACCTCTTGCAAAAAAAAAAAACCCTACTTAAGCTGTCCGCTAATTACTTGCAGGTTAGCTCAGGTATTTACTATGTGGCAAACATGAAGGAGAAATTGAAGAGTGGGAATATATAAAACCCTACCTCCTTATACAGGAATTTCAGGTTGTTGTCTCTTTAGTGCTGCCTACCATTTATAATCAAGCACTTTCCAGGGAAAAAAAACAAACAAACAGAAACCTTCTCCTCCTCCTCCCATACCTACCTGCCTACCTCATGCTGACAGTAATTATAGTGAGTGAGTTTGCAAATTTTTAAGCTTAGGTCTGGTCCCATACTTAGTGAGACTCTAATGGATCTGGTTATACCCACAATAGCTCTACATTCCAACCACTGTCATGGACTCTAGGGCAAGATAATTAACCACAAAGTGAATTATATGTCCCAGGCTGAAAACATAATAAAAATCAAGGTCAGTTACCCTGTTGTAGGAGACTAGGAGGAGTCTTCTGTGTGGGAGTCCATATGAGGCTTCCTATTCTCTTTAAGACTGCAGTTCTTAATATTTAGTGGAAATATATCTTTTAAAAAAAATTACATTTGCTGACTTACTGTGAAGTAATGAGGCATCTTTACACTAATTTTTAATCCCCTAGTTTTTACAAATTCTTTGTAGCTGACTGAAGCTAGACTGAGGGTGAGGGGGGGAAGAGGAAAAAAAATGAAGAAGAAAATTCTTCTAATTCATTACTAAACAGTATTCCAGAAACAGTGACTTATTTCCAGGATTCTAGAGAAGTAGAGAAAATTCTGTTGAGTCTCACAGTTTATGGCAATCAGCTTTGAACAAGTAGATCTTTGGGCAGGGCCAGAGCTGCTGTGGGTGGGTTTTTTGATTTCTTTCAAGGCCTGCGGGTTTTGGTCAAAAGCAGGAGAATAACAGCTGTCACATCCAATGGTATTTGAGGTAGATCTGATAAGAGGAGCATCTGCACATGTTGTATCAACAAGAAAATTCCATTTAATTAGAGATCATGAAGTTTTTATTTGTGTTTTTTTAGGGATTGTTTTAGACTTCTTTTCATTAATATCAAAGGGGAAAATGCAGCCACTGTTTACATAGTTACAATCTGATATATATAAACACATTATTTTTTTAATTCATAGTCCTGTCAATAAATCAGATCATTATATTCATGAAAACAAGTGATGGGATCTAAAACTTCCACTGGAATATCAGAAGCAATTATCTTTCTTGGGTTCAGGCAAAATTAATTTTTTGTTTAGAGGCTGAAATACTCTCTTAGTCCTACTTTCTGTGCAGTTACAAACTGATGTCCCAGAAACTCATCCTCTGAGTGTGGAAAAAGACCATGTTTAGTTCCTGTCAGAAAAGACTGTGGCAGCCACTGCTGTTTCAACAAGGTAAAAATCAAAGGCAGAAAGACAAATAACTTGGGGAACTGTAGCAGTACTGGTCCTGGAAACACTTCTGCAGTGCTGTCAGAAAACGATTCTGTCATCCTTCTACTATCAGGGTTAAGGGTGGCTGAAACCTTGGCTGAGACCTTTCTGCAAGCCTACCTGGTGTCTTTGCGATGCCTCTTTTGTGCTAGCTGTTGTGTGAAGCTCTGGCAAAATATGTTTTTCTGAGATACAGACAATTTGTATTATATTGTGTCAGTCTGCACAGTGCCAAATGCCACATGCTCTGATTATCTGACAGATCATTCTTTGGAAGATAACTGTGTGAAATAAAGCCTCTCAGTCACTGGACTTCTTACATATATCTGGCTGCCTGTAGCTCTTTGACTCTTGCTTCTAAACTGCACCATAGTTCTAGGTTTTCTTTCTTTTCATAGTCTTTATACTCTCTTCCTTGCTATAGATCTTTCCTCCAGCAGGTTGAAATGAGGTATATGTTAGCTTCATTGGCCATGGCTGAGGAGCATGGAAGAAAATGTGTAATTTTTCACTATCTGTCTCCAGAAGCAACAGTTCTGAGGGAGTCTTCTCAAATGAACTGCAGAGATTGGCCACCAATCCAAGAAGCTTCTTATCTGAAACACATGATTTAAAGTAGCTATTGTTTAGTCAATAAACCCACATTGTGATAGCCCTGTTTACTAGGAGAAGCTGTCATCAGTTATTTTCACTTGTCTGCTGTCCCAATATACACAACCTGTGCTCTGCAATTTCTAATTGCTCCTGGGTTTGCACATCGTGCTCAGTGGTGAGCTCTGCCACCAGCTCTGCTTGTGCTACTCCGCTTTTCCCACCTGGTATCCTTGTACAAGTATAAGGGGAGGGGGCAAAACTTGGATCTCCTGTTCAAGCTTTCATAACGATTTGGTTGCTAAGTACAAGCTAGAAATAAAATCCCACGTGCTTTCCTAATTTTGTGAGCTGTCTGGGGGGTAGTAGAGTTTTTTTCAGTAGAATGGGATGTGAGTTTTCAGTGCATTGGAATGTATAGCTTCTCAAAATAAACATGAGTCTATAGTATCATTCTGTCTTCATATCTGGAGGTCCATTAAGCTTTTGAAATCATCGGTGGAAACTCCATTGCAGAGCAGAGTGAATGGTGGCAGAACTCCCAAATTAATGTTCAGGGCATTAAGAGCAATGAACATCATCCAGGTCATTAGTCCATTGTATACAAACTCTGTGAGGACTGTAATAAGCAGCACCTTGACTTAAGGAAATATGTACAGTTAAAACCTTTCATGTCATGGGTCTTGCCTTCTTTTACCAGCATGTTAAAGATGCTATCAACAAAATAAAGTAGCATGAACATAATAATAAAGTGAGCTAAGGAAATTAATAGAATTGTAAATTAGGACAGATTAAGGGGGGAAGAAAGAGTTTAGTTTGGATTGCAGAGCTCACTACTGTGCCTGTTATGGCATTTTCAACTTTCTTCCTTCCCAGCAGATGAAGAACACAAGCAATTTCTTGGCTCAGAGTTATGCTACTCTTACTGTTATGGAATTGCTCCACTCAGAGTTTTATGCCATTGTCTTTTCATCTCTCACAACCTATCTCACCAATTCTGCTTTATCTCCAGCATCTCCTACCTTCACTGCTATACTACAAAAAAGAGTTGGCAAATTCACTCTGCTGATTGCTTCCTTTCCTCTCTCCAAGGTAGGTCAGTTCTTTTCCTCCTTGAACTTTCCCAATTGTCTGATGACACCCCTCCAGTCAGCCAGATCACATCCCTCACTCACAATCTACAAACTGGTTCTTGTTAATTTTCCCCCACCAGGATCCAACACCGCAGCCTTATTGTGCAAGCCCTTGTTGCTTTTTACTGTCTGAACTTCCATATCTATTTCTTACTCTCTATATCTCCAGATGTATCAGCTGATTCTGTCTCTTCCTGAACACTTTTGCCTTGTTCATATTTTATCTTTCCCCTGCTCCCTGTCTTGTTGTCACAGCAGGAGCATATGCTGTTCTCTCTTATTTTAAAGCAATCTACCTTTGACTTTCTTTTGCTTAGAAGTGCTTTCATACCACCATAGATTTTTCCAGTGCTTCAATTTCAAGTTAATAATGTAACAACTGAAGTGATTAACAAAACTCATCTTCTCAACCAAATATTACTGGTGGCTTTCCATCCTCAACCTGAAGCCCCTCTGCACCTGTCTGCTCTTGATTTGGGAAACACATGATATGCAAAAGTGGCTCAGCTTGATATCTTCCAGGGCCCTCTTTCGAGCCTGTTCTACAGAGAGATCTGTCATAAGATGAATTTGAAGATAGCTAGGCAGGTAGCTAAGTGCATTTATACTGTTAATCATAAATGTGGCATAATCATGTCTCTAGCTATCCAATCTTTCCATGCACCTGATCTGTCCCAAGGGGAAACTATGACCACATATGTTTAGAAGAATGTGTCTGTTGGTTGCATTAGAATATACACAAAAGCCTTTTTTGGTGGAGTTTTATGGTAAGAAATATTTTACAACATGGAAATAAATGCTTTAGTCTGCTTTACCTTCAGCTTTAGTTCAGTTTGGGGGCCACTGTGTTAGTTTATCAGCTGTAAGATCTTCATCATGAAACATTCTCTACATGTGCAATAGATTGCTCCCTGGAGATAAAGAAATAAGCTCAGTAGCTGTTGGACAGTAGGATGATTGTCTCTCACGTATCCAGAAAGTTCAAAGGGAATATTTTGAATAGAAATTAAACTGTGACTGTGCATATTGCCTTTATTCCATATTTGAGTTTTACAAGTCAAAGTATGACACTGTTGTTGGGGTGATCCTGAATGTTGCTAGTGACAAATAGTGCTAATGACAAATAGTGCACTGGGACCAGCTCTGGCAGGTACCTAAATGGTAATCAAGGAGATTTTTGGAAATGTCTTTTTAGAAGTAATTGAGAAACCTATCATAAACTCTTTACCAAACTGATCAGGGCTTCTCCTGGGAAACTCGATGCTTATGTTGAAGAAGAGCAGGGTGCTTTTCCCAGAGCTTACAAATTTAGTTCCATTTAGTACTTCTTACTCTTACATCTCTGATTCATGGTTTGGAATCCATGGGCAAAAACTTTTCCATTTGGTAAATGATGTAATTAAGTTATCCCAATAAAAAAAAAAATGACTGTCACCAAAAAAAAATGATAGATGCAGGTCACAGAGGGATAAATACAAACATATTGTTTTAATTTAATCTGCTTAATACTTTTTAAACCTTATTACCATTAGTTGGACATAGCTCAACGATAGCCAAAGTGACCTGTTACATGGTAAAGTGACAGGGTTAGCTTTTGAAACGCAGTTTAACAAGTGTTCTAATAGATATACAACAGTTCAATCGCAGAAGATACTCATCTGTTCTTCAGTTATTTGTTAGTTTAATTTGGTTTTGTTATAGTTGTAACACATACTCTTCAATTAAATTTTCAAAAGAAAAGAATAGCATGCCTGTGACTTTTCTGGAGAAAAAATTAAGCTTTTATGGATAACATTAAGATTAATTTGAAATTTCAAATAAATGTAGATGTCTCAATGTTTACATTATTTCATTAAATTATGTTTTCTCCACATACTATGAAATTGTGATGAAGCTGTTTACCTCAAGATACTCTATCTTAATAGAAGCCGCATTGCACCTGTCACATCCATTACCATAAACAATTAGTTTTGCTCTTCAAATGAAAGATTATTTTAGAGCTTTTTTTTAATATAAAATATAAAAAATAAATGGAAAATTATTCTGATGAAGTCTAGTAAATGTGGTATGAAGAATCTTAATTTCTTCTGACCTTCTTGGCTGAACTGCTACAGCTACATTGTCTGTGCCAAGAGGGCAAGTGGAACTTGTTGTATTAACCTGTTCTGGCTTTGGTTTGTTCCTTTTGTTGTTAACTTCTGAAAGCTCAGAGTAAAGTAGTATCTGGGGGAGGCGGCCTTGTCCAAGGGTTGTTGGAGTTTTGGATTTTTTTTTCCCAGGGATCTGTCTGTCTCTGTGCTGCACACTTGTGTGGTAGTTGCATATTGTAACCGGAGAGTAATATTCTGGAAACCACAATTTATGATAGCTGCGATCGCACAAGTATCAGCTGACGATACTGTGTCACATTTTATTTCAAAGAAGTAGCGGTAACAATGGCTTATAGTAATAACAGTAATGCTCCTTCCCCGGGGGGAAAGGCAGAGAATGCTATCTTGCCACATGATCTCATTTCTTTTAAGCTTTGCACTAACCGCTGACATATCGCATAAATGCCTCCTTTATTACCTGCCAGTGATTGTCTTCTGTGTTGGGAATAGCCTCCGGAACCCACGTCCACATGCCAGCAAAGTGCTTCGCTTGCTCCATGTGAATTTGTCTCTGTCTGGCGCTCCGTGAGGCCCCTTTATACACCTGAGCATCCTGACTAACTTGGGTAGCCTAAATTACACTGCCTATGAAAGGCCTTTGTTCAGGTGCCTCGGTGGAGCTGGGACTGGGAGTTGGCACAAGCTGGAGCTATGTTTCTGTGTTTGCCAAGTAAGTAATTTGCCATTTTAGTTAGGGGTTGGGTTTTTTAAGTGGTGTCCAGCTAGTAATGTAGCCTGGCCACACATCTCTGCAAGGATTCTGGTTCTTATCTTTTCAGTTGCTTTTAAACAAAAGCAGCATTCAGTCACATTACTACTTCCCTTATCAGCTTGCTAGAAGATAAAATAGTTATTTTTCAAATTGCCTCTCTCTTTTCAGTTTTAAATAGATCTATATAGATACTTTTCAGACATTTTAGTCCATAGATACTTGTTTCACATAAAATAGAATGTGTATTATTGTTTATACGATTATTTATTCAAACTCCATTTCCACATGGACAAAGCAGGTTCTCTGTCTTTCATTGTATTATGTTGTGATCTGTTCTGTCCAGCCCTGCTTAAATTAAATGCAAGGGAGAAAGCAGTGCGTAAATCAGTGACCACTTTTCCCCAGTGGTGAATTACAGTCGACTACACAAACACTCAGACTGGTATGTCACTGATGGAATTGGTGGACGGTACCTTTCACCTTTGGGCTTGTTTCTTTATCTTCCTGAAATGTACTATTTTGAAAAGTCTGGTAATTATTAGGTATTCTGAGTACAGCAAAGGACTAAGCTCTTCAATAAATTTGTTCTTTGCAGATAAATGTTTTGGTCGATGGCAGTAAGTATAGCAACAGTAATAGCTATTTGCTGTGCTCCAGGCCATGCAGCTCTACAGCTTCCTCCCTCCACCACTCCTTCAAGTCTCTAAAGGTCTCCAAGTCCTTCTGTCTGTTCATGTTCTTAAGCCAAGCCTGGACTCAGATTTGCCAGAGTCCCCTTAGCACAGCTTTCTAGACCCCTAGGAGATATGTTGATGGTTCACCACAGGTTCTCAATTTCAATCAGCTCTGATCAGCTTTGCCTCTGGTTTGTGTGCCACCTGCATGGGACCATACCACTCCCTCTTGGTGTTTCAGTGTAGTGCTTTCCAGGCCCCGAGTCCCAGAGCCGTCCCTCAGGTATTTGATTCACACACAGATTCTCACTGCTTTGCCAAGAGAGGAGTGTAGACCTTTCCAAATGTCACCTCATTTATTTGTGACACACACACACACGCGGTAACTAACAAATAGACCCTTTGCAAGCTGATTGCAAATAATCTGTTAGCAGGGCTTGAGCTCTACAGGCTTTTCTTTAGACTGTAGTTTTTTGTAATATATTTGAACTCCATACTGCAAACCATGCAACCTAAACCATGAGGTACCACTAACAGAACACATTGTTCAAACAGCACTTTTTAACATTCGGGGATAAAGCTTTCAGGGACTTCTTTTTCTCTCAACTTTATATCCACTTTAACTCTCTCTGTATAATCTCTTCCTGATGAAATTAAGACCAAAGATGCACTTGTAATGCTGTAGTTTTGACTGCATAAATATCTACTTCACTTCTGTTGCCACTGCTCAAGCTGTCTAAACAACGTCTGTGAAGGATGGTAACAACTAACATGGAATAGCCCTGGGAAAGTATAATAATGCAAACCTAGAATGGGGGGTGAGGGAAATTGCCTTATTTTTCTTTTCTTCAGAAACATGAACTTACTTCCCACATTTGTTTGCTTTAGTTTGCTGATTTGCCAGGTGCACGGATCCAGTAGGCCAGGGCGCACTCAAGACATTTGCCTGGATCGTTTTCTTTTCTTTAACATGGCTCTTCAGATCCTGTTGCATAAATTAACACATCATTTTCCCACATTTGGTTATACAGGGATAGCAGTTAAACATGGTTCCATTATCTTTTGTTTGATCAACAGTGCACAGTGTTGGGTAGGAAGGGGGGCTTGAGTAGGATGAGTATCATCAGAGAGTAACTGCATTTTCCTGTTCTGGTGTGTGTGAAATGATCTCTGTTTCTTACTGTTTGCTCACAACTGTGATGGTAGAGAACTCTTAAGTTTGCAATTTGAACTCATTTGGTAGTTCCATAAACTCTCAAATAAAATGTTTGTATGCTTTCAGCAAAATCTCAGTTTTGCTCTGACCAGCTAGTAAGCTTCTGTTTTGATCCAAGTCATGTGAAGAGTAAACATCACCAAGGGTCCCCACAATATGGGGAATCGTGCTGTCCTTCAGTCTGTGCAGAAATGGAAGTAAGCGTGGCTCATTATGAGTGGTACCTCCAAAACTAGCATCAGCGGGGCCAGCTACAGCAGGGAAGTTTTGTGTCAGTGATTAAAGAGAGGAGCCAAAAACAAAACTACTGACTGGAGCACTCATCAACAGTTTTATTTTTGGAAAAGAGACTGAAGCTCTCTTTGGTTTATCTAAAATTCTGTTAATTTGTGCTCTGAAGTACACACAAGGGGTAGGTGATATTTATGCAGCTGACTTTCATTGTTCCAGTCCTTATTGGTATTTAACAATTATAAATACTGTTAACTGATGTAAATATTGTCAGCATAACAGTTTAGCATGATTTCAAAGCAGTCCTCCCTCAGCTGAGGAACAGATTCCTTCTCTGAGTATTGCAAGTGTCTTTGCTAGGCTTGCAGTGGAGGATGAAGAGCTGGAAGATTAGAGTGTCCGTTCCTTTTGCTTTCAAAATGAATTTTCATTCACTAGTGGCTAAAGCTGGTGGACGGATGGCTTCAAAAAGGTCTTTAACTAATACGTGTTGCCAGCCCTACATCCTCTCTTCTGTTAAACATTTCATTCATTATGCAGTTTCAAGAAATGGTGAGAGCCAACTCTTTCTGCCAGTGTCACCCCAGCACGTAACTCCCCCTTCATTCCAAAGACCTGTCAAGAGGCATTTTTCTTCAAAAGGGGCAGCAATGTAAGTCTTGCTGCAATCAGCTTCTGAAGAGGAAGGGCCTTGCATTCAGCCAGAGCACTCACAATTGCTGAGATGGAATAAAAAAATGAGGAGAAATAAGAGGAAAGAAAATCTCAAAGGGTGTCGGGGACTATTTATCTCAAAGAGCTTCGTTAGATGGAGCGTGTTGTACAGACTTTGTTTTACAGACCCAGCTTGGTGTGCACAAAGTGACCCCCTCAGATGCTGTGTAAGTTACCAACAAGGGAAAAGAGAAATGAAAACAACACTGTAGCTTTTCCATTCTACAAGAGCTTCTTAATGGCTCTGAGTAATTAGAGGCTGCAGAACAAAAGTGGCTAGTTTTCATTCCAAGTCCCATTTCAGTTCAGCTCAAAGTCACCTGTTGGTAGAAGAGAAGACGCGAAACAACCAACTGTTGGTTCTGCTTCTGTTAAGTGTCAGAATTGCTTCCCTGAAAAATGCAAGGAATGAGAGCTCCTCTGGGGACCGCGATCATGGCCCCAGCCAACAGCTCAGCTGTGCCTGGGCAGAGCCTGCCATGCTCCAGCACACTGCCTCACAGGGGCAAGCTCATGTGTGTCCCGGCACGATGCTTCCTGGATGCTCTGAATAGCTTGGATGTACCCACGTTATATTTCACTTGACTGTAACATAGTCAGGAAAACTAATTTAAACTGAAGTGCCAGAAGATTTTTTGGATCTGTTCAGCTCTCAGTAATGTTGTCAGGACAACAGAGGGGCTGTGGAAGGACCAGGTCTGGGGGAGTTGCTGTGCTCACCAAGGCTGGGTGCTATCACACATAGGAAAGGAAAAAATCCTGGGTTTACCCCAAGAATTTGTGAGAACCATATTTCATCTCATGTCCCTTCTCCTTTCACATGCATACACCTGCAAGATGGGTGTTATGATATTCTTCATAACACAATGGCTTACTTCCCTTCTTTTAACTGGTGTGTAAGATGCTGGGGAGGGAACTAAAAAACATACTCTGAGTTCCGAAATTCTCTGTGTTGATTCTGTTTACTGTTAACTATTCTGTTAAATATAAAACATATTTTTAAGTATTTTAAATATAAAATATATATTTAGAGTATCTCCAGCCTTTCAGAGTAAATGGAAATTGAGACAGGAAGAGGAAATACATTTCTTGTTTAAAAATGCATCTCAAACTCCTTTAAATTCCAGGAATTTAAAGCATCCTCAGGTTTTTTTGCTGTCTAGTATGAGGACAAAGGATAGGAATTTTCACCAATCATAATAAGATTTCCTTAAGTTACAAGAATTTTTCTAAGTGTTTACAAATCCAAGTCAGTTAACATCTGCTCACATGAAGAGCTCTAGACAGTTTGATATCTCTAGTGCACACATTGTGAGTACATGTGAAAAGTACTTCAGCAGATTAATTTTGACTTGAAATTAGCTTCAGTAAAATTTCAGCATGTGGGATGCTGACAACAGAATGAATTTTCTGTGGGACTTCTCTGCTTTGCCTGATGTGAGCAATTCATCTAGTAATCAGCATTCTGTCCTTGAGCACCACATTCATGCTTCTGTAGGTTTAAGGAAATGTAGAACTTAAATCTAAGTCTTCATACATCACTCCTTTTAGAAGAGATGTATATTCTTCACTAACAAAATAAATTTATGCATCTTATATAAATGTTTTAATGGAAGTATCCAAAATATGGCCAACCCCTTATCCCAGACAAAATGAACCCTGATTGGTCTTTGTATGCCAAAGGAGATAAACAGCAAAACTATCCAAACAACATGTTCATCGTGAAGAAGTGCAAGCCTGTCCAGAGGTGTTCTGATCAAGCAAACTGGCTTGAAAAGTTCAATTTCAGGATAGATAACATAACATGTCATGTAACTGTGACATGACTATCTGTGCCAATTAGCTCTTCAAAAATTGGGTTAGAAAATACAAATAACTGATTAACTTCTTATGTTGTTTGAATATTTTGGCCACTGTACTCAAAGTCACAAGAACAGGAGGAGAGTTTTAAATAAAAGTTCTTTAGGTTTCATTGTAGGACAATATCAACGACAATAGCAGGAGGTTAGAATACAGCACGTGTGATTTGAACATGTCGCCAACCAGGTATTCTCTGCCCAATCCTCTAAGCAGTGAAACTACAGAACTTTTAGAAAGACTCCAGGGGTAAAAAAGATGCCAGGAGAGGGACTCCAGAAAGGAAGAACCACCTGAGGGGACCTCAGCATCATACATCACAATTTCGGGTGATCTTTCCAGCACCAGGAGGGAGGGAGAACTTGAAGTAACCCACAAACCTGCACCAGGACTGCTGGTACCACACCCCCGACCTGACAGACTCTTTTCCTGAATTACATTGTGTCTCCCATGGGAATAGGAAGTAGTATAATTCAAAAAATTGTACGCATCTGAGATCAGAGTGGTTTAGTATCCAAACCCATTTAGTCTTCACACATCAATTTGGTCTTAAACAGTGAAGACAGAAGTGACAAACCAACAGAGTAGTTCCTTGGAGACAGCTAAGTAGCACTTTGGACATCTCTCAGATGCTATTGAGATTTGACAGAGTTAGTGATTACTGGTTAAAGACTTCAGTGAAACCAGGAAAGATGTGCTGTGGAAAAAAAATAAAGATATTTAAGGAATTTGAAAAAAAACATAGCAACTTGTACAACCCATGAAATTCAAGACTGCTCTGTTTTGTCACAAACTGTAACTTTTTTCTTCCCCTCTGCGGGAACTCAAAATTGTCAGTGTGATCCCTAAAGTCAGAATGAATCCATTCCTTCTGTCTCTGAGAATCTTCTGAACTGCAAACCGGCTTAAGTCTGGGTGTAAGATGCAATATGGGGGAAAAGCAGAAGGAGGTCCCTGTGATTGAAATGCATATGGCCAGTGAGATCAAAAGAATGTTTTTAATGGTTTCACAAGCGACAGAGTGAATAGGGAGTGATGTGGCAAAGAAACCGTAGGAAGGGGCAGTTCGAAATGACCCAGTCATTCCCTGTTCCTGGATTAAATCACAACAAATGAAAGATAATGAAATCCAAGAAAAGACTGAAATGTTTAAATGTTGGAAGATAATCTGTTCTGAGCCAAATCCTGCATTTCAAAACACCCTGACAGAACCTGACTTCACTTTAGTTCACAACAGCATTAGTCAAGGACTTTATCTGTGTTTCAAAGGACAGCCTCAGAATTTGTGCTAAAATGGCTCAGAAAGCTCAGTTTCAGGACAAATGATAATTGTGACATGACTATCTCTGCCAATTTGCTCTTCAAAAAGTGGATTCAAAATTCAAATTGCTTCTTATGCGTTTTGAATATTTTGGCTGCCACAGTCAAAATCACAAGAATGGAAGGAGAGTTGAATGAAAGTTTTTTAGGTTTCAGTGGGATACTATATCAACATCACAGTCCAGATCACTGTTCATTAATTCAAAAATGAGACTGTAGTACATCTGTGTGACAGGACGTATCAGAATTGTATACTCTAGAACAAGTCTCTTGCCAGCAATTGCTCAGCCGTGTTTAGACAAACACAAGGGTGTTGCAGAATGAAAGCCCTGCACCTACTCATGGTTCTTCAGTGCCTACCAGGCAAGACTTGGTGTAGAAAATACTGACATTTTTCCATGCAGTCTTATATTAGAGGTGCATTTAACTGAGGAGGGAGGGGTTTTTTGTTTGTTTCTTTATAGGAAATATCTTTCTAATAAAGAATTCTGTAACCTGAATAAGTAGTCAAATAGGAGTCAGCTGATCATGGTTATGCTATCTTTGTCTCCACTCTTCCCACTTGGATGTACAGACCTTCATTTTACTTTATAGAAAATTTTTCATTTAAAAACTGAAACACCCACCCTGCAAGTCCCATTTGTAATGCTTTATAATTTAGAGAATGAGAAAACAAGCTCTAAATCATGAAATAATAAGCCACCCACAAAATGCAAACCTAACTACTATAATTTTCATGAAATGAGATTTGACTGTGTGAATTCAGCTGTCCTGAATAATACACACCTTGATGTTTCATATAGTAATGTGGTTTTTAAGGCCACATGTTTTGTAGGAATCTGGGGTTAGGGGATTTATTTTTCCATTGTTCCATCATTAAGTGTAGCAAAGCGTCACCTGATTGCATTCTTTATCTGTTCAAGCTTGTGTGTGATTTCAGTCCACTTAGTTGAGTTGAGCTACCTTTGTTTTAATAACCAGTTGTAAGAATGGACTACACAGTTATTCCAAATAACCCACAGAGGAAAGACATAAATGTGTTTTCCCTCCTGTGTTGATATGAATGCTACCATTAGGGAAGAAAATTATCTTATTGCATTAGAATCCAATAGGAGGAAGTGCTCAATGTAATACATTAATGCACATTTTAATAGTTACTCTTGAAAGCTGAGGAATAATTTAAAGTACAGTGTACCTGTAAATATTCAGTCATTTGTTAAATCTACCCATTTTTTTGCCTTGTTAATGTTTTTTAATTGCCAGAGCAATAACTGAAGCACAAGGGAATCAATCTGATGTAACCACCTCAAAATTCTATGCTACTAATATCAATCCAAGCAGGTAACTTTCCTATGGAGGCTGCTATGGAAAGAAAATGGAGCTAGTCAAGAAAGAGTTCAAGGTGCTTCAGCCTTCAAGTAGGTGGAGAAGGGAAGCATGGGCATAGGAATAAGGAGTCGCAGGGGTTTGCCAGGAGTTATGAATAACAAGGCAAGGGCCCAGTAGCTCAGAGATTGCTTCAGAACAGCACAGAGTTGCAATATTGCTTGCAACTGCATAAAATGCAAGGGTCAGTGACATCATCTACAGAACTCAGCTGAATGGGATGCCCTCAAATGAGCCTTGTACTATACACAGTTCAGGGAAGCCAGCAGATCTCTCTCTTTTTCCCTCTCTCTGCTGTGGTCTAGAAATGGAGTGACACTTGGTACTGTGTGTTTGGGAAGACCCAAACACAGGAGAAAAAGGATAGCCAAACAGATAACTTTTCCCTAGTGGATGGTTCCTGCATTCATGAACTGCCACAAATCTGTACTTACCGTGTACTGTATCATCGGAGTAAATATGGACTTTACCTCCTCTGGGTCTTACTGCACTCTAATCCCCTGTTTACTGGAAGCATAATCTGACATAGCATGTTTAAAAGCAGAACACTTTCCTTAACTACATTGAGTTGATGATAAATATTTCAAGGAAGTTCAAAAAGGAGAAAAATCTTTTCCAGGAGAATCACTTTTTCAAGAATGCCCCCTCTGTAGTGTAGGTGCATTTACTGTGTGGGTTTAAATGTTGTTCTAAATGTGTCAGGTGCTGCCATCTCCATCATATGCTACCGACCTATTTTAGTAATAAAGAGAAGATGTATCATTTGGATAATCATAAATCTCACTGAAAGGATTAAAAGGTATTTGGATGATAAGACTTACTACAACATAAAGAAGTTGTAATAATTCTTTACTTGAGATGTATAGGAACAATTATGTGTTGTAGGAATTATCTTAATGAATTGTCCCATTTAAGCAAGTATGAAATGCTAATATATGAAATGACTCAATCCCCATTCATCATTTCAAACTGTATAAATCCAGTTCATAACCTTCAACGAGATGCAAGTCAGACAACAGAACAGAATTTCAACATTATTGTCCCTGGCAAACCAAGACAAATCTCAGTAACAAAAGCAAGATGGTTAATTATAAGTTTCTAATAATTAACATTCTTGAACAGACTATTGAGGAATTAGATGAATGAGCAGATCTGTAGCCAATTCAATAATGATTCTTCGTTTATGTAACTACATCAACTTTAGAAGGTCTCAGACAGGTTTGGCACATAATTGACTTTGATGCGATGTATTGGAAACAAGGAGCAGATTGGCCTTACTGGATTGAATTTACCTCTTTCTGTATAATCAAAAAGCGAATAGGGAGACAGTATTAGTGAGAATAAATGAGTAAGAGGAGAGGAATGGGTGCATGAAAAATGGAGGTACTGGTATGGAGAATAGAAAGAAATGGGTAAGAAGCACAGTTGTGGATTAATTCTATCTACAAGGATTGGTACACATTAATTTTCTTCTGTGTTTTTCAGAGGGAAAAGCTTCCTTTCAGTAGCTATTTTGCTTGTTAGACTCTTTTATGTCTTTAAACAGGATAAATGATCTAGAACTTGTTTATCATGTGAACGAATGAGGAGCAATCTGCACCTTCCTTCTCTTTGGTAGCAGTACATCAGAGTGAAGGGCAGCTTGAAATTATATGCTACATTGAACTGTAAAAGAATGACCTAAAACAAACCAAACAAAAATAATAAAGTTTGTAACCCATGCTTTTCTTCAGGTATAGGGAATTCAAAACTTTTTAAAAAGTTTTTCCATACTTTTCCTTTTTTGGACTTCTGTCATCGCTTACACAGATTGATGGTATCTTGAAACACTGTTGTAACCTGGCATGCATTTGAAGTAAACTTTATCACTACACAGTGCAGGTCCTGATGGGCTGTTTCTCATAAAAATTATAAATTCCTGAGATCTAGAGGGATGGATTCAACTCCAGTGTGGAATAGTGTTTCTGTGATGAAGATGATATTCTTAACATGCAACTTAAAAGGTTTAAAACATACAGGGCTAAATCTGCTATGGCTGCACATCACCAGTACTAGCAAGACAAAATTTTCATATCTGATGAAATCCTGTGTAGATTTTTAGATAGTTATAGGTAAAAGCAGGTATAGATGTAGTATAGCCACGTGAAATAAAATGTAAGAGTTGCTGAATATTTTTTTTCTAGTATTGAACATCCTTCTGAGAAACAGAAAAATCTGGATAACTCTATTTTGAACTTTGCATTTGGTTGAAGTCAACACTTCTTCAAATGTGACTGAAAGCCAGGCAACTATAAAACTCTGGTCAGAAGCACACTTTGTGTATTTTCTTCTGAAAACAGTGTATTGTAGATCTGCTTGGGGTGATATAAAATAGTTTTTTTGGGGAATGGTACTGAAGAAATGGTGTGTCCTAAGCTTTTATGGTGGAAAGTATTGCAAGTTTGGTTTAGTCATCCATGTGTCCAGTATCCAGAGGAAAGTATGGTACATATGGTTCTGCTGCTTCTTAAAATACACTAATTGGACTTGACTTTCTCTCTAGTAACCCAAATTCTTCACCCTCATTGTATTCATATTACTTGATTAGAGTAATATAAAAAGATCCGATTTTACTCAGTAAAAAGAAACTTATATTCCTTAATGGAGAGGAATGTATTGGCTTTTAAGAGTGGAATTGCTACCAAAGAACCTTGCCCAAGACTTTCCAGAAGCTTCAGATTTGTTTTATCTCCTTGTTGGTTTGGAGTTTTTTTCTCTATTGCTGTTTCTAGACTCTCAGGCAGTTTGGTCTGCAGCTTTCCCCAGGAGCATGCTGACTGTCACCACCTTGTGACAAGCCTCAGGGAGGCATTCGTTTGCCCCTTGAAGCAACACAGAAGTAACACATATATAATGCACTTCCTGACACGTGGTCACTTGTTACTGCTCCACAGTGTAGGTTTCTAAGGGTATTACTGTAGTGAGCTACTGCGTTCTCCACTGATGCAGCAAGGAGCAGCTGGTATGTCCATGCTCATGATGGGCAGCAAAGAATTTTCAAGGATTGTGGTAAAGAATTCCTGGTGTCAGGCTACTGAATGTTGAAATGTGTGTCTATGCGTGTGAGAAAATTGGATTCTGACCACAAAATTAAACACTACTCAACTCCCCCAAAATACAAGAGGAATTGGGTTTCATAGGTTTTCTTAGTGAGGTAGCTGTGTCTGTCTCATGTTCTTGAAGACAAAAATCACGCCCTCAGTCCCATTCTTTTGTTAGTGGTCTTTATCCAGTAGTCCTACTGGATGTGGTGAGCCAGACCACATTTTATGTGGTAATTCTGTCCAGAAATCCTTTCAGAGGGCTCGAAAGTGATAGCAGCAATAATAGTTGCTACAGACTACACCTAATTTTGAAAGGATTTTGCTGGAATACCTGTCCTATTGCAGTGTTAATGTCTCTGTTGCTGCTGGCGTTTCAGAGCATTTGTAAAACTTTGGCTAAAATGGAAGCTCAGTGCAAAAACAAAGAGTTTGTTGGCTATTTTCCCCTGCAAGAAACTCCAAGGTGCCTTTGTAACATAACCCTTTAATAATGATAGAAATTGAGTCAAAGGAAAGTATTGCAAGCCATCGAGGTTAACCAATATGCCACTTAAATATAACTGTAGTTTGTGTTATCTGTAACCGAAGAAGGTCATGGGATCTATCGTTTGCAGGGGGAGTGTGCGGTGCCAACAAATTAGCATCAGAAGCTCTGGCTCGGCATACAGAACAGGGCGATAACTACAGCCTCTGAGAACTTCTCAAGAGAGCTGCGAATGGAGAGGAACAAGCTCCCTCAAGCTTGTGACCTTACTGTCTTATTACAACAGCCCTGCTCTTGTTGCCAGCCTTAATGTGCTTGAGAAATTGTCAGCTGAGCCTTAGAAAGCGAACAGCAGAGATGGCAATGCCAAGGCAGCTGGGGAAGCTGGACCCACATGAACCACATGCCTCAGTGGAGCGGCACTATGGCCACTCGCAAGGCAGACCCAGCTCTGGGGGTGAGCAGATGTCTTGCTTCTTTTTGCTTTAAGGATGAGGAAAACGACAATGGGATAAGCCCAGAAGAAAAAGGACTTCTGAGAGGGTAGAAAAACAAACCAATCTACTTTGAGAGCAATGAATTTAAGTGCTTTTGCCCTTTCTTAACAAGACTGGCTAAGAAGGAGAAAAAAGGGAGAAAGCAAACGGAGAAAGCAAAGTCTCCTTCTTCTTCCCCTCCCCCTTGCAAAATTCTACATGCCCTTTTGGCAGAGATCCATCATTCACTTAATGTGTTCTGCTGAAATCAATTCATGTGTCAGGATTTGGAGAGCTAGAATAAAATTTGTTTGCTGATCCCATCCACAGATCACTCAAGAGGATTCATAAAGGTTAGCAACAAACCCCAACAAACCCACATTCAATTTACTCTGCAATATAATGCATTACAAAATGACAGATTCCA
This sequence comes from Chloroceryle aenea, assembly GCA_013399075.1. Classification (NCBI taxonomy): domain Eukaryota; kingdom Metazoa; phylum Chordata; class Aves; order Coraciiformes; family Cerylidae; genus Chloroceryle; species Chloroceryle aenea. The sequence continues at coordinate 349,752 of VWZY01003086.1, forward strand.
ACAGGAAGGAAAAAAAGTCTGATGGCAAAATCCTGTTGGTCAAAGTCCATAAGCACCTTGAAGCATGTGCAATTACACAAAAGGGAATTTGCCTCTTTGGGCAATTGCAAAAACTGCTCTTTTAGTAGTGAAAAACAGCAGCTCAGTGAGGTGCATTGGGACAGAGACCAGGGCCAGCAGAGGAGCTGTCCCATGCCAGGGCAGAATGGAGAGCATGAGATGGAGCAAACATCAGCACCAAGGAGCAGTTTCGTCGGCTACTGGGCCAGACTGGTGCTCTGAGCCAAAGTCAGCTCTGTCTCCCTGTTGTCAGTGGGGTTTGGGAGAGCCCCTGTCTTCAGATTTCTTCTGGTGCTTGCAGAGAGAAACTGTGCTATTGCATACCCCATCAAGGCAGGTGGGAAATTGTCTCCTCCAGCTGCTTGGCTTCACAGACCTTAGGCAGCCTGTGAAATGACTCCTAGTTTAGGATTCCTCAGTGTCTGTCTGCAGTGACATATTCAACTAACTCAACATAAAACAAAGTTTTGGTCCAGGTGTCCCTAGCTGTTTGCTCAGGATACAGGCATGAGCTGACACAGCCACAGCACAATACTTTGTCTGCCGATATGCTGAGAGGTTTTGCTTTATGCTGTTGCAAGAGATACAAGTAGGACCTTGCTTTTTGAAATTATTCTTAATTAAAATACAATTAAATGCATTAAATGAAAAGCAGCTTTCTCTAGTCTCATATTTGAATAAAAGGGATTGCTGTAAAGGTGAGTCAGCAGAGCTCTCAGGACTACATAACCTCCACTAACAACACTCTTCGTACTTTCCCAGGTTCACACAGTCACAGCTTCTTACAGAATATGAGTTTGGGAGAGTAGAACTATACCTATTCTAGCTGAAGATTACACCAACTACATTCACCTGTTCATGGACAGATGAGCTATTTTATAGCCTTGCTGGATGGAGTTCCTCTGGTAAATAGTGTGGGGCAATGATGTCACACTTGCTTAACGCAATTTGTTGAGTTGTAAATATCACTAATCAATTCCTGTGACTGAATCCTGTGACCTTGGGTGTAGTCCATGACAGCGCTGACTTTAATGTATTTTCTAGCCTTAGCAGAAGTACTTTTAGCTGCCCTTTCCCATTAACTTCCTAGCTCACTAATAAAATACTAAGAGAATTATATTCATCACTTCTGCTGATTTTAACCGGAAATGAGTCTGACTAAGGAATATTAAATGTTCTATATTGACAAATTTGATCTCCCTCTGGCCAGGATAGAGCAGCCATCCCCTCAGCCTTCTCTGACAAAGTTTGAGGGGACAGATGAAGTTTGAAGCCCAGGGTCACTTAACCACAATTTCCAACCTAAATTTGAGGAACTTTTTATATATGCCCAAAACAGCAGAGGATATGTGATCTCTGCCTGGGTGAGAGGTTTTATTGTGAGACTCCTCCAACTTGACAGCTTCCTTCTTCAAGTCCAGAGTCATCTTTTTCCCCTCCATGAAGCTTGCATGAAAATGCTTTTGAAAACTCTTTGTTTCCACTCTATCGCCTGCTAAAGCAGGGAAAATAGAGAGCTTTGAGGGTTTTTTTTTAAATTTTTTTTTAAGGGTAATTTTGGGAAGAATGACTGAGGATGGGGCATAATAACTATCTGACAGGAAAGATATTTGAACTTGGAGGGGTTTTTTTCCTAAAACCTGAGATGATTGCAGTGATGCAGACACATATCCTATTAACTGAATCGCCTTTATGCTATAGATCAATGGGCAAAAAATCTGTTGCAGAGCAGCTAACCTGGGCAGGTTTCTCTTGCTCAGGACTACTGAGCTCTGACACTACTGCAATGCCGTGTACGTGCGCCCTGTGTTTGAAGGACAAGAGCCCAAGAGCAGAATGTAATCTGCCAAAATCTCTCACCATCTTTCTATAATGACATTGGAAATCTCTGCATATTTTGTTTTTTTCTAGACTTGTGATAGCAGCATAGGCGTAGTCAGGAGACACAGGAGACACTTTAAATCTCTGTGGTCCTTATGGAGATTTTACACTTGCAGCTCGTAGGTCTGGGCTTTAACTATCTTGCTGGCTACAGCAAAAGTCCTCATTGCTTCACAACATCTTGATGAGAACTCGATGTTGCAAAATTGTCTTTCATCTTTCCCTGCTACACTACCTTCAGCACCTCTGGGCCTCCCAGCAATTTAATTTCATGTCCTGGCACTGTAGTTTGCAGCAGATGCATCAGGCTCGTTTGTATTGTGAATGTGATAGGTGAATCTGCAGCTCTGAGGCTCACTCTGCTGAGTGACACGGATGTGTGGGTGGCAAGAAATTGCAAGCAAAGGCTAACAGAGCTGTTGGGAAGTTTGTTCCCTAGAATCTGAGCTTCAGATAAATAGTACTTGCTGGCTGTAATTTAAATTCAATCAATATTCAGTTAAAAAATAAATAGAAAGCTTTTTAGATCAGTGATGTAAGGGAATGTTGGTTCAAGGAAGTAATTACATATTATGTAGAAAAAGTCAATTTAAGTTCTCAATAATTTACTTAAGTGATTTACTTGACTGATGTGTTGTCTTGACCCAATAGGGCAGAGTAACAGACACTAAGTTATGGCACAGTTCCAGCAAAACCAGCCGTTGTTACTGTCTGACATAAATCATTAGCTACTGTCTTGTTCCAGGTGTACACAGGTGCTATTTAAAAAAAGAAAAAGTGATAAATTTTATGTTTGTAAACATAACTCTGTCAAAACTAATCCTGTTTCTGGCAGATGAAGATGTTATCCATACCTCTTGGTAAGGCAATATACATCTTCAGGAAATAAAGTTCCTAGCATATAATTAGCTTAAATTGGCAGTCCATAGGGCAGGAGGGATACATGCTGGTTTTAACTAGATAGTCGTGACAGACACTGCCCTCTTGGCCAACACTGTGCCTACACACAGGAGCACAGGAACAGCTGAAAGAAGTGCTCTTGGTGCAGGCCAGCAGTGGCCAACTGAGCGTGGCACCCACTAGCACTGCTTCACTGAGCAGATCGGCTCCGGGGCTGAGCTGGCCTGACTGCCTCCGCTTCTTCCTCCAGGCCCTGGGCTGCAATCAGATATTAGTGGATTTTTAAGGATGACTTTTGTACTTTTCCCTGATTACATACCATACACGTGGAAGATAGAGATTTCAATTTGTAGTCATGACAACAATGCTGGCAAATACCACTTTCCTCTTGTTTGCTGTACCTGTGATACACAGAGTCCTTTTAAAAATTACCTTTTGTGCTGTGCTCTTTCTTTAAAGTTGAGAGTGAACTTTAGCTCCTGAAATGATGAACCCCATCATGTTAGGTGGGTGTGCTGAGCTGCTCAACTTAGTCTTGAACCGCATGAAGTCTGAAAGACCAGCACCAAGTCCCCCTATGCTCATTCCAGATATATGTGAGACCAACTGAAATCTGAATATAATCTACTTAGTTACACTAGAACACCTGCGAGTGTACCTGCATAGCATTACCAAAGTATGATGATGTTAAAAAAGCTTAAAGCAACCCATTAGTCACCTTTTACACAAGTATTGCCCTGGTTTATGCTGGCTCTGTTGAGTGCTTACAGCAGCAGCGCTAGAGGTAGGTCTTCCCTTGTGCTTCTGAAGTGCCTTCCCTAGGTGATTGAGACAACACCCAGAGAAGCAGTCTCAGGTAAGGCTGCCAGCAGCCATCACTTTTGGAACACAGTTTTCCACTGTCACTTCTGAAGATTATACTATGAAATAAAACCCAAATAAATCAATCCAACAAAAAATGTAAAAAAAAAAAACCACACTAAAAAAAAAATTACAGTTGTACTCCCTTGAAAATTAACATGGCATTGGAATATGATACCACTAGTGCTAATTCAGCATTAGTGATAGTTTTCATGATCTTACTTTAATTCCCTTAGAATCTCTGGAAGAATCAGATAGCTCAGGACCAAGTAGGGAAAATAGACAAATGGCACATGGTGCTGAGCAGCAAAATATAGGTGCATTCTCCAATTAAGAATATGGGTTTGCAATCATAACATGAAAATATCTATTAAAAGTAATCAAACTAAGGGCACATACAATACAGTGGGACATTCTGGGGAAGGGACTATAGCAAAATGTTTAGAATGAAGCAAAAAAGGCTACTGACAATTTTCCATATATATTCTTCCAGTAATCAGTCCCTTAAAATTTCTTGAACTTGGTTATGTAACTAGATCGTTAGATTAGCATTTGGGACCTATTTACTGTGACAGAAAAACAATACACCTGTGATCTGTTGTAGGCTCATTTTAGATTTCAAACTTAAATGGTAAATGTAGTTAATAAATGCACAGTTAAATTAACACAATAGCACTGAAATATTAGTAGTATTTTGTGTTTTACAGATAGGAATAGGTGTTGAAATTGGTTCTCAAAGTAGTAATCTGGACTTCAGTTCTTTCAGGTCTTTTTTATAAAGCCTATAAAAACCTCACAGACAGGGTTTATGTCATTAGTCTCTTAATGTTATAAACATTTAATGAAGTTAAATTTGATGTATAACACATTGTAAAATCGATCTGATCTTGCTGGGGAGACAATGGGAAGAAAATTGTTTGAGTTATTTGGAAAACAAATTAAGAATTATATTCACTTAACTTTGAGGCAGGTGAAAAATTATGACCAAAACAGATAGACCCATTCTATTTGAAAGGAAAGCAGGGACTGGGAGCTGGGAAAACCTCTCTCTAAGTTAGATGCTGTCCAATGTATATTAGCACCACCTCAAGTGTCAGGCAGCCCGATGTGAATAACTTTGGAGATGACAAGCAGCACTTTCCTAGAAATTGGAGGAATTTCACTCTAAACAGTGCAGCTTGGATGCCTCTTCCACAAGCAGCTTCTTGTGCAGCTGGAGATTTTAGTGCTTTGGACCCTGTGTCTTCACTGTTCCATCCCCCGCTCATTGGCCAGGGGGACCTGCTCCCAGCATTGCTGCTGTTCCCCCAGGCATGGCATTCCCTGGTTGGCTCTCAGACATGGTGCTGCACTCTTTGCCTGGAGGACAAAGCTGTTCCTCCTACAGACACCTGTAAATGCTTTCCTATAATTCCTTTCTAAGGAATATGTTGGGGTGTGAGGTTCTCTCCTACCTCCGACTTTAAGTGGGAGCAAAGGACTTTATGGGCAGCCAAATCAGTTTCCTAGCATGGTTTAACAGCATCTAATGTCTCCTCAAAGTGCTAAGTGGGAAAAAAAGAAATAAATAAAAATAAATAAAACTCTATTAGCAAAGAATTACTGTGTAAGATTCTAAGACAATGAACAGGAATAGTGAAGGGCAACGGACATGTTAAATGCTGCAGAAGAGAAGCTGCTCAAAGGAAAGTGTATTTGTTCTTTCTTTTTAAAACTCGTTATTTATTTTCTCTATTCTTCTGGCCTAATGTCTCACTAATGAATTCCAGGGGGATTTTTGAATCATGGTGATATCATGGGTTAAACCCTTTCTCTACCTTTTGAATGTAAATTCTTTTTGACATTCTTACTTATTACTGAGCACTGACTTGTTTCCTCCAACAAAACCAAATGCTACTTGGTTTTGCATAGTTAACATTTTGCTAACGGGTAGCCAAGATTCTCTCAGCATCTCAACAACATTTTCTAAAGCACACTGGCGTTGTTGTAGCAACTGGTGGCTGATCTGTGAATAAAGCAGATGTCATTGTAGCAGGATAAAGGGAGAATAATCTATCATCCGGCCACTACCACTCCTACTCAAACAAGTCATCAAAATGACAACTTTGGTGTGTAGTCATTAATTAAAGTCCATGTGTCGCCTTATCTCATCTTGTTATTATATAAACCAATGTAAAGTTATAAGCACTAAGAATTTCTCAGCCCCTCAGCGTTGTCTTTCTCATGGAGGAAGCTCAGTGAGGATGTGCTGAGGCACTGACAGTTTGCCAGCTTCCTTTTAGGCTTTGATTTTGCATTTTCATCCAAACTGGTCTGGCCTAAATAAACACAATATATATTCTGGTAAGGGCTTTTTTTGTTGTTTAGTATTTTTTTTTCCTTTACTGTTTCATCTGAATTCAGCTCATGTGGCTTGACATTAAAGATGGTCAAGTGTTAAAGTATTCTGACTGGTACCCAACCTGAGTACAAAAGGAGAGATAGAAGCGCACAAATTGCCTTTCCAAATTCTCAGAAAGGTTGCACATACCCTCTTTTGCTGGTAGAAAATATGATGTGGTTTAGCACCGTCCTATTAAATGCATTCCATTAGAATATTTGCGAACTTTTTTATACTCTCTCAGTGAAGAATAATCACAGCATCTTATTCATGCTTTTTGGAGAACTGCTGTCCATGTCCTGCTCTCTGCTACCTCCTTTACCTGACATCCTTGTTAACCATTTGACTTAAGGAGACTAAACATGAGACCGGGTTTCTACAATTTCTCTGGTGCATGACTCATACTTCATGTGGAGGGTATATTAATTACTGTGTGCTTAGAATTTAATGAGGCTGAGAAGAAGGAGTCTTCTCGCATTAGCTTCACAGAACATGCAGTGAACCTACTACATGCAGTGAATACCTTTCCAAAACACTAAAATCTGGATATGTATTTTATAAAGGGAGGCAAATCAGTTATTGCTCTAGTTCCTTAAAACAGGATGGCAAAAGCTGACAAATCTGGGCTGTAGTCCTAACTCTTTCACAGACTCCCTTTGTGCCCACTGGCCAACCTTCTTGTGCTTTGTGTTTCCTGATTTCCTGTCTGGTTATGGGGATAATAGTGGCTGACTGATGCCAGGCTCAGCACAGAACATTTGTACTTGACACCATAGCATTAGAGAAAGCTAAGGGGAATTATCTTGGTTTATGTATATATATAAAACTTTTTTAGTGATAAATTATGCATCTTCCAGTTCTATGCTATGGCATTATGGTCTAACACCGCTACCTGTCGTCTCTGACTTTTTTTGTTAACAATATTTCTTAAGGTGTCAGTCATTAAATATCCTCTGTAGTTTAAGCCAATTCAGATCAAATTTAAATAATCTCAAAAATAAGATATATGTGGGCAGATGTGATGCCCATAGTGCATGTTTCCATGGGTCTTTGTGCAAAAGAAAAGTTGCTTGGAAAGGAATTAAGTGCAAGAAACAACTCACAAAACAGGTTTCTTGCTGATTCAATGGAACAGATGCTAGGATTTGGCTTCAGCCAAATGAAATTACATTATGAGCTGTGTAACAACCAGGCAGGCTTAGCTTTGGGTAAAACCTGTCCATTTAGCCAAGTCCTCTCTTTCTCTGATAGACTCAATAGTGTGCTTTCCATCCATTGAGTTTTGCAGGCTTTTCCTTCTTGTGTGTTTTCTCCTCTGTTTTCCAAAATATTTCTGGGCTGCATCCTACCTATAATAGGCATTAGTTTCTTTATCCTTCAAGTTTCTTTACCTGTCTCCTAGTTAGACTAGTTCTTGTCTAATGAACTGCTTTTTTCTGACCATACTAAAAAGCAGGCTGATGGAGTTTGATAGAAGATATTTTTCTTCAAGACAATATTGCAATCATTTGGAGAATCTCTATGGTCCTCTGATGAGTCAAATTACATGGTAGTAAAACGTAACCCTTGGGACAACACCAGAAACTGATAGGTTTTAATTTAATTTATTTTTGTAAGCAGTATGGGGCCAAAAAATAACTTTGGGGGTTTTCTGTAATCAAAATATTAAGCATGTTGTGGCATTTATGGCCTCTCAATTGTGTAAATAAGAAAAGGATTTCAGGATAAAAAGAGAAATGGCATAAAGGATCCAGGAGGGAATCTGCCAGACTAATACGTAAACTATTAGTAGTTAAAGCAGTGTTTGCTGACATTGTGAGAGTGAAGCAAGCCCAGTTACACTGCGAGAATAAGAAACATTAGTACCTGAAAGAGGGTTGTAAGCGATGCATAACTGTGATTAACCAATAATATTAAACACTATGGTGCAGTTCATGTGCAGTCCCATTTAAATTGATGAGTCTGCCTGATGAAGAACAAAACTCAGCACTGTCTCTACAGGTTTTTGCTACAAGTTCTTAAGCAAGTTTAGTCAATTGAAGAACTTTCTCAAAAATATTGAAAATATTATTTTTAGTAATATTGAAAGGGTGAGTTAGGAGGACATGATGTATTAGATGTCTGAAGTAATTCCATATTTCTTGTATTGGCCTGAAAAATTAAAAGATACAGGGTCAGAGGATGAATGCCTTTTCATATGCAGTGTTAGCCTCCTCTATTGTATCATAGCCCCACATACAGACCAAAAATCAAGACACACAAGCCACCAGTGACTGAGAGTGGACTGGAGAGCTTAACTCTGTAGAGAAATAAAACTCCCAAGTGCTCAGAGAAAATAAAATAACACACCATGCTGCAGGCAGGCATGCTGGCAAAAATGGGAAAGCAAAGTACTGCAGGAACAGAAAGTTGTGCATAATGTATTGTTCCCAAGAAGAACTTCAGCATGTACTTATAAATTAATGGTGCACAGGGTTTTGTATGCTGGTAGCATTGGGTTTGTGATGTATTGCTAGGGAATCGTTTGCATCAGCAACCACAGTGCCAAGTGTGGATGTGGTATGGTAGACAAAACATGGATTTGGGGGTTATAGGGTATGGATGCAAGCTAAGGATTGGAAACACAAAATCGAGGATTAATTAAAAAGAGTTTGGCTGTGTCTTAATAATCATAGGTAAGTGGTGCAATTTTGACACCATCCTCTTTACCTCATTTTGTTGGTTTTTTTTGTGTGTATACAATTCTGGAAATATTTCTCTAAATTATATGTGATCTCATCTTCTCCCAGAGATATCAAACCTCTTTACAAAGCAGTCATCTTTCCTAACACAAGTATGATGCTAATAAAAATACAAGATCAAGGTAAGGAATTACATGAACCTGAAAGTAGTAAATATATTGTGCTACACTATGAAGTGAGATTTCTTCATGACTTGTCTCTGACCTCCCAGTTCCAAATTATATGATATGTTCTATTGATTAATCTATGAATATATAATATCAGCAAAGTGGAAAAGTCCATAATTTCATAAAACTCCAAAGCATCAAAAGAATCCTTTAGGGTTTTACAGCACCACCTCTGGACAAAGTTCTGATATCCTTCTTCAAACACTTGGAGTCCTATAGATTCATCATTTTGACTTAATCATATTTTATTAACTGTTGGTTTCCAGAGGAAGGTTTCCCTTGATTTTTGTTCAGAATTAGAATGCCACCCTTGGAGAATTACTGGTGTGATTTTGACCAGAAGAACATGAATTGTGTTAGCAAATTAGGTCATTTGCCACGGTGACAACTATCCAAGATACCATGAATTAAAAGGGAGAATGTCTTGGAATCTAGATAAGCTTCATCATCTGAAGTTGCGCTCTGTGATAAAATTCCTGTACTTGTTTCAATTTTGGACAGTTTTGAAGCATTTAAGCCTGATTGAGACTGTGCCACTGTGCCACAAATACTCAGCAACAGTATCTGCCAGCTTTGGCCAACGCAGTCTAGGCCTGTCAGTCACCAACTCTGCAGCTTAGTCATCTTGCCAACACCGGAGTTGGAGAACTTGCTCAGTCCACTTCTTGGGGTTAGAAGTTGGAGTGCTGTACTAGTTCATACACTCATTCTGAACACAGTGCATATTTCCTGGTATCTATTACATGATAAACATAAAATTGTTGTCAGAAATACTTATGCTGAGTCTTGTTTTGAATATGTGTACCCAGACTTCAGTCTGCTATGTTTCTGTATTCAACAGATTGATTTTTAAATGTGGTCAGTTAAGATTTTTTTTAATCCACGGGATAGTTCTTCAGGAACCTCATGTAATATGGTACACGTCCATTATTTTCTTATTCTAAGTAACTATGAGCCCTTACAATAACTTTACCAAAGGAGCCACTTAAGAGTACATTTTAAGGCTGTTTTCAGTTTAATTATCACTGTTGAAAAACATATTTCCATTAGGTTTGTGCATACATGGCAAGGAAAACTTAATCATTAACTGATTCATATTTTAGGTAGCTACTTGGAGAATTCAAGCTAATTGTACTCAGGTTAGTTCTTTTAAAAAAGTCGAGAGGTAAAACCCTTAAAACCTGCTTAGGTATCACAAGGCAGAAGTGCTTCATTTCCATGAATCAGGGCTCCACTATCAAAGGAGGCAGAGAAATTTAAAAAATAATAGCTTCCCAACTTGCAATTATGCTCGTTCTCTTACACTTCCTACTCCTCTTACTCTTCTTGCTTCTTGAATGTATGTTTTATTTAAAAGCCTCAGCCAGGATATTAACGTGGACAGCAATCCAGTGCTTCCCTCAGTTAGCAGAGATGAAAAGATGTATTTTCTTTTGAGAGCTGTATTGTTCTGCAGTTGTGTGCATTTCAATGTCATTGTGTGGTTTTTCACGAAGTAAAAACAGAGCTCTTCTATCCCTGAGGACAAAGAACAAACTGTTGTCGGGGGGAGGAATATCTACAAAATCATAAATCTTTCTCCTTCTGTTTATTCTTCATGCCATTCAAGCCCATTTAGCGATGACCAATTAACTCCAGACTCATGGCAGATTCTGATGGGCCAGATTTCTCCTATCTAAGATGATGCAGCCAAATTTCCAAATACTTTCTAGTTGAATGCAACTTTTAGTTATCCTTGCTCTTTAATTCATGGTTCCCAGACAGCTGTTCCAGTCATCAAACAAACTGACATTTTTTCTAATTAATTAATGCACTGATCATCATCAATATTGTAAAATACATGGAAAAGGTGTAGCAGATTTATTTAATTGTGCATCCAGTTCTTTATTATTATAAGCAAAACTGTTTAAAGATTATTTGTCCTTCGATAATTAATCTGCTAGCTGTACATTGCACATCACTGCATACTAAAATATACAGGAGGCAGGAGTTTTACAAATCACTTTGCTATTGTAAAAGCATGCTGAAAAAGTAGTAATTTGTAAAGTAACTCTAATCAGTGAAAAAACCACACTTTTGACTATGATATGATATCCACTAAGTAAGTAGCCAATACAGACTGGGGAGGGGGAAGATTCCAATATTAAATATTAGATCTGAATTATTTAACCATTCTACAGTGTTCTAATTAATGTCCATACTTCACTGAAGTTTATGTTTTAGCAATTCTTGATGTGTGGAATTTAGCAGAAAGAAAAGCAATGACTCAATTACCCTCAAAAATTGCTTTTATATTGACAAGTCATAAGTTTGTAATTAAATTACCTTATCATTTTATTTTGATATCCCATGCGTTGTCTGAATTGCATAAAAATTCTATTTTGTGTTGTGGTCAGCAAAGAAACCGTATATTTAACCCTAGTTACACATTGCTAGGACCAGGTGCTGCATGGGCTTGTGTTCTTACATAAATAACATATATACAAGTGAGTTAAAAAAAAACAACAAACATGCCATGTTCAGGCAAGTTCTAAAAGGTTAGTTTGTTATAGCAAAACTTGGCAACATCTTTTGTGATACTTCTGTTTACTTTCTTGGAAAACTTGCTATGCTTTCTCAGTCCTAGGTGGGAGGTTTGCCTCCAAAGAGATCAATGAATGCAAGATGAACCTCTGTCATGTACTCCTTGAAACACATGCCGGTATCAGCAGGAGTCAGTGCAGTGAGCCATAATGCTGGGG